>JAREIS010000142.1:0-360000 GCA_030060385.1 Muscicapa striata striata | reverse complement strand
AGAATTTGTACCACTCCCAGGATCACTGTTTTACAGGGAAAATCTAGTTCTCCAGAAATCTCTGCTGGAACAAAATTATTTATTTACTTGGTTTGTTTACCTCTGAATCTTTTTCCCTGAGCCATTCGAGGTACCATTAGTGAGGGGCACTTTAGAACATAAAAATTCCTATAATAATTATATTTGTTGTTTGGTTTACATTTTTTCAATCCAAATTAAAATTTTAAAAAAATCATCCTGCTTGACTGTTAACATTTAGAGTGTCATCTAAGGTGACTTTGTTCCTGTACAGGAGACTTCATAGTTTATGAATTTTTGGGTTCTGTTTTGGTTGTTGTTATTGCTGTCTAGAATAGCTCCCAAAAACCTTGCAGCACAGTAGCAAAACCAGGAAAGGGGCCAATCAGGCCTGTATAGGATCCATAGGGCTTTTCCCCTCTCCCAGACTGGAAATTCCCATCTGTATTCCAGCCCTTGATTATGTGATATCATAATCCAAAAAACATTTATAAAAATCCTCCTCTGCCTTTCCATCTCCCACTTTGGAATTCAGTGTAATGAGAAGGTACCAGATCTGTGGCAGCTCCAGCTGCCTACAGCAAAGCTGAGGGATAAGCTGGTTTCCCTTATGTTTGAATTCACCACTGGCTCATCTTTTGCCCCATAGAGACAGTCTGCTCCTGTGCCTTCAAGATTTCTTTCTTTGAGTGTGCCCATCCTCCCTGAATGCCTTTGTTTTAAGGTATTCTCCAAATCAGCTTCCTGGGGAATAATCAGAAGACTGAATCAGTTCAGGGAGTGTCCTGGTAATATCCCACTCCAGGGCCCCAGGGAGGCAGCAGAATTCCCTGTGGGAAGGGTCCAGTTGGCATACAGGGTCCTCAGTTCCCCTCAGAAGGGAGTCACCTGCTACAAATGTCCTTCTTTTCTTCTTAATACCCGAGGCTGTGATCCATCTGACAGAGTAAGTGCAACTGAGACCCTCCAGACAGATTTTTATCTCTAGTGTCATCTGCCTGACCCTCTGGACCCAGGGCTTGTCCCTGTTCTGTAAGGACACCTGGGAAGGTGACGAGTGTTGGGAGGAGACCCATTTACATTCCCCCATCTAGTAGGTCTCCTCCTTTTGCCACATGGCAAGAGGAGTGGGGCTCCTTTGACTCCTGCTGAGACTCTCTCAGGGTTGGAAGGGAGTAACCCCACCCATCTCTCCTCTCCTCTCCTCTCCTCTCCTCTCCTCTCCTCTCCTCTCTCTCCTCTCCTCTCCTCTCCTCTCCTCTCCTCTCCTCTCCTCTCCTCTCTCTCCTCTCCTCCCTCTCCTCTCCTCTCCTCTCTCCTCTCCTCTCCTCTCCTCCTCCCCTCCTCTCCTCTCCTCTCCTCTCCTCTCCTCTCTCCTCTCCTCTCCTCCTCTCCTCTCCTCTCCTCTCCTCTCCTCTCCCTCTCCTCTCCTCTCCCTCTCCTCTCCTCTCCTCTCCCTCTCCTCTCCTCTCCCTCTCCTCTCCTCTCTCCTCTCCTCTCCTCTCCTCTCCTCTCCTCTCCTCCCTTAAGCTCTGCCACAAGACTCACTGTAATGAGAAGAACATCTCTGCAGCAGTATTGTTCTGAGGAGTCAGGTTTCCCCATAGCCCCTCAGTTTAAATCCTGTTATGCCAAATTTGTGACTGTGATGCTATACAGCATTTTCTATCATGTTACAGAGGTCTCATCAGTCCACAGGGAAAAACCAAGATGACTCCAGTGTTATCCAGTTTGGGCCAAGGAAGGGATTGCTTCTACAGAGTTTTAGGTTACCTCATTTTTCTGCTCCATTGCCTCATACAAGTTGGGAGTTTTGGCAAATGTGAATGTTACTTAAAAGAGTAGAGCAGGCACACAGTGTAAAAAGCATAGAAATATCACTTTTTGAAAACAAAATCATCTTTCTCTCCAGTTCCATGTCACTTGGCATTTTTACTGTGCTGCCAGGAAGAGGTTTCTTCTTACTTTTCAGAAGCTGAGTGTGGCACGACCACAGTGAGGACATAGCAAGGCACGGAGGTCATGGAGGTGTTACAGGAGAATATTGTCATCTTCAGAAAAAGCAGTCTCTGATTGTTCCATCGGCCTTATTAAAGTTTTTATTTGGATTATATCCAAGGATGAGGGAACAGCTTCTGATAAAATAGATAATAATTTATGGGGTGATGTCTCAAGATCACAGATAAAGTATATTTCCTCTGGATGTGGCAGTCATCCAGATATTGTTTGAGAATATCTGTCTTGTCTTGTATACAGGCTAGAAAATTATATTGAAGAACTGCCTAAATCTAACCATGATTGTCATCAAAACTCTTACCGAAGCTTATAAATTTTTTGTTTATAGGCAATAGAACTACAGGCATACATCAATTTTATTAAAGAAAAAGGGAGCCATTTCTTTGTAAAATTAACAAACAAGCTGACATTTTAGTCTGATATATTTGATTTTTTAGATTAGAGTGTTGAAACTTTCACCACAGAGAAGACATTTTTGCTATTGTAATAGTTAAGAAGGCATCTCATATATACCCACACTGTCCCCTTATTCTGGAAATTAAAGATATCATTGCTTTAGCAGTATTTTAGCAGCATTCAATATTTTCTCTTGCTCTCCTGCTGAAGTACAAAAAGAGACTGGTGAATTTGAGTACAGTTAGAGTGCTGTACCAGGTATTACAGCTGTTTTCCAGAGAACAGGACAAAGGGTTCTCAATGACTCAAGGCACACAAAACCTTCTCCAGCAAAACAGATTACAGATGTCCCTACATACATATCTAGGTTTGCTTCCATCTGTGCAATGAAGATCAAAAGAAGTGAGCAATTGTATACATTAGAGTTCTCTGAAATAAATAGACCTTGTAAGGAAGAAGTACTTAAATGTTTTTCTGAGTTCAGGTTAAAGCTGAACAATCCTAGAGAAAGCAGAAGACTGGATTTTATTACACTCACTTGAATGCAAGGTAAATTGCGTGGGTTTGATGTTTTTAATCAGTGATTTTATATTAAATTTTAGAAGAAAAGATTGATTAATGACATAAACAAGGCAACACTAATAGAAGTATCACCTATGACCTCCTTTTTTATTGTCTCAGAAGTTGAGCAAGAAGCTTTCTGTATAAAACTATCTTTCCTTTTTATGGTCTAGTGGCACAGCAACAAAAAGGTTAGTAAAAGAGCAGTTCAAGATTTTGAAGAAGAAAAATATAACTGTATTGCAGCCTACCCTAGGAATAGCTTTCTTTCAATCAAGGTAGCTTTTGGGCACTGTCAAATATTTGTACATTTTGTTTTAAGAATTTGGACCAATGTGATTTACCATATGAAAAATATATTTCTACTCCCTGCATCTTGTCACAATACTTGAATGGTCTGTTAGCACTGGGATTCCATTTCCAAAGCCAATGAGAGAAGAAATAGTTAAGAATCTTAATATAAATAAATGCTAAAATAAAGTTACCTAAGTCCTAATAACTGAGGCAGTATGCTGAATTCTAAATGTTTCTCTCAAATCCACAGTGCAATTTAAACGTTCCTTGCTTTTTACTGTATTCAATTATGGGAAATTCAATTGAATTCTATTCAATTCAAGCCTGGCCAGTGCTTTACATTCTTCAGTTAAATGTGATGGAATACAAGGAAGAATGGTTTCCTGAATGACAAAAATTAGAGTAATTTAGGATTCTGGACTATACAGGTTTCTATCAAAATGTGCAAATATCATATTTCATTAATTTTTCTGGGTTTATTACCTTGGTTATGTGGAAGATGGTGAGCATAGAGAAAACCACTTGGCTCAGCTGTTAAGTCAATTATAAAAATTTTGGTTTAGCAGAGTCAGAATTATTTTAAGGGATTCCAGTCTTAAATGGCATTGCAAATGTGGGAAGATTTCACAACATTTACTTTCTAGACACAAAAAACTGGAAATCTGTTACTGATTTGAGGAAGAGGGATGAGGGAATGGAGAACAGCAGTTCAAGGCAATTTTTCTAATATTGGTACAAGACCTATGAAACTTTGAAGTTATGCAATCCAGCAGAAGACTTCAAAACCACGCATGTTCAGTATGAATACAACACATCCTGTCTGTATTCCAGCAAATCAATTGCTAGCAATATAATTAGGCTTTTTGTTACACAAATAACAATATGTACACACAAATGGAAACTTTGTTTGGAAATTCTCTTTCTTCCCTAAAATATCTCCAGCTGACAATAAATATATCAGTTTCTACCCAACAGGAATATCCAGTTCATTTGCCTAATTTTTATCTATATTCCTTCACAAAAAGAAATAGTAATCTAGATTTTGAATCAGCTGTGTTTTTCATGTAATCCTGGAAAGGGGAAGTACATGATTTTACAACTTCAGTAAAATAATGGGCCAAGAAATGTGCATTTTGATTCATAAATTCATAGTGAAGTTCACAGCTTCTCACTTAGTCTGCAGAAATCCTGTGCTGGCTTCCATTTCTTTCCTCTCCAGGATGAGTATAATGTGCTCCACCCACCAACTCTCCTTTGCTCATTTGCACATGGAAGAAGAAACAGGAGCCCTTTGGATCTATACAACAGAAGTCCAACAATTCACATTTTCCCATCAACTGGAAATTGAGATTTTCCTTTTCATGACCATGACAAGATCAAACATGCACAGCACTTTACAGGGCTGTCAGCACCACCAACATTACAGCCTCTGCCCTGGGGAAGGAAACCTCTGAAAGTTCCCTCAGGGCATGCCATAGCTTCAGCATAAGTCTGTGAGATGTTCTCATGCTGAATTATGCTCTGATGAATGAATAAGCTTTCTCCAATGAGTCAGTTGCAAAAGAACCTTAAGTGGTGTGCCCAGAACATTGTATTTATAACAATCCCACAATTAACACCAGAAGGTTAAGGTGTTTCAAATTTTCCTCTCTGACTTTTCTCTCTTGTGCTATCCCTGCAGGACAGAAGTTATGTAATGATGCATTTCTACCCTTCTAAAGGTTTTCATGCAGACAATGATTTTTACTCTGACCTATAGAAAGATACTATATCCCTTAATTGCACTTCAATTTTTTGAGCTGTTTAGGAATTGATTTCTCTTTCTATTAATTTTTGCAATAATAGTACCATTATTAAGAAATCTAAGGACATATTATTTTTACTTTATTTTTTAACTGTTCTATTCATAATCACTTAGGAGTTGCTAAATGTAACCAGGGCAGTCTAGCAAGTAATACTAGGTTCATTAAGCAGCTTGGTGATGTGTTACTTTTATCTTTTGCAATAAGGACATTACTTTTTGGTTGTCTTCCTGTTACACACTTACTATTGCCCATAGGTATATTTGTTTAAACATGCATGTAAATTCTACCTGTGCTAGTGCAAAATAAATATCAAAAGGGAATAGTTATTTTTGCTGCTGTTTCCAAAGCAACTACAAAAGTTCACACCCCTTGAAGTCATGACCTGTCTCGTGCAGAGGTGCTGGATGGCAGCAACAACCATCACACTGAATCACAGATGCATTTATGTTAGAAAAGGCTTCTAATATCAGTTGTACTGAGTACAGGTATTAACCTAACACTGCCAAGTCTACCATCAAACCATGTCCCTAAGTGCCACATGTATGCATATTTTAAACAGCTCCACAGATGGAGACTCAACCACTTCCCTAGGCAGCCTATTCAATGCTCAACAACCCTGTCAGTGAAAGAATTTTTCTAATATCCAGTCTAAACCTCTCCCAGTGCAACTTGAGTCCATTTTTTCCTGCTGGCCACAGAATCAATTAGGTTGGAAAAGACCTCTGAGATCATGAAGCCTACACTATTGCAGATACAGGCCAGGATGCCACTGGCCTTGTTGGCCACCTGGGCACAGCTGGCTCATGTTCAGCTGCTGTCAACCAGCACCCCCAGGTCCTTTTCCACTGGGCAGCTTCCCAGACACTTTTCCCAAGCCTGTAGCAGTGCATGGAATTATTTGAGTTATTGTAAACCTCATGCAGAACCCAGCACTTAGTCTTGTTGAACCTCATACCATTGTCCTCAGCCCATTGATCCAGCCCATCCAGATCCCTCTGCCGAGCCTTCCTGCTCTCCAGCAGACTTGGCATCATCTGCAAACCGACTGAGGGTGCTCTCAGTCCCCTCACCCAAGTCACTGATAAATACCTTAAACAGACCTTGTCCCAGTACTGAGCCTGGGGAACACCTCTGGTGGCTGGTTCCAGCTGGGTGTAACTCCATTGGCTCTCTGGCCCAGGCCATCAAGCAGTCTTGTATCCAGTGACACAATCACTCATTCAAGCCATGACATCTTTGACAAAGGAAACTTTGGGTTCTACTTGCATCTAGTGTAATGGGAGGTAGAAGCTCTTTGTATACACAGCCAGATTCTTCACCAAATTTTGTTAGGCTATGACCGGCAATAGTGCTTGTTGTCCTGAAGAATATTTATTAGTGTCCTTCAATGCTTTAAAATCTTTCAGTGGGGGATGGATCCTTCCCACACAGTCAGGCAGTTGCCCTGGAGCAAATCATGGCTTAATTGCATTGCCTATAAACAAGCACTTGCCTTGACTTCAGAGTCAGAAAACCTTCAAAAAGCAGGTCAGGACTCACACCTATTGAAACTAACATTGTCTCTCCTTTTTTTTTTTTTTTTTTTTTCTCTCTATGAAAGCCTCATGGATGGAATATTTATATTAGTTTAAACACAGTCTGTATTCACCTGACTCTTTTTACATGTTATTGCAACTCATTCATTTGATTATATTGTCTTTTTTGGAACACCTAAATACATTCTGTCACCTAGAGTTATATTTCTCATATATTCAAGTACTAATAAAACTAGAAGCCAAGATTGCTCCTTGTTTGTTTCCTTCAAGCTTTAGAAGCAGAAACCAAGCAGGGTTTCCTGGATATGGACAGACTAGGTAAACCAACAAATGTATTTGCTATAAATGATAGTTCAAAGTTGCCAGCACTACCACAGTTTATCTATTCTTTTTATGCTTTGTATTGTAGCAAGAAATATTCATGATAATCATACCCCACTTTTTTCATATTAACATTGAAGACAGCTCACAAATATTGAAGACAGCTCACAAATATCTCGGGCTCTCCAGATTTTAACTGTACTAGCTAGACAAGCACTGAAAGTTTTGTTGGTAGAAGCAGCAAATGGATATTGATGTTTTCATTCCTACAGATTATATTCTCATCATGCATTTTTAAATTAACTAAATATTGGGATAGAATAGCAACAACAAAGTGAATCATGCTGCTGTAGTGACAGATTCTTTCCCTAAGATTTCCTCTGAATTCCTTTTCCATTCTCTTTATGGGTATACCCGATTCACTTTATCTGTTTCAATTCTATCAGAGAAGAATTATTTTTATCATAAAGGTTTTGGTTTCAGAATGTGCAATGTCTCAAAAGAGTGAGAATGGAGAATTACCACAAATATAAAAACATCTGGAAATATGTTTCTCTTTTTTATTTTAGGTGGATAACTCAGAGGCTTATTTTCAAAGGACTTAAATGATTCAGTTCCTGAGAAAATAAAGCCTTTGTGAAAGCAGGTCCTAAGTATTTTGAGAGACACATTTTGTTCTTTGCTAAACAAAGATAACTTCTAGTACTACTGATTTTTTTGCCCATTCTTCATTGGGATTGTATGTTGACATATGCACTATTTTCTCTGTAAACAAGTATGACTTCTTAACATCTGCTGTGCTGTGAGGTCACATTGCCCTGCACTGACCTATTTAGACCAATATACCCTTGGTTTGTGTGTTTCTCTTTGTTGTAATGGTGACTCTAATAATAATAGTGCATATACTGAGTCTCTTCTGGCAACATCTTTGAGCATTCCCAAAGAAATTCTAGGACCTTCAAATTAACAGTTTGTTTTGGTCAAAAGTTCTCAGTTTTGTTTGAAGTAAAGCTTATCTGGGTATATATGCCCTATTTTCTGAATCCATTCAGAGTCAGAGTTTTTTCCCTTGGAAATATAAGTCTTTGTCAGAAGTAGTCATTTTTTTCAGATAACTATTCCAAACATACATGTTTAAAAAATAAGATATAATTTATCTTTATCATACTAAAATTTGACTAATTTTTACAAATTAAAAAGGATATCATTATTCTTCATCTCAAAACAACTCAGATTTCCCTGTCACACGTGCAGATATTTGGGTGAAGATTCTGATATTTGTTTCTTGTTGCATTTATTTCACTGCCAGCAGAAGTTCCAGGGAAAGGAGCAGAGGTCAAGCTCTTTCATGAAACCTTTAAACTTCTGGCACTGCTTTTGTAGAAGCTTATGAATAAAAAACTAGGAAAGGCATTTCATAATTCTGCTCAATCTGGATTTCATCTTAGCCTCAGAGTAGCCATTTCTCCTTCCAAATTTGTGTGGCAAAACTCTAGGGAGAGTCTATCCTTCAGATGGAGTAGCCTTACTCCACACAATCTAGATGGAGGGATAATATTCAGCATTTTCTATTTCACATTAAAAAAGCCCATGGATATTAGAAAATGTTGTGATGAACATTAGTAATAGTAATATGTCAAAGGCAAAAACAGCAGCTACTTGTCTGTTTCTACCATGAGGAATAATGACTAATTTTAAACAACAGAAGGTAAATAGTATAATTATAAATGAAGAATAATTTTCTCAATATCAGGATGACAATAAAGGAAAGATTTTTGCTGAGGACATTGTTGGCTGCTTTTACTTTATCTTACTATTTTTTCTGATTTTTGGACAGTTTTCTTGGAAGAGAAAACTCCAGGGAAGAAAATAATATAAAATAACAAGACTGTCAAGAATTAGGGGTTTTTTTATACACTTTTAACTGAATTATCCTCAGCTGCTATTCTAATCTTTCTTTGCTTTGCTTTAAGTTTATGCTTTACCTAAATAAAACTCTTTAAAAGTAAAAATATCTTCAAGAACGCATTCCCTTTATATGCACATTTTCTCAGAGTCGAGCCAAAATTTTATAACCAGTTCCAAATTTTTTATTTCCACACTTCCTGAATGACAGCAGTATTTCCCTCTGGAGAGTTTTGAATGTCCCATTGAAAAGAAAAACAACAACAACCAAAAAATGTTGGGCAGTGGCCAATGAGCACGTGGAAATCTGGTGACACAAAGTCTGCTCCAAGCCTGTGCAGCTGGACAGTGGGCTGGTGCTGACTCCTTATTAGAAGAGCTCCCTCACCCTTTTGTGAGAATGCAAGTGTGTGAGGACGCAGCTCATCCTACAACCTACTGAGAGCAAAGTTTCTGGACACAAGGCTATTTATTTTTCTGCCCACAGATGGTCAGGCTCTTCCCAACCCTGCTGCCCAGACACTGTGAAGTGTGGTTGCAGCTCAGGCTGCAGAATCACATGTTCCTGCTTTTCACAAATGCATTCAACCTGGATTCCATGCCAGAAGTCTGTCATGATTTTCACTAAGCAGAGTCTTGTGGCAAGGCATTCTGGTCTTTGATATCTTTGCAAACTAAGCCATCAAGACCTGACATTACAACAGTGGCATAGAAGGTCATTTTTTCCATCTTCATTTTTTTCTGTCTTCATTTTAGAAATCAAGAAAAAAAGCCTGAAGGTTTTTTTAATTATAAACTTTAATTTTCACCTCACTGCTCAACTAGTTTAACTAGTTTATTTATTCCCACAATGATGCATTACTGTGATGTAACCGAGGCCCCACACCATTAAGAACATGGGCAAACAACTGTAGTCTGTTTCACTCCTCCTTTGTTTTCCAAAACAAATGTAAAACACAGCATAAATAAGGGATAAAGATGTCATTACAGAAGAAAATTAATTATGCTGATTGAAAGTGTGAACATAAAGCTTGCATAGAACATAATCCAGTTTTGCAAGGCTCAATTCAAGTCTTTACTAGTACAGAATATTGTTAAACTTACTAATGCCCATAGAATGCATATAATCAAAGCATTATTCCACCCACAAATAAATGCTTTACTTACCTGTTGCAGGAAATTCTTCCAAGAAAAGGATATGCAAATACATATTTTAATAGTTTTAAAGATGAGCACAAACAATAGGAGAGGGGATCAAATCGTTTACATAGGGATTGCAAAACAGAATCTGTAAAGAAAGCTCTTCTGTGTCTCTAATTCCCAGATTTCAACCATGCAGCATAACTTGACATGCATATGAAATACTGAAGATTTCAGAGCTCTCAGAGATTTTTTTTTGCTTCCAGAGCAACAGACATAAAGCAGCACCTTTACTGAGTAATAAAAGTTGAAAACAAAATATTAATTCACCATATGGGGATACTACCCTATATCTTTATTATTACAGTCAGGTTCTACTATGATTATCTTATCCATACCAGCAGTTAGAAATTGAAATCTAAAAATGATGAAACAATTGAAATTTAAAAAAATTTAGTCTGTAAAGCAAATAATCTGTAATGGAAATAAGCTTAAAAACAAGATAAAACAAATTTCTTTCCTTGCTCCATACAGTAAGAATTTAAAAGACTGGACAAGGGAATCTGTACTGCTAAATCCAGTGTTTAGATGTCAAGTTCCAAAATTAGTTAGAAATCATAACTGTTTAAATCATGACTCACAAGATGTACAACAGCATGCTTGCTTCTTCTTTGGTCACATTCATTAGAAATACATGGATCCTGCATCAAAAAGATACTACAGAAGAGATGCAACTTTATTTAGCTTATTTATAGTTCTGTACAAATTAAAAAGCCAATTTTCTTATTTAGCTTGAAAAACAGCATTCTTTTCTCCTATTCAAATTAATGTAATGAATTAAGAATTAGACTTTACATGGTAACATGCACTCAGATGCAGTCACATGAAAGTCCTACTTACATGATTCACATAATATCATGAAAATGGTACGCAGTAGAGATTTGCATGCAGACACAAGTTCTTCATATTGAACGTTTTTAGTTTTGTACAACAGGCTTCTTCATATATTCACTACAAAATGTCACTACTGCAAAAGTAAGTAGAGATGCAAAAATTTCCTTTCCCAGTATGATTATTACTGATAGTTCTTGTTCTTCATGCAAGAATGAGGCTCAGCTTCACAATGCCAGCCTCATCTTCTCATATTCATTCACCCCATTACAGATGAAGAACAAGGTTAATTCTGTTAGAAGCAAAATTGAAGAAGTTCCCATTCATTTAACCATTTACTCTTTCATACAGACAGTAGCATAAATATAGCTGAAGAGGGATACAAGATGAATGACTAAAGTGAAAAGAATGACTAGCTGGAAGCAAGCAGAGATTTTTTTTTTAAAACTGGCATTAGCACTTGGAAAATATCAACATCCGTCTGGAGTCTTAGCACGGCATCCACAAAAGCTGGCACACAGTGCATAGATGTTCACTGTAGGAGATGGGGTTCTGGAGACCCTTGCTTTTCTACAGGTTTTGAATACAAATCTCTGTACAGGAAGGAGTCATCTTCTCTTGCTGAGGATTTGAAGGCATGGACCTCCTCACTGAGATAATCACTTCCTCCTTTTTGACTGCAGCTCCAAAGAAAGAAGCATGTCAGTCTTTATACCAGCAGTTCAACAACCCAAATGTTTATTCATAAGTAACTTTTTTCCTACTTTTGCTAAAATAGTAGCTAACAAAACTAAAATCTCCTATCTGTCAGAGAAAAGCACTAAGCTCTGGGCTAGCAGAGTGTCCTGACCTGTCCTGGACCATATTCAGTTCCTCTTCCTACAGATTATTTATTTACTGGCTCAATATTCCACCAGGATAAGGCTAGGTATCAGGCTGCAAAATTCTTGGCCTAACATATTTTTGGCTCAGTACTTTTTGACACATGATACTGCTCTAAAACAGAAAAACTAATGGACACAGCTTCCCATAGCTCCATAATACAGGATCCCATTACTTTCTACAATGCTTACCATTATTATTGCAACCTTAAAATAAAAATAACCAATGAAAGTACTATTTTCCCTACAATTTCCATCTGACATATGAACAGTCATGTAGAGCAGAGCCCTGAGTTCTAAGAGGATCAAGAGGAATTTATTTGTATCTATAGTGCAGAGTTGATTCACAAGGCACCATTTTGAGGCCTTGTATGCTGGAGATCAGGTATTTCCTAGGAGACATCCAGAAGAGTGTTTGGTGACTTCTCATTTGCCTTCTGTTTTTAAGGTACATGTGACTGTGGGGAATTGTATCCAAAGATTCAGATGGCACCTTTCAGTGCTGCACTCCTGAAGGATTTACAGTTTCAAAAAATATTTTTTTTTTAATGTTTTCACAGCCTGTTGAAAATGAGAATCAACTTCACTCAGAAAGGCAGCAAAAAATGTCTAGCAGCACCAATGGATTTTGTGCTGCTTCAACTTGCTGTTTGCATCTCTGGCTCTGTAAAAATTTGTACTAATTGCCTGAATTTCAGTGTCATTTCTATTGTAAACAGCACATGAGATGCAGTTGTAAGATTACCACTCTTATGCCAAGGAAGGCATAAAAAAAGGCACAGGCTTTATTATTTCATTTTCATTGAGGGTACCCTATTGGTTTTAATGGTCTTTATAACCTCTCAATCCTATAAGTCTGATAAGATCTATGTCAAATGATATAAAATACCCTTATGCTTAAAATGTAGATATGGGGAAGCTAAAAGAAATAGAGTTTGAGATTAATTCACTTTCAGTGCAATGGAAATCTACAGAAGAAGAAATATGTTATAAATATAGTGGAAGTAGGAATTATTTGCTTTGATTATGGAATGCAAAGTAAATTACATTGTAATACACTCGATCTTTTTTAGATTTATTGACTGTAATTTGTATATACTAGTCTCCTCCTCTAGGAGGTTTAATTTCTCTGTATGTTTTTTTTCTCCTATATGTGTTCCAGCTAACATTTATATTTTAAAGATCTGTGTGCCTGTAGCCATGCAAAATTACCAGTGACACATTTTCTGAGGGGTGAGGGAGGGAAAAATCAGAAGATACTTTGTTCACACTAATAAGACACAAAATTTTGCAAAGCAGGTAATTTCTTTGTTCCCATTTTGTTCTGGCATACTTTATAATCTTCCTGCAAGTCCTGATGTGTTTTAATACTTGCTAATACCATTTCTTCCTGTAAGCACTTAATGCTCTGCCCAAGATTCCCTGAAATCCTTACAGAGCAAAGCTCCTCCTGTGATCCTGTGGAAGTCACAGCTCCATGCCAGTGCTCTCGAGCAGAGAATTTCTCCTGGTCATTCCCATACCATGCAACAGTTGATGCCATCACGAAAACACGCCTAGATAATATCCCCCTGCTACTGAAAGAGTTTGCCTCCCTGTACATCTTTTACTTATTTTCCTCTTGATATCATATATTAGCAAGTGTTTTAATTAGTATTCATCTCCAACACTAATTTCTGAGGAAACAAAGACATCTCCATATAGACATATCCCCATACCACCATTGCTGTCAATACATAGTGCATTGGGATGAAAAGTTAATCCCCTGTTGAGACAACTACTGTGGTTAAACAACTTTTAGAGCCATTTTAGTGACAATCAACAATCTGCCAGTGTTTGATCCATTTCAGCTTTTGAACAGACTTGCAGAATCACAGATTAGCGAAAGCATTGGGTTGGAAAGGATCTCTGAGGATGACCTAATTCAATGTCACTGTCCAAACATGGGAGCAAGTTGTACAGGATCATTTCCAGGCAGGTTTTTAATTCTTCCAGAGAAGGAGACTCTATAGCTTCTCTGGGCAGCCTGTTCCAGTGCTCTGTCACCCTCACAATAAAGAAGTTTTTTCTCATATTCAGAAGGCACTTCCTGTGTTTCAGTTTGTGCCCATGTGCACTGGAAAGAGTCTGGCACCATCCTTTTCATATCCACCCTTAAGATATGTACATGTATTGATAAATGATGTATTGATTGCTCTCTGTCATTTACAGGCTAAACAGTCCCAGCTCACTCAGCCTTTTCTCATCAGAGAGCTGTTTCTAACCATCTTTGTAGCCCATCACTGGATCCTCTCCTGTTGTTCCTCATCTTTCTTGAATTGAGGAGCCCAGAACTGGACATAGGTGTGGCCTCACCAGGACTGAGCAGAGGGGCAGGATCATCTCCCTCAGCCTGCTGAAAATGCTCTTCCTAATACACTCCAGGATACAATTGGCCTTCTTGGACACAAGGACACACTGCTGGCTCATGGACAGTTTGCTGTCCACCAGGGCCCCCCAGGTCTTCTCCACAGAGCTGCTTTCCTGCAGGTTAAACCCCATCCTGTACTGGTTATGCTTCCCCAGGGGCAGGATCCTGCATTTCCCCTTGTAGAACTTTGCCCTACCAAATGGTGGGTCTACCAAGGCGACAAATAAGACAGAAAAAGAGAGCTACAGATATGCATAAAGGAAAAGGTTCAACAGAGACAAAAAAAAGATGCACTAAGGGGTAGTGCTTCAGGGTTCTATAAATCCCTACCTTCATTATCAGGACATAAATTATATTTAAGAGGCTACAGTCTAGACTAGTAAAATATGCTGATGGTATTTCACTGTAGCCTAATGTGAAGTAATACATGATAAAAACTGCAGAAACTTACATTTCAAAAGTGGCCATACACTGGCTCATAAAATATTAAACTAGTCTGAATTGTATTTCCACAAATATATTTGTACAACTACTTTGGAAGCTTTGTTTTAATAAAAGGATATTGCTTCTGAAAAGTGTTATAAAGCTTTCATCAAAAGAAAAATGCATGAAATGAATCCCTACGGGTTCATGGTTTTCACATATTGAAATAGACCATCTTTATGACAATACAGAAGAAAAACTAACTGAATCAATAGCAATGAAAGTAATGGAATAAAGTTAGCATATCATCATTGCCATAACCATTCAGGTGTCAAGTTGAATAGTATCATAAATCATCTCAGGCTAGACAGCAAGATCTGACAAAAAGGGAATTTTTGACAGAGGTAGCTCCAGATAAAACAGTGATCAAAAGTTGAAGGCAATAAAATAAAATTTCTCTAAGTTTTAGTCTTGATCTTTTCTACTTCTTTATAGACAATGGTTTGTATTACTGAACAGTGATTAAGCATTTTTTCTAATATTTGTAATCAAAGTACCCTCTTGACCATTTGAGCTTTTGTAGGCAAGACTAAATGTTTTAGAACTACAAGGCACTGTCACCTTTTGCTCTTAAAGGCTCATTTCAGTGTACCAGAAAGTTAACAATGACAAACTGATGTGGAAAGGTCATGACATTTCATCAAGAGAGGGCTCTTGTTCTCAGGTAATTTGGCCTGTAAATATACACCATTCTGAAAAGTTCTGCTGCTCCAGTAGCTACCAGTTAAGAAATGTTCTTGCCATAAATCCCTATTCCGGTAAATCTGTTTCCATAAAAACAAGAGTCTTAGCAAAATAAAATTTCAGAGAAAAGAATCGATTTAGATTAGCAATGCAAATATTCTGTTTCTGTCAAAACTATTTATTTCATTTGCTTTATTTAATTTCTTTCTGTCATGATCTTTAGAAATACAGGAATGGATTGAAAGGTAAGAAAGGAAAATTTAATAGCAATCAAATGAGCTGCAGACAAGTTTACCACTGGCATAAAATTTTATGTGACAATGAAGGCTGCTTGTCATGAGCACCGAGAAGTGTTGCTCTGTGGGCTGCTCTGCCAAAGAGCTCATTGAAATCCCACAAGATGTTTCTTCCTATACAAGAACAAAAGAATAGGATTCCATAATGTTTCCTCTCTGCTCTTACATTCTGTTTCCATGGACCAGTAAATGCAGCTATTTGGGAAAGACCATTGATTAGCTCTTCAAAGCCGAAGTTATGTTTCCTTAGGGTTCAGGGAAAAATGCAGCCACCTTTAACAGGGTTAAAAAGTGAACCTGGACACAAAAGACACACATGCCTGCTAATCATGGTCCTAGGGCACCAGGAATTCTCTGCTGTATTTAGTACTGGCAGGGGGGGAGGAGAAGGAGATAGTGTGTGGTTCTGAACTATGGGCTAACATAGCTGCCTACTGACCAAGAATGGTAATCTCTGCCATATAACACATCACTTACCAAAAAAATGCCTACTGTTATCAGCTGAACTGGAGCACAGCTCTAAGAGTTCAGAGTAGCTTCCCTGAAGGGAGAAAGACTAGCTCAGCAGAGGCAGGTGGAAATTTCAGAGAAAAAAATGAGGTTCTGCCCGCTTCCCATCAACAATACTATGTCCTATAAGTACTTCCACTGATCTGTGGGTCTGTTCATGCAGTAATGTTCTTTGGGCAAGGGAACAAAACTTTAAATGCAAATTAAAACTCAACGTGGTTAAGGTGAACAATCTGGCTCATTTGTTTTGTAGCTACAACCCACTGACTTTCTAAATTATTATGGAACATCTGTTCTCCCCACCCATTTCATATTGAGCTGGAATGCACACTTATCCATCAGTAATGAGAACCAGGCCTTTCAGAGACTATGAATAAGCAAAGAAAATCATATTGGCCAAACTGAAGATGTAAAAAGTTACTTAGGGATCAAAATATCCCAGCTGTCTCACTGAAAATAACACATAGTTGATCCACATGAAAAATCACCCTTGTGAAGGGGAGTGAAAAAACGTGTCTGTGCTAGGTGAATGAACAACTTTGACAAATTTGGGAGGACAGATTCATCCTCCTGCTGGGGTAGAACGCTATTAGCATTCACACACACACAAAAAATGACAGCTGTTAACAGCTGAAACTCATCATTTCCTCCTGATCCTTAGCTGTCAGGGGACTTTACAGGTAGTCCAAGACAGAAGGACATTACAAGCGCAGTGAAGAATTCTGCACTGCATAACATTTCACAGCAAAACTAGAGCTCTCACAAAAATATCTGTACAATATTTAAAGGTGTGAAATAAGAGGAACCTTTGCTATTCAATAGAAAGACTGTTAAAGCCTAGGTTCAGAAACGTATTCAAGAATAGTTCAATTTTGACAAGGATCTCTCAACTTCAGTTTTCATGACGTGCTATTCAGGAAGGAAAAGGGGACAAAGAGCACTCAAAAATTCCTTTCATACATTATGGGCACATTGCTTGCTCTTGACAAGACCTCATCTTTTTTTCTCTGTGAAAATATCTGAGTTAGAACTGAGATGGGAACTCTTGGACTGTTCTGCTTCCTTCCACTGTGAATCCCAGTGGGGGTTGCATGAAATGTTGTCATCATCAACAGCACCCAGCTCAGCACCCAGCACTCCACCTAGTGTAACTTTAAAACAGACAAACAAAAAAGCTTTTATATTAAATTTAGATGCGTGTTATTTATCCCACATTAAACATCAGAAATACAGCTAATGCATTTTTGCACATCTCAAGTTTTAAAGCTGTGTTTCCAACCTGTTTGCAGGCCACAGAATGACAACTGAAGACAGCAGAGTGCACAAGGACTGCATGGATTGGTTAGGAGGATATCCTGCACCAGATAAGGCAGGTAGGTGTTGATAGTTGTGTAGCATGACAACTCATTACTGCACAGAGACAATGGCAGGAAGTAAGCTAAAAATCTAAAGCAAGTACATTTAGGCTGTGATTTAAGCAATCATCAGCCTGTTCTTGAAGCCAAATGTGTCTCTCATATTCCCTGATGGACACTTTAGCTGATAATTGGAGATAACTAAGGAGAAAATGTGGGCTGTTGCTACTCAATGCATTCACATATATATAGTTGAAGGGGAAGATTAGAATTATTCATCTCCTCTGCCCTTGCTGTGTTGCTGATGATGAACAGCCATTTGGTCCTGTAAGCTTTTCTGGAATTGCCCAATTCTGCAAACTGCCAGAGTAGTGGGATTTATGGCCAGTGCAAGCTACAGCTGTCTTGCATAATATGGGGTCATAACTGGTGGGCTACAGGCACCACAAAACTGGCAGAGTGCAAAAAACTGGCTAGTGCAAAGAGCTACATTAGCAAACAAACAGGCACTAGCCCAATCCATTATCCAGTATAAAAATATGGGCATAGAGATGAGTTCCAAAGGAACACTGTTTAGTCTCCATCATTGCTAGTAAAAGCAGGAGAATCCCACATTTAGTGGTTAGAAGTATAAAGAGCAGTGAGTAACTAACTGTTCTTTGCTGCACCCAGCTGGCACAGGACAAGATGAAATGAATCCCTTGGGATAAGGAAATTCATAGCAAAACTATTCCTGACTGTAAGCCATCTGTAGGTGTAAGTGTTCCCTGAATAGCAGATTCTATGAGACATGTTTGAAATTACTGAGTAGGTGAGCAAGACCATTTGGCCTTAGATTTCAACAAGATTTTTAGCTGAATCACTGAACTGGTGCATCAGTTTATTGACTCCACATGGCTTTAAGGACCTGAGCATATTAATAGCAAATGAAAACCAAATGCCCAGAGTGAGACCAGAAAAAACAAAAGAAGGAGGAAAACAGCAAAATAGCAAACCTAATTTAGAGAATTAAGGGTATTTTAGAGAATATACTCTACTCCTAGGAAAGGTAAGAGCTTTGTTTTGTGCAGCAGGAAATCCATGACATAGTTGCCATCACAGAGACATGGTGAGGTGATTGGCACACCTGGAATGCAAGGATAGGCAAGGAAGGAGAGGCAGTGGAGTGGCCCTGTATTTTAGGGAGTGTTTCAGTTGTCTAGAGCTTAGTGCTGGCAACAACAGTGCTGAATTTTTATGCATAAAAATCAGTGGAAAGACTAACAAGGCAGGTATCATGATGAGAGGCTTTTAGAGACCATCCAAACAGGATGAAGAGGTAGAGGAGATATTCTATTTCTACTAGAAATTAATATTTCTATTTTCTGCTGGGAAATGTCTCAGAATCACTAGCCCTTGTTCTTTGGAGGACTTTGGCTTACCAGCTGTCTGCTGGGAATACAATTCAGCAGAGCAGAAACAGTCTAGGAGGCTCCTGGAGTGTGTGAAAGGTAATTTACTGATGCAGGAGTTGAGGGAATCTACCAAGGGAGGCACCTGCTGCTCCTGTTTCTTGTGAACAGAGAAGGACTGGTGGGTGATGTGATGGCCAGTGGTCACACAGTTATAGAGTTTTCTTTTCTGATCAGAAAAATTGCCACCTTGGACTTCCAGAGGGCAGGCTTTGGCCTGTTTAGGTGACTGTTTAACAGAGCTCCTTGGGAAGCAGTCCTGAAGGGCAAAGGAGTCCAGGAAGTCTGGACCTTCTTCAAGAAGGAAATCCTAAAGGTCCAGAAGCAGCCTGTTCCCATGTGCTGAAAAATGAGCCTGTGAGGAAGAAAACTGGTCTGGCTGAACAGGGAACTTCTTATGGCATTTGGAAGAAGGAGCAGACAATGTGGGAAGACTACAGGATGTTGTGAGGTTCGGCAGGGAGAAAACTAGAAGGGCCAAAACCTAACTAGAACTTAACCTAGATACTGCTTTAAAAACTGGCAAAAATTATGCTATAAATAACTCAGCAAGGAAATGAAGGCTAAGGAGAATCTCCATCTGTTATTTGAAGTGGGGGGAGAGGTTGTGACGAAGGATGAGGAAAAGGCTGAGGTACTCAATGCCCTCTTTGCCTCAATCTTTTAATGGTAAGACCAGTCATTCTCTGTGGTTCCAGCCCCCTGAGCTGGAATACAGAGATGGAGAGCAGAATAAAGCTCCCATAGCCCAAGAGGAAATGGTCAAGTACCTGCCACACCACTTAGAAAATTGCAAGTCTGTGGAGATGGTGGGATCCACCCAAGGGTACGGACAGCTGGTGGGAGTGTTCACTGAAGGACTTCCAATCATTTACCAGCAGTTCTGGTTGACTGACAAGGAGCTGGCAAATGTAATGCCCATCTACTGGAAGGGCTGGAAGAAGGGTCAGAGGATTTACAGTCCTGTCAGCTGACCTTGGGGCCAGGGAGGGTCGTGGAGCACATCATCCTGAGTGCCATCCCATGGCACATGCAGGACAGCCAGGCATCAGGCACAGACAGCCTGGGTTTAGGAAAGGCAGGTCCTGCTTGATCACTGCTGAGGTTGCACCTCAAATCATTCATTTCTGGGCCCCTCACTACCATAAAGACATTGAGGTGCTGGAGCATGTCCAGAGAAGGGCAGTGGAGCTGCTGAAGGGTCTGGAGCACAAGTCATATGAGGAGTGGCTGAGACACTTAGGGTTATTTTCCCTGGAGGGAAGGAGGGTTGAAGGGGACCTTATCACTCTCTATGACCACCTGAAAGGATGTTATTATAGTGATGTTTGGGTCAGTCTCTTCTCCCACATAACAAGTGACAGTATGAGAGAAAATGTCTTCAAGTTGTGCCAGGGAAGGTTTAGATTTGGCATTAGGGAAAAAAATCTTCATTAAAAGAGCTATAAAGAAAGAATTATTGGAAGTGGTTGAGTCACCATTCCTGAAAGTGTTCCAGAAAAGTGTGGCTGTAGCATGGCCTAGTGGTGAAGATAACCGTGCTGAGTTAAAGGACTCAAGGATTTTAAAGATCCTTTTCAACCTAAACAATTCTATGATTCTATGAAAAGTCCTAAGATACTCACTGTCATGGTCTGAGCATTACTGATGCTGTTACAACTGCCTTTCTTTTGTCACTAGTGCCAGACTGGGAGAGTGCTCATGCTGCCTCAAACTCACTGCCTGCTCTGAATTCTCACCCTTGAGCTGAATGAGTTTAAACTTCCCTTTTACACAGCACTGCCCAACAATGTAAGCATGCTCTTGTGATGCTGGGGAATGAAAGAAATCAGCTCCAACTCTCCCTCTGAAATGAACTTCCAAATGATACTGGATTAAAAGAGATTTATTATAGAGCTCTACGCATCCATTTTGGCTTCTTCCATTATTTTTCAATTATTTGAAAGCATGCTTCTCTTATCCATATTAAAGACTTAAAGCTATTGCAGGGTTTTTTACTTAAGACAGTTAAAATGGTTTTAGTATTCTATGCTTTTGGTGTAAACAAAAAAACTAGAAACTTTAAGGCAGCTGATACCTAACAGTGACTGAAACATCATCTTTTCCAGATCAAAGTACCTTTGTGGAAATATTTAATTGGTTTTCACAAGCAGGGAACACTTTAGTAGTCAAAAAAATTACTAAAACCATTTTAAGAGACAGATACTGCAACAAAACCCGAAATGATAGATTTCTTTGAAGATCTGAACCCAAATCAGAAGTAATGAATACCTCAACTAGGAGTAGTTTTTCTTAAGAGTCCAAATGTTCTTTTCATCTTCTGTTTACAAAAGAAAAGAAAAATATTTGGCTGGAAAACTTTTCCCTTCTATATGTCTAGATGCCAAATTAGCAGTTACATGATTTATAGCTGTCATGAGATACATTAGTAATGTGCATTAAAGTGAAGACTTTTGTTCCCCCTTCATCTGTGGTATGGTGAATTCACATGTCTTAAATTACAAACTAATAATGGGCATTAGAGTTTACTAGGGACACCCATAGTTATCCTGCATTTCTGTACTACAAGGCAAGAAGGGCTGCTGTAACACCATTTAACTTGATACACTAAGATTTTTAGAGACTAAATGCCAGTGAAAAGGAGAAAACACATCAGAACAATAGTCATTCATAAAGTATTTGGTTCTTAGTCCAGACACAACCTGTTTATTTATTTGTGTTGTAGAAAATGTGGCAGGACTTAGGTCTCTCTCTCCCTTTGCACACAAAAACCAAATCACAGCCCCAGCCATGCATGGTTTATAATTTTTTTTTAAATTGATCTTCAGCTTAGTGTCTTTTAAACTAATATATTACTGAGTTACATTAAATTATGGCAAAGTGTAAAGAAAATAATTTCTCTGAGACTTTCATCACCTGCAGTACCTCAGGCATGTGCTCCCAAATTCCGCTATGCTTCAGGCTGAATAATATTGGCAATTTATTTTCAGTTTTTCATTGTAATATAATGGTATTTTCCACTACAGATTCGTGTAATTGCTCTATTGCTCATCTAGGCTATTTTCCACAGGATAATGGTTGTTTTAAATGGAGAAAGAGGAAATTCTTGAGATAATTGATACCTAGTATTTTTGATTAGGTGTGAGGTCAATGCAGAGATAGTTAATGATTACAAAGACACATTTTAAATCAAAACAAAAATTCACTAGAAAAACATAGGGAAAATAAAGAATTCCATTTGTTGTTTCTTGGAATTTTTGTTTGCTTTACTTTAATAAGAAGAAAAAAAAGTCTTGGGAAACTAGAAACTTGCATTTGAAATAAAGCCCAGACCTGTCTGTGTTTTGACTGTGCTTTCATCACTCTTTCTTGGTAATTTTGACCAAGTGACAATAACATGCATTTGCACAGAAATATTCCAGATTTTCTAATCTAGATCCAGTAGTACTAATTCCTTCAGGCATTCATATGCATTTTTTCTATTAAATATTTTTAAATGTTTTCATAGACAATTGCAAACTCAAATTATGCTGTTTGGCTTTTTTATTTTTGGCTAACAGCTATGCCATAAGCAACACTGGACAACCAAACTAAGCAAGACACCAGCACAGACTGCAAAAGCTTTTTCCACAACACACTGTGAGAACAAGATGAGAGATGCAAGTTTGTCCCATTTTCAAGCCTTTTTTAGCTGAGAATGAATTCCTTCCCAAAATGTCATGTTCCTTCTTTAAGTAGAAAACTGATATATCCAAGCCAGCCAGAACTGGAGCTGGAAGCAGATAAGTCCATTTTTAAGAGGGTTTTTTATTGCCCTGAGAGCTAGGGAAATGAACAATTTCTCTGACAAAGGAACAAAGATCTCCATAGGAAGAGTTGTGGAATAAAATGCACCACATAAATGAGATGTGTGCTCATGGCTGGGATAAAATATTCTTTGATGTATTTCAACAAGATGTTTGAGTCATAACTGGGAACTGTGATGAACAACAAAGCAACAGCTAGAAGAGGTCATGAGAAAAGGAAAGTAACACATGCCTGGCTGTAGCAAAGTACTAATTCTGTCTCCCACTACAGCCAGCCTCTACCTGCCTGTCCCTGAGGATCTTTCTCCCAAGTGTAAACCTCTTTAAGGCAATGGGACACTTAAATCTGAGTAATATTTTCTTCTAATAGCACTGGAATATACTGAGGTGGTGGTATGAACTGCTCATGACACTCAAACCTCTGTTTCTTTTTGCTGTAAAGTCAAGCACTGCTAAGTTTGCTTCGCCTGGATGCAAATGCTGATGAAGGGGACCTTGCAGCATGAGTTGCAGAAATACTGTCATGGACAAGGCACTGACTTATCTGCTTGAACTAATATAGCAAAGGGAGATGGAGAGGAAAAAAAAAAATATGAGAGGGAAGAAATTTTCTCACCTCATTAAAGTTTTTTTTTTTTTTTTGTGAAACTATTTCCCAGTAAATCAGACAGAGAAACAAAGTGGATGCTGCCAATACACACAAACCACATTCCTTGCAAAGTGGCAGGACAGTGATAATTTCATTGAGCATACGCCTGTGAGATCACAGCCAACAGCATGTTCCAGATTGACAAACTGTCAAAATACAAGATAAGTGTTTCTGTTAACACAGGGCAGCATAATAATGGTTGTACTATTTTTTTCATCAAATAAACACAGGGGCTTTTTGTATTTAAAAAAAAATATCAAAGAATTTGGATAGGAAATCACAATTTGCTCCTTTTAAGAGTGCTATATAAAGTATTGCAGCTTTTCTTTAGAAAAAAAAATATTATTTTCTTGTTCACTTTCATAGTAATCTATTACATCTTTAAACCAGGGCCAAAGCAGAGACTAATTTATTCATGGATCAATAAAAATCAGGTGCTTTTATAAATTTTATTGCCCTCTCATCTCCTTCTGTGGCTCAGTTAGCATTCCTAGTTTTTCACCAAATGAAGTATTGTCTCAACACATCTGGCAGACCCAGGACCACCTGCTACCATAACAATTAATGCTTTGTAAAACCTTCCATTCTTCACAAACCCAAAGTAATATGCAAATCATATATATTATACATGAATTATATACATAGAAATGGTGATGTATAGAAATTTGGTAATTTACATATAATGCTCTAGGAATACCCTGCTTGAACAGGAGGGTTAAATGACATGACCTAGGTCCCTTCCAACCTTACCCATTCTGGGATTCTGTGGAAAATCAATTTAATGCCTGATCTAGTATTTGGCAACCTCTTGTGCTTAGCATGCCTGCTAAGCACATGACTACATACAATCACAAATTTCTAGGAATCACAGAAAACAAGACCATACAGGAATGACTCCTGCTTTTCAATGCAGGTATTACTTAAGTAAGCTTTGAAGATATCCTATTTAATATTCTGGTCCACCCTAAAGCATGCTTCATTTGGAGGATTTGACAAATGTTGTTTCAAATCTCTATGGCTACTATTTCTTCCAAGAATTCTGATCTTATCAGAGCAGACCATGCCCAACATGACAAATCATGAGCCTGCATAGCAGTTGTTATTCACTGAATTCGAAAGTCACCTTTGTTCAAGCCGTGGGTATTGTCAGGAGGAGTGTAAGCCTTCTATGAGGACAAAGTTCATGTGTTTTATCAGGGCCACAAGCCAAAAGAACAATTTTGTCTTTACTCCTCAGGAAACCGATTTCTCTTAATAGTAATTCCTGCTGTGCTGAATCTTAATTACAGGGCAAGTAGATTGCAACATCACTAAAGGAATACATATGGGTCATTAATTTCTCCATATAAAAGTTTACAGTTTACTCATTGCACAAGTTATTTTAAGGAAGCTGAACACATAGATACAAATATTTTCAGGAATAAGGATCTGGCTATTACCCATGGGATAATTTTACTTGCAGTTACTGCGACAGCAGATATTGCAGGAAAATTTGTGAATCCTCAGCAACTTCAGCCTGTATAAATGCTTTTAAGTCTGAACTATAAACAAGCCTCTGTTACTGAGTTGTGTGCAAAGCCTGGGAGCTGCTGATGGCAGAGCATTTGGGGCTGCTGCTCTGCCTCCTGCCAGCACTGCCACGCCAGCGGGAGCACGGAAAGACACGGGGACACTGCATGCGTGTCTTCTGATGAACACACACACATCGGATCTGTCTGCCTCTAAAACAATCTCTAATGATTTAGTGCTCCCAAGTTATAAGCTCTTAGCCTGAACTTGTGTCACTGAGATCACCTTCTGGCAGAGGGACAGAGCCAGGGCAGCATGAAAGCATATCCTTAGTGCTGTTCTGTTCTGACATGTGCAGCTTGCTCACTGTCTACTATTGTTCCCATGGCTTGTTGGGACCTGTTTCATATTAGAGTGCAAGTTGCTATGAGCAGTGTGTGTGTGTACTTGGCCATACCTACAGAACCCTGGCTTGGGGTTTAATTGTTTCTAAGTAGTGCCTAATAAAATTATTCACATAACCCAAGAGAACAAATAGCACTAGGCAGTCTCTAAACAACTTGGGCGGTGGGAATTATACCAACAATTCTGCAAGTATTCAGTATGAGATATTTGACCAAAAAAAAATTGTATCATGCGTCACTATCTGTGGGCAAAGCTGTCTGTGACAAATTTGAACAGAACTCTGCTGCAGGTCCAAAGGCTTTACTTCCAATTCCTTAGAACTTTTCTACTTGTTAGCAGTTTTAAATGAAAGCTCTCTATTCCACCTGAATTGGACCTTTTCTCCCTCCTAATATTTCATTCTGAATATTCTGACCATTTCAGGGAATGAGGTTGGAAGAAGAAAACCTTGCTCTTTGGTCTCATATGAAAGCATTTTTTATAGTATTCAGGGTTTTACATTTCAAAAGGAAACATCATGCTCTTAATCTTGATCAAGAACACAAATGAGAGAGTTCTGCTAGGAAATATTGAGAGAAATTTTCATGAAACCCGTGTGCACTGTGAATATTCTTTGAATATGTTTGTTCAATATATATTATTACTATTAGAGAATTTAACCAGGGCAAATGAGTAATGAATCTTTCGGCTATTGACAAAGATGTACACTCCTTGCCAATCAAAAATTAGGATGATCCTAATTGTTAGCTTGTTAGAGCTGGTATGTTAGTGATTTATATGTTAGTGATGAACATACTGCTCAATGCAGGTGGTTTGGATTAGATAACCTTTAAAGATCCCATCCAACCCAAACAATTCTTTGATTCTATGAGTACAGTGTATGTTAACAAGATCAAGCTAACCCACAGTCTTATAATACTAAATTAATTATATTTCATTTTTTCTTTTTCATAGAAGTTATTTAATATTCACAAACTTATTGAAAAATGTGGACAAATTGTCTTAAGAAAAAGGCAATCAAGCTCCAACTTGATGGAGTTAGCATAGTGGGTAATCTGAAAGTATACTACAATTATGAAAAAAAATAAATCAATATACTTGTCCTCTGATCTCATTTTCAAAATTGAAGGTGTTTCCAGTCCCCAGAAGAGCTCTGCTATTTCTGTAGTAAAAATAGAAAAAGCCAATAGATTTTATAAATTGCTGTTTATGAACTTTAATATCTTGTTTCTTGTAGCTCCTTCCCAATCAAATCTATGACTAAAACCATGACTCCTCTATGACTAAAACCTGTCACTCCTCCTCAGTAGCACACAACACTCAGAGAGCTGCACCTACTACAGTAAATGAAGTGCAAGCACCACCATGGTTTACATCCAAACCACTGAACTCTATTTTCCCTTCTCATACCCTGTGCTATATCCTTCTGTTCCTGAACAGGGAGTTTTGGCATGGATAGGGTCTAAAATGCTAATGATTTAACACATTAAACGACACTGGGTAGTCCATGAGCCCAAGCATGGGCCATGCAAAGTGTGCTGATAATAGAGGTAGCCCCATGCTCTAAATTCAGTTCTCTTTCCTGCACACATCTTCACTCCTAACATTTGCCATCAGTATGATAAAGTTGCCACAGAAGCTGGCATTTTCACTGTAGCTGAGCTTGAAAGCAAGGAGCCTGCATGCTTTAAACTGGGAAAAGAAAGACACAATGGCAATATATACACAGTAGGACAAAGTATACATATATTTATATATATTTTTTAATTTTTGTACCTTTGTATTATTTGCACCAAGATTTCAGTTGCTTTAGAAAGTCCTAATTCTGATCTTAGTGAACACACATGTTTGTGCACTGCAATGACATAAAACATCAAGATTATATTTTCAAAAGTTTATATAAGGCTGTTTCTAGACATGTTAGTGAAAATGGTAGGGGGATGGTAGAAGTAAAATCATAATCTCAAGAAAAATGGCAGAATATGCACAGAGAAATCTGAATTCTGTACTACTTTCTAAATTATGAATGACAAAAATCATCAGAGTTCCAGATAATAGGTTTTTAGATGTAATTTAATTCATGAAAAATATAATTAACCATGTAGCTTACATGGTCTGTCATTCTGGAGAGATGAGTCAGTGGTGATGATTTGGGTTTATGTTTGTTTGTTTGCTGTAATATTTACAGCTGAAATCTTGAGAAAGACACAATGAGTCTGTGGTTAAGCTGTGACAGAACTGGATCAAGATCAAACAGTACCTTAGAAGGATTTCAGGTGAAATCTCAAAACCTCTGTAAATACATGTCCAGCAACAATTCTATCAATCTTCCATAATCTACATTCTTTTTTCTACCATCACTTCATTGTGCTTGGAGAACTGAGTAGAGGTGTTATAATTGGACTAAATGCTAGCAAAACAGATACAAAACAAAAATTACCCAGGGTCCTCCAGGGGAGATAGGTCACAGGAAAAGCAGACTATTATCTTTATTTCTTAACTGAGTAATTCCTGATCAACCCATACTATTGAAGGCAGTGAGGCTTTCCAGATTTTATTTGGTATTTGTTTTAGTTAAGACAGATTCCTCCTTTTTAAAAATCATTTTTATGAGTCACTGTAGACTTTGAAGTTCAAGTGTTGTCTGCCAAAAAATCAGAATGCACAGGCTCAGATATGTGTCTCCATAGAACTAACTTTCTATCTTATGCTCTGATATTTATAGGGAAGAAATCAGGACATTTTCAGAACTTCTATTTCTCCTATGGGTCCAACTACAGAAGAGCTGAGAAACTCAGCAGTGATTCCCTTGGACACTGTACCTTCTTTGCAAAGGTGAGCACTCAAAAAGATAGCTCATGATTGAGCTCAAATTCATTGTGTCAACAGCAAGACTTTCTTTTTTTCAGGGCTTTTTCAGCTGGATTTTCTTATACTTCTAGGAAGTTCTGAAGATCAGAAAAAATAATAACTCCGTATGCAAAGGATATTTGTCTGACTTTAAAATTCTAGGGAATTTAAAATGTTTCATGTTGTTAATATTAACATAAAATTATAATATGATGAACTTCCCGCATAATATTCCATGGTAGGATAGAAAAGATGCTGTGTCATTGGACAGGTCTATTATTATCATAAAAAAGCACATGTAATGATATGCAGCATTTTGAACAACACAATTTATTTGCCTTGATTTAGGGTAGGACTGAAGCATATACTCACTAAGACAAAGCTTGAATGGTTTCCTGATTGGCACTTCATTAAATTTGAGGAAAACCAGCCTGCTTTTTCTTTTTCAAATTCAAAAACTGTGGTATGAAAATTGCATTCTTTTCCTTTAGCTAAAAGGAAGAGAAACCAGGAAGGAGGTAGTACTCTCCTAGTTCATATAAACCATGAATGAAAATACAAGATGAATTTACACTACAAAATCCGTTCTAAAACATGCAAATGGCCTCTGTGAATATCCTGTTCTCCCTTGTTTTCCTCTCCTTTTTCCTACAAAAAAAAACCTCTGAAGTTGGTGATGATTTGGCAAAGGCTTTAAGTTCCCCATCTGGTTCAGCCTTTTCTTCTATCTCAGAGCAGAATTGCTAAGGTACCTTCCAATGCCAGACTAATGCTCCCTCCTGAGGGTGCTCTGACAGTGCATGTGTGACTGAATGACACATCTCACACTGCACATGTCAAACTGTGAGAACTAAAGGGATTTAATGACGTTTATTGCCTAGTTAGAGTCCTCCTCTTCTGTCTGCTCCTTCTCTCTAGCCTTCTTTTCAGCCTATAAACCTATGCAGAATTGATGGATTGAACAATATTGCTGAGGGGTATACCCATTGTTTTAGCAAAGGAAGAGCTATTTTTCAAAGCACTCATCCAGAAATTCAGCTGATCACAAAGCAATCTAGGTCCCTTAGGGCATTTCCCTTTTCTTCTAGATAAGACAAGACACTGGAGAATATGCAATTTTTAAAAGTGCAACCAATTAACACAAACAAAAAACCTCCAAACCCTACATATGGCAAAGTAAAGCAAACAGGCAACGGAATATTTTGCTTTGGTGACTCATTATGTTCCTTAATAGGGTATGACAAGTATGCTGAAGGGAACAACTGGATGCTTGACTAGCTTTGGATGTCCTGAATTTGTCTTACTTCAATTCAGGTGTGTACCTCTGAGATGAATTTTCTGATCATCCTCACTTACCAGCCAGATTCACTCGGGGATCAGGCTCTGAATACCCATATGAAAATTCCTTCAGATGAAGCCAAACCTGGAGTGGGGCCCCAAAACATTCTCCTCCAAAGCCTAAAATATTTGGTGCACAGCCTGTAAAGCTGTAAAGTTAACTTCCCCTGAAGTCCATCTGGTGTCAGTGTCAGACCTTAGCACACATTCATTTGCTCTCCAAATGCTTCTGTAACGCTGCCTCTATGGCCACATTAGGATACAGTTTGTGCACACAGTCATGAAATCTGTTTGTGCACATAGGAAAGACTTTTGCCTACAACCATTCTGGGAAATCAGGCTCAGTGAGTGCTCTTTCTTTGACATAGTTACTATGCAAATGCTGCAGGTCAGTATCTCAAAGCATATGACAAAGAGACTAGAGATGAAATCAATAAAAGCAGAAACTCAGAGTGTTTAATCCCTTAGGATTTAAAGACCATTTTTATTTGTAAATGAAGGTATGTCTAACAACAATTACTGTTCTGAGATAATCAAAATTTGTCACAATTTTCATTTTCAGCATACTTACACCTATCTATAGTTTCAGATTGATGGACCATCAATCCATTTGATTAAAAAGTCCATTTGTAGACCCATTTTCACAGTTCTTCTATATGCCTATAGAGGGAAGATCACAGCAAATTACTAAAAAACCTGATCAAAATCTCCAGAAGCAGTAAAATTTTAGCTTATTGCCAACACGTATAAACACAGACATGATGAACACCAAGAGCAGCATTTGGGAAATGTATGTATGTATGTATGTGTGTATGAACATGTGAAAATGATCAGAGAAAGCTGGATAAATTTCTCTATGAAAGCATCAGTGCCACATTACACAAAGGAAGTGTAGTTTGGCAGAAGCAAGTATTTCTGCATTCAGAAGAAACTGGAATATGTACATGTGAGTTGCTTAAAAAGTTGCAATCATAATATTTGTGTCATATTACAGACATTTTTGTGAATTTGAAAGCATAGTTGTGCTGTGCTTCTTTAGAAAAATATATTAAAAGTAAATAAAAATGGAGTTCATGTTCTCACTGCCTTAGGGGACCATGCAGGTAAGACCTGAAAACAGTTACTAATGGGAAAAGCTTTGTAAAATTTTCTCCCTCCTTGCAAGGAACAGAAACAGAAGATAGTTGAGTAGAACAGCATATCAATGTGCACAGCTTATTAGGAAGAATTTTTGACTCAGGAAAATGTGTGAGGAAAAAGTATTGCTCTGCTGCAGTTTTCTCAGAGATGTAAAGCCCTATACTTTTAAGCAAAAATTTAAAGAGCAAGCAGACAGTGTACTGTAGAATTGAACTTGTGTTTATAAGAGGTAGAAGAGGAAAGAATGCAATAGATCTTTTTCAATCCAAATATGCTGTTCTTTTCCTTGCTGAAATTAATTTTGTAAAATAGGTCCATAGATACTGATCACTGTTTCAGAGCCAAAGCTGCCAAATCCAACAGAGTATAGTGTCAACCACAGCCAGGGGGTAGTTTACAAGAAAAGAAATATGGTTCATGTGGCTGGTTTCTCAGCTCTTTTTCAAAAGGGTACGCTGAATTTTTTCAGAAAAGCTCTAAAAAATGAAGACAGATCAGAACACTGAAGTACATGTTTAAGGCTTCTTTAATTATCTTATTTCAGACATTTCAAACTTGTGACAAAGGCTACTCTGAGAGCAGAAGTCCCATATTCATATATTTTTCTGACAAGTACTGTAGGCTAAAGCCAGAGATTAAATTAAACTAACCTATGTCTTTAGAATACTTTTTCCTTTTCCTTCAATGATGCCATAGTACAGACACTGGTCAATGTAAAGAATAAAACAGGGTGATTACTCAGACTTTTGAGATGTCAGTATTAGATTGGAACACAATTTCAGTGGCAAGCACTACTGGATGCAACAGTGCTTCTATCAAGATGAAGAAGAGAACTTCAAAGACTGAAACAGTCCCCAAAGGTCTTCAAAGAACAAAAAATCATCACGTTTTCAGACATATCATATTTGTTTTTTTGATTGCACTCTAAGGTTCATTAAGTGTAGTCAGATCAGGAGTGCCAGTCAGGCCATTTAGTTCAGGAGTCCATAAAATCAATTATACAAGAGAGCAGTCAGGCCTGAGGCACCAGAAAGCAGCTCACTGCATCTTGAACCTTGCCAGCTGCCTTTGCTCTCCCTCTCTCACTTTATCAGGGCTTTGTTTACAGGCAAGTATGCTATAGGGAGTGTATAATTTTCTTAAAATTATAATTAATTATTATATTTAAAATTATTAAATGGCTTTTTGGTAAAGATGGCTTGGCAGTCCAAAATCTTGGACTGAAACTCATATATATTGACTGATCTGGATTTGGGGTTCCAAATTAAATGGGTGAAACACTGAAAATGCTCCAAGATGACTTGAAGTATTAATTAAGAATTCACACTAAAGTCAGGTTTCCCTGATAATGAAAGACATCAGTCTATGGAGAATTTTTTGTTTGTTTGTTTGGGTTTTTTTTTTTTGTTGTTTTGTTTTGGTGGGCTTGCAGCCTTTTTCTTGCAACATCGTGTTGCTTTTGGGCTAAATGCTTGTACTACAATATCTTAAGTTTATAATGGCATTCTAGCAGGAGAGCTGTCAGAAAAGCTAAGGCCACTTCCTTGTCCAATGACAATATGTTTTGTTGCAAAGTTTTTAGTAGTATGTAGAAAACATAAATGGTATCTCTTCTGATAATACCATAACTGTGTGTCCCACAAATAGTACTTGGTCCTTCAAGGCTCCTGCATGGTAAATACTGGTGATGCATTTCCTCTTAAAGCATGTCAGTAGTCCAAAGCAGAGAAAAAACCCCCACCACTTTATCAAACACATAATTAGAAATAAAGAGATTTCAGAGAATGTCAGAATATTGATGTGTAAAAATCAATTTAAACATAATCATAGAAACTCATATTCTTTATATTACATATCAGTGTAGAGTTAACAGTAAGTGAAGTAATATTTCAGGTGACATTTCAATTGGCCATGCAATGGCATTATCACCCCTGGAGGTGCTTAAAAGATGTGTAGATGTGGCACTTAGGGACATGGTTTAGTGCTGGACTTGGCAGTGCTGAGTTAATGGTTGGGCTGGGTAATCTTGAGGTTCTTTCTCAACCTGATGATTCTATAATTCCACTGCCATAATAGCTTTGTAAAGGCAACCATCCCAAATGCTCCTTTCTGGAATTTCACTCTGACCAGACTCCACAGTTGGGACTATTTGCCTTGGTGAAGAAAAATCCAAATCAACAAAAAAACTCAAACATTTTTCTCATAGGATTTGCTCCTTGTGGAACAATCTTTGCAAGGACATTTGTGAGTGAGCAGAGGGACACAGCAGCCCTGCTGATGGGGAGCAGAGGGACCTTGGAGCTCCCTGATAAAATGGTGCTCAGCTGAAGAAGCAGCATCAGAGGCTTTGCAGATGGAGTATTAGAGTTCATGACACTGGCCCCAGGAGTATTGCCAGAGCTGATTGCAATGCAGTTCCTCTCCAGTGACCTCCACAAGGCTTTTTTATTCTGCTAAGGAAAAAAAATTCATATCAAATAAGATGGATCCTTTTATTTTACAATTCTACGCATTTTCTATGTTCATTGCTTAAAACCAGTCACCCATCACCAGCATATTAATAAAAACTGATTAATTATATCATCCTAGCTGATGGCTTGTTTATGAGGTTTGTTATTTACAAGATAGGAAATTAAACTTTGCATAGTGAGTAAAATCAGATTGTTACTATTCCAATCATTAATTGTATTTCACTTGTAATTTTCATACTGTCAAACATACATTCCAGTTTGCAATTAGTTCAACAGCTTTTGTTTATTCCACCATATCAAGTTTCCTCCTAATTTTAAAAAATGTTTACATTTCCTAATCTGAATACTCTAATTTCATGATAGAATTGTGATTACAATGCTGACAATGCTTTCCAAGGGAGTGTTTAATTATTTGGGGTAGACTGAACCAAGTGTTCTGGAAGAAAAAGAGAACAGAGAATACAATATCACTCACTTGATATTTTGGCGTCATTATGGACTGCACTCACTTATTCTGACCTGGATTCCCAAACAACCTTCTACAGGTGCAAACATGCCTGCTCACCTACAGCCTGGACATTCCATGTGCAGAAAGAGAAATTTAACTGGATATCCAGTCCCACACACGAGCCCACTTCCTGCATACATCTGCAATATCCCACACCTAATCACTCAGTCTGAGTCTACTTGGATTACCTACCTTGCATTGCCTATGCAAGCATGGGGAAATGAAGCTATAAATGTCCCTCACCCCAGTAGTTTGGCCACATAATATTCACTTCCCATTTAACTGCCCACATTGTTTCCCACTTGAATATGAACTACAACTCAGTCACATTAAGAGACAATCCAGGCTTTGCACAGATAACATACAAAAGCAAAATATTAAGGATATTGAATGAAGCCTCATCCTCAAAACATAGTGGAAATTATGTGATTACAAGAAAATTAAGTGAAAAATTGACAAATATTTCAGGCTGTACAATATTAAAATTAATCCAGCTGAGCAGAATAAATTCAGTTAGGAGCTTGATTACTATTGTTTAATGCCAGAACAGTAGATACTGATGGAGACTCCTATTTTTATAAACCTTATTTATATTCAATTCAGTCACTTTTGTCTGATTTACAAATAATTTTTAAAATCTAATGTTAGACACACAACTAAAACTTGAATAGTTTAGGCACATAATTTGGGAAACCAAGCCATGAGGCTTCTGGATGGAGAGCTTGTCACTTAAGAATGTGGTTTTTTGTCATTTGGTTAAATCAGATCCAGACTAGTTGGGAATCATCATCATCATCATCATCATCATCATCATCATCATCATCATCATTGATTTTTAAAACCTTCAGAGAAGTACATTTGAGTATGCACTGATTTGCATTGGTACTTAAATACACAAATGAAATCCATGGAACTAAATATTCATATGTGGTCATCCTGAAACTTGCAAAAGTGGGGAGAAGCCTCCCCTGAAGGAGTAAGTTTTTTAAGGGCTGAGTGAAATGGTCACAGTACCCGTTTCACTTCTTCAGAAAGAATTGAATCTTCAGCAAAAAATCCCAAGATGGCTTGTAACCCAGTATTACTGCATCAGGCCATATGTGCTGGATCATTACAGGCAGCTAAAGTAAACAGACAAGCAGGAAATCCAGTCTGGCTTTAAGAACCTAGAGTGCAATCAGCTACTTCCACAAACTTAGTGAAGTGACCCAGAGCTCAGCAACTGGAACAATGAAAAATGTTTATTCATTTTACCCATAAATTGTCTTTTGCTGAATGCTTGGGGCAAATAAAATGCTTTGCTTGACTATTTGTGACTTTGGGAGAACAAATATTCTTTATCCATAATAAATACATATTTTTAAATCTGTTCTTTTAAAAAAATTCATGCATTAACAAGAAAATAGCATCCAGTATTGAAACAAATAAGGCAATATAGACATGCAATACCAAGACCAATGGTAAAAATATTGACTGAGGTGAAAACTGAACCCTTGCTGGTCTGGATCTAAAATTCTTCAAGGGGATCAAGTATAACCTGAGTTTGTTACTTCTGAAGATCCAGTCAGCTTGGACCTGACACAACTGGGAACAGCCAGCATTTGACAGGAGAGGAAGGAGGCTCTCCCCAAGCCCAGGTTCCCTGACAGAGGCTCTTTTAGGCATAAGTGTTGATCCTGCAGGAAAAGGCATTTTAGGAGAGCTGAGGTTAACAACAGCATTTACAGGCTGATCCCAAGCCATAAAACCACAGAGGTGAACCTTAAAACCTAGCATTAAGAGCTTGGTGAAAAAAAAGATAAATGTTAAAAAAAAAAAAAAGTTTTGTTTAATTTAAAATTTTAAAGCTCCTTCTTGATGAAACAAATTCTCTTCATTTGGGGTCCCAGCCTCTTTCTCATGGAAAGGAGTATCATGGAAGGAGTATCCTCATTTTCTTGTCTGCAGCCACCAAGAAAGTCCTGAGAACCTGGGATGCTGCTCTTATTTCAGGTCATACCTGCAGTGACAGCCCATAAAGATCTTTAACTGAATGACTAAGCAAAGGCTTATATTTTATTACAGCATAGGATATTAATGAAAATCAAGAAATATCAGTATTCTGGTTTTCAGTGATTTTTAAAAAACAAATATTAATAGAAGAAATGAATTAATGGAAGAAGCACAATTTTCACTTGATTTAAGGTACATTCAGTCAGCCAACATATCTAGGTGATTGATATCCAGAATGCACAGTCGTGTTCAAATGGTCTGCTGAAAGCAGAACAAAACAGCTAAGTCTGAGCCAAAATTAAACATTCTCAGAAAAAAACAGGAACAAAGATAGTTATTTGTAAGGCAGATGTTATATATTGGTGTTTTTAACTCATTGTAATTTATTTTGCCTGGAAGCAAGCCTGCCATTTTCCTACAGCTCTTTGGGAGTTTTTTACCAGTTTTATGCCACTGGGTAGTATTTACTGATGAAATGCAGTCAGAAGAGCTTTCTGTGTAATTGCACTTTCAGTGAAGCAGCTCAGAGACTCTACTTCAGCACTTGCTTGTTCTCACACCCACATATTCTTATTCGTATGCAGAGTCTTATCTCTTGCTGTCTGGCCTGTGAATTATGTGTCTGCTTTTATGTTTTCTGCCAGTGTTTGCTCATCACTGGTTGGTCATTTTTCACCTCCTGAGTTACACAGTCATCACTGTTACCACTTGAACTTCCATGATAGAAAATGAAAAGTATGTCCCTTCACTGCAATATTTAACCCTGTTTCTGCTAAAAGAGGCTGAGGACTATGCTAATCACAACATATGGGGATGTTTTTTTCCTAATTAAGATCAATCTAAAGCTGAAAAACTAGGTAATGTTTCTGTAGTGTGTTGTTACTAAAATTATCAGAGTAAGCAACAGTCTTGGCCTCTGTCTGTGAAATACTGGGCCACAACAGCTCACTGTGAGGTTAGGTCTGCTCTTCCACATTATGGTGCACAGCAGGCTGAGTGGGGGAGAGACAAATTAAATGGAGATGCACACAAGTGTGTGCGAATTAGAGAGCACTGCAGGGCAGCAAATGGCTTCCTGAAAGCAGCAAGAAGCACTTAATCACAGGGACCATGTGCCCAGCAGGAATTACTTGCTCCCTTAGCTGGGAGATGTGACAGCATCTGCTCCAATGCTGCCATTAAGTCACCATAAACACCCCCCACTCTCTGCCATGAAACACTGAGAATCAGATACTGGTGGAGTGACTGTCTTCCTGGTATTACTGCCAAAAATACTTCAAGGGCATGTATGAATGGAGGAAAAAACCCAACAGTTTGCTTTTCAGACTGAATTGCCAGCACAAAAATGCATGCATTTTAATGAAAATTCTGTTCACAAAGCAAAGGGTTCAAGAAATTGAAATACCCATGGGATTTCCAGTGGTATACCCTAAGAGGCTTCCTCTATTTATTGGGACTTTCATTAAATAAATTAATTGCTAACAAATTTATCACACATTGTGTGCACAGATCTTCAATTGTCTTTGGCATCTCTTTAAAGCACTTTGTTCTTTACAATACCAGAGAAGTCTCTAGGCATGTCATAAATAGTAACATTCATGCAAATTCCTTGGCCCCATAAAAATCAGAAAAAAAGTTCACCATTTGCTAGTAAAACATTAGTATTGCTTACAAAGGAAAAAATAGACTTAAATAACTACTTATTTATTAAATGCTGAATCATGGAACCAGATATGCCAGAAACCTTGCCAGTATATATTTCCCATCCTGTTTGTTTGTTTGTTTTTTTACTGAAAATGCATTGAGAGAAATGAGTGCATTCTCCAGATCACAGACTCTTTGGCAGCAGTTGCTAGAAAAAGATTGATCACATGAGAACAAACCTATCTCCATCTGGGAAATGGGTTCCATGGGTCCCATGCCCATGGCAGGAGGGTTGGAACCAGAGGAGCTTTAAAGTCCCTTCCAGCCTGAGCCATTGCATGAGTGTATGAAATTATAGTTTGACAGCCCACTTTGCACAGCAAGCCCCTGTGGCCAGACACTGGAGGGATTCCAGCTCCAGAAGCATCACCTGACATCAGGGTCCACCACACCCCTCCAGGGGGCAGCTCTCCGGGGAAAGAAATCCCCCCTTGCCCATCCAGGACACTAACAGCCTGTTAGCTGGGGTGAGGCTGAGCTGATCAGAGGCACAATTACGTGGTCAGCTACCACAACAAAGCTGCCCAGTCCTCAGAGAGCTGCAGGTTGAGCTAGGTACATGCTGGAAATCATGGCTCCTTGTTTCCAGCAGACACTCAAAACAGCACCTGAGGCAATGTCAGAGGAATGCCATATAGCACAACTTCTGAAATACCTCCAGTTAAAGATTTAAAAAGCACAAAAGCAGGGAAAAGTAAGTTGAAAGTTGCTTTTCTGCATATTGCAGCTAAATCACAAGTCACTCAGCAACTTGTTTCTCAGGAAATCTCTGGGAGCAATCAGTGAATTTGCTGCTGGGAAGTATAAAAGGTAACATATTCATAACAAATTATCATTCCTGAAATGGTTGCACAGCCAGCCATAGTCTATAACCCCTGTGTATTCAGCACTGAAACTGCCCTTTCTTTCCTGAGAGCTAGAATTAGGGTGAGAATGTTCAGGCAGAGACTGCCTGGTCTGAATTAAAGACCAACACTGTAGAAATGAACACTGAAAAATCCATTGTCATTCTCTGCAGTGTGCAGCAGTTAGGTATTCATCCCCAGTCCTGTGAGCCTGAAAATGTACTGGAAGTCCAAGTGAACAAAACAAGTGATGGAACATGGAACAAGAGCATGGAACAGTACCTTGCACTGATTTAGAATGTAGCTGTGTAGCTAAACAGTGCTGCTGGTGGGACCCTCTTTTATAAAACCAAAACAAAGAGCAACCTGTGAACAACACACCTTGGGTTTTGTGCAAGTGACCTGTGCTGCCAACACTCTTTTGACCAGGGACTCATTTTTAACTGTATGGAGAGAAGAGTGCCCTGAGTAAGGCTTGCTCCTTGCAAGCAGACCCACCTGAAAATATATGAATCATGGGGTTTACAGAGCAAAAGTTTAGACAGATCTAGGAATTTTAATACAGTTTGAAAGGCTCTGAGGGGAAACATTTCATGCTTTCTCTCCCATTCAGAACCTAGAAGCATCTTCTATAGCCACAGTAAAAGGCTTTAATTTTTCACCTTCCAGCTCACTGGAGTGCACTTTTAATAGCACACATTTATATTTTGTTATTAAAAAAATGTGCCATTCTGGTTATCTATGTCAAATGCTTCACAACAACAACTAAAATCTGAAAAAATCCCCTGATATGCCACATGAATTTTCCTGAGGGCTGAAAGATTTTTAGGACATCTTTTACATGAGTACTCCATTGCCAAATACCACTTTCTGTTATCTGCAGTTCTGGAGGATGTGTTTGAGTTCCACTGCCCTTGAAGAGAAGAAAAACAAGCTGTTTTTCTCCATCTTGGGCGACTGAAACCACTGAAAGCACATGGTTCCCTAAGACAATAGCCAATTTCTATAACATCTCAAAAACAAATCCCAAACCTTTCATCACCTTGAATATGTTCTGGAATAGACAAACCTATTTTATCTAGCACTTGTTGATTTCAGAAATATCATGGGTTCAAAAAGTGGAACAGCTGCACAAATACAATTAGATAAAAAGGAAAAGGAAATCACAGCAAAGAAAGCCAATGGAATGTTCAGTTGTGGAGAAATATGGAAACGAGCTCTTCCCTACCCCAATGGGCTGATTCCTGGGGCCTGGGTTTATGTACCAGTCATGGCTTTTCCAGCTTTGCAAGGGATGATAACACAGTGAGCCCTTGTCTTCTCCTCCACTCTCTGGCAGGGGGACAGTCACAACAGGGAGAGGGTGGCACAGTTTGGGAGGAAGCAATTCTGGGAAACCCTCATTTCCCCACAGATGCTCTCCCAGCTGCCTTCCCTCTCAAGGGTCCCACTGTGCCTCCACATCATTACTGCTGCTGTAAGACTCTCAAACACCCTGATGTGGGCAACTAGCAAAGGGTCACCTTCAGGAGGTGAGCAAGGGGAAGAAGTTATTCCAGGTGCATAAGGCATAATTCCAGGTAAAGCTCTCTGTGCTGCTGGGTAAACAGTCTGGCTTATCCTGTACAATTGCTTCCTATTTACCTGTGAGATGAGGACTGAGGCAGTCCATTGGGACAGTGACCCTAAGTCTTTTCCAATGCATAACAGAGAAGATAAAATTGAAACCAAAAGAGATTACATTTAATGTCCTAGCTGCAGCCAGGAGCTGTAACTCGGTGTGAAAGACTCTTTGTGTGCATACACATCCACATCTTCTGTGCTACAGGGAGTGGTCAATGTCTAGTCTTGCCAGTAATTGTTGTTTTGCCTTTCAGGACAAAAGCTCCAAAAGGGAGAATGCACTGAAGCATGATTTTTGTCTGGGGATGCAATTACACACTTGCACTTCTTTTTTCTTTTTTTTTTTTTTTTTTTTTTTTGGTCAGTGGCTTTCTAGCAAGTTTTAGAAGTGCTAAAACCATGCAGGTGTGGACATGTGCCTCTGAAAAGTGAAAGAAGCCTTTGTTCCTGAGCCACTTGTGACCAAAATGCAAAATGTAATTGTGAAAAAGGGATGTGAAAACTGTGCTAAACCTTTACATGGTATACTACCATTCATTGTGCAAAGTTAGAAGGTTAAAATCACAGATTTAGAAGGTTATTTTTCAGTAATTAGACAAATCCTTTCTCAGGCAAGCACAACACATTCTGAACAAATTATTACTGCATATGCTATGTGTATACTCTTCTCTTTCAATGGTTTTCATTAAAATTAACTTTCATAATTTCCTTTTTTTTTAAAAAAAGTACTTCAGAAGTAATAAATACTCTAAAATAACATGAAACTACCTTTCATGTTTCAACTTTGATCTTTCAACTACTCTCAAAAAGAGTAAAAAAAAAAATCTCACACAACATTTAATTAAAATATGATTGTTACTATTTAAGAACACAAACAGGAAAGTACCCCAGTCAGATGAAAATCCCTTGAGCTATTTTAACTTTCTCTGATTCAGCAGACATAAAATACTGTAGCATAAAACTAATTTCATGCTGCCAGATAAATCAGCATGTCATGCTCAAATTACTATATCTTGTTAAGTAAATGTTCACTTGAAATAAAGTATACGTTACATTATTTTTGAAAAAAGCATGTAGAAATGCATACATATACATTATGTGGCATTACATGTAATTCCAGCTGAGCTGAATTCTGCATGGAAATCAGGATTCACCTAACTTTCAAATGTCTGCAAGAATAATTTCAGCCCACAAACATCAGCCCCACAGTCAAGAACTGAGAGCTTTCAGCTGACCCATCATGTATTTTCACTTCGTTAGAATATTTTTCTTCATTTGCAGTAAGCATCTAAAACAGAGAAACATACTTCCAAACAAAGAGATGAAGTAATTTTATACATCCTTACTGGCTCTTTTTTTTTTTAATTGGTAAAGATGACTTTTTAACTTAAGATTGTTTTCACTAATATTAACAAATGTCATCTTATCTGAGATGTTATTCAATAAATGTGTACTTTAGAGTTTTCTAGGGAATATTTATTGGAAAATGAATTTAAAACTATGCTTTTTTATAAAATTTTTCATATGTGCATCAATGAATTCAAGACAGCTTCAGTTTTCATTGTGGTTTTTTTTGTAATTTTTGTCTATTAGTCCTCTTTTATTCCTGAATATATTAAAGCAATCTCTCAAGGTATTGTTTGTAAAATCCAGAACAGCTTATATTTTCTTATATCCTTTTAGGTAAAAGCTTTTTTTCCTTGCTCTTTTTACATTCCATGGAGATTTTTTTAAATTTCAAGTTTTTCTAATTGTTCATTTAAAATTTTCAGTTGGCTTGTGCTCAGCATTATTACCTGTATTACTTTCCATATACTTTCATGCCATGAGGATAAACCGCAACGATTCTTGAAAGCTTCCACTTGTATCAACACCACTAGCACACACTGAAGTTCCATTTGTACCAATCTGTACCACAATTCTTGAACTTAAATTGCTTAGCTGGACTTACCTTTAACTCTGCACTTCAGTCTCATAGCAGAATGCACTTAGGTTACAGAGCCAGTGTTGGAGAGCCAGGCTACCTTCCTTCCACTGGATTCTGCTCATTATCCACTGTGCTGGGCATCCATTTGCAATTTCATTTCTGCAATGATTCAGTTCTTATATTGGGAGTTTGCATCTTCTTATGTAGTTCTTCTTCCCCTTGCATTTTTTCATGAGCTTCATTAGAATTCCACTGAATGAGAGCACTGCCCAAATGAAGCCACAATACTTTTTTTAAGTAATAACATTTTTCAACCACAGTTTTGGATGCCTTTATAAGAGAAGCTTTAACAACCAAAAGAGAAAATTTGTAGCCATTCAATCTATTTTAAGGAAAACCAACAGAGACTGCAGCTAGCAGGTACCTACTACTCTGGATGTCTCCTCTGATCACTGAAGTCAAGATTTTTTTATTACATTACATGTATTTTATTTTTTTCTAAATAAACATGTACCATGCTGAGTCTGAGGTTCCTTAATTTCACAGGTTAACCATCTATCCTAAAGTACAAACATTTGTATTTACATAAAGAGCTTTAGTACTATGTATATAGCTATAGTAGTCTGTACTATAATATAGGTATGAGACCTATACCTCTCAGAGACTTCTAATTTTCACTCTTTGCTTTAGTAAATATTGATTATTTAGAACTATTTTTATATCCAGATATGCATTGGGAATTTATGCATTTTGCATAAGCAAATGATTAACAGAGAACCTTGTAATACAGAGATGACACAGAGAGTTATGTAGTATAATGATCAGAATGTGAAATTTGGGATTATGTGCACAGTGAGAAAAATAAATACTGAAAGCAAAACAATAAATAATTTTGAAATACTACCTTGAAACACCAACAGTTAGCTAGCTTATTTGATTAAACTGAGTGCATTAGAGTATTTTACAGTTTGTGTAAACGAGATGTTCTGTGTAAGAACACTTTTAGCCTTAGAGAAACTACAGCCTAAGGTTGCATTTGACTCCCTGGGATAACAGATGACTTAAACATCCTCCTTCACTACCTTTTATGGTTGAATTGGATAGTTTCCTGTCTGTCAGAAAGAAATCTTTCCCCATGGATCTCTTCTTTCATAAAGGTCAGCACAGTCTCTGTTTTGCCTTTGTCACTTAAAAAAAAAAAAAAAAAAAGGTCAGTAAGTGTACCAGTATATTTGCTAACCCTTGACTTCCTAAGGGGTTTTTTGCCCTTTTTTAATGAACTTTAAAAAAAAAGGATAATAAAAGAGAGAAAGATATTTCTCATTGAAACTGTTTGCTTTACAGTTTTGTAGTATTTATATAACAGCAATCTTAACAAAAAAGCCACTCATACTGGTATTTTGCAGGTATTACTTTTACCTAACAATTAAGGCATTTGCTAAGATGCTTCTCACAGATATTTCTTCCCATGCAACTATTTTGTCATACTATTGCTAACATTAAAAAGAGGATAAATTAGTCTTAAGGGCTGTTTTCAATGAAACAAGCTGGCTGAAGAAAAGTCTGGGTGCACTTCCAATAGCTGGATATGAGACATTGTAAATACATTTAGGTTCTATACATGTTTGCACTAGCTGTCAACCATAAGTTAACTGTAAGTATTAGCCACACATTACTTGGTGTCTGCATTACAAGTAATGCACTTTTAGGAATTAGTCATAATTCATACAGCATGCAAATCTAACAGAGGCCTGATTATAACCCTGCTCAGTGTAATCTGAGGGGACACTGTAAGGCAGATGCAAATGTCAATATTATTCTCTACATGCAAATATTCCCTCTGTTTGCATAATCCTCATGGGTATCATGTTTCAGTATTTGGCTGCTTCTAGCAGACCAAAGGGCAAAGTGGTGCAGAGATCAGCAGTAAAGAACATCGTGAGAAGCATTTGAACAAAAAACGCTTTTTGGCCTTGGCAAAACCAAAGTCACCAATTCAGTTTCTGATTATGATTCGGTCAGTTTTGCATGTGTCATGTGAATTTTTAGGAGTCAGACAAAGAAGACACTGCCTAGTGGTTCACCCTTCTCCCACAACCCCCACTACTGCACAAGGAGGACACACTAACAACTCCACCCTGGGATGTGATGCAGCAAGTGCTTGTTCATCCACTCACATTCACACCCCTCTACAAATAAATGAAAACCATACTCTGCAATCCAGAACATATCCCCTGCCTTAAGATAAAATGTTTCATTCACTCTTTTAACCAGCTGTCAATGCCCTCAGCTCTGGCAATCATGTCCATCAGTCCAGGCTCAGGCCAGCAAGACTGACTGGACACACACAGTGGTGAGGCAGGTGTGGAGGGGACCTCATCCATGTCTGTCAGTATCTGAAGGGAAGGTGCCAGGAGGATGGATCCAGGCTCTTCCCAGTGGTGCCAAGCAATAGGACAAGAGGCAATGGGCAGAAACTGGAAATTCAGGAATTTCCACCTGAATGTAAGAAAGAACTTCTCTACTGTGCAGGTGACTGAGCACTGGAACACCTTACCTAGAGAGGTTGTGGAGTCTCCCTCACTGGAGATATTCAGAAAACATCTGGACACAATCCTGTGCCAGGTGCTCTGGAATGGCCCTGCTGGAGCAGGGAGGCTGGACCAGATGGCCCAGTGTGGTCCCTTCCAACCTGACCCATCCTGTGATTGTGTAATTGAGGGGTTTTGCCTCTCTTTCACACACAATACTGTCAAATCCAGAAGAACAGTGTTTTTTGCTTTGTAAAATCCAGTGATGCAATAAACAATAGTTTTCCCTGCAAAAATCAGACTGTTGTTGCTTGAAATTGTTGACTTTAAAACAATGGCATTTTTATATTTTGTTAATTTCGAAGTTTTCCAAAATGTTTCATTTTCTCTATGCACCTACAGGGTTTCCTGCTTGCAGATCTCAGATCTCTGTCTCAGATTTTGGACACTTGTTGACCCAGAAGCCTTCACAGGCACCCCTCAGTGTACAACCTTGCTCAGTTAGCTCCACATTTCCAGCATGGGATTCAGTTTAAGCTTCATGTGTCTAACCAGCAATGACAGATGACCTCCTTAAGGGACACTTACTTACCACAGCATATTTTTTTAGCAATAGGATTATTTTTAGTATCACTGACTCTAATTTCACATCAGTTAACTTTTATTTCAGTCAATTTCAAAACTCCAACTTGTTCTGAAATCCATTATCACCCACTATCTGACTTTATGGGTCTGGGATTTTTCCATGTAGCACATGTATTCCTAGAAGGACTCTAATTAGAGGCTTTGTTGCTTTATTAGTGTTTAAGCTTGTAGGAAATACATCTTTGCACATGCAATCAGTGATCCAAAAGGTATTCTTATTTTCTACTACACTGCCAGGTGTTGAATATTTTAATTCCAGTTTCACCCCCCAGTTTGCCCCCTGCATTTATTGCCTCAGCTAAGCTGAATACTCCAGATGCAGATAAGGGACAGCATCCTTTGCAGATTGTCCCAACAGGGGTACCAGCAATGCTGCGTTTTTTCACAGGGTTTACTGCTGACATTTTAAAGACAGTTCTGGCTCCCTCTCGTGGAGCATGAGCCACAGGCAAGGTTTTGCCATGCACTAGTTATACATTTATATATTCCTGGGCCTGAAGTTTATAAAATAGAATAAACTCTTTCATTAAACAGATTAAAAGAATCTTGTACTCTGATTTATATATTTTTAAAAAGTTCCTTTATCTGCACACTACCTAAACCACCACACTCACCAACATAATGCTCCAATTCTTCATATGTCAGCAAAGCTCCAGAAGGCTCCTTTCCTTCCTCAGCACTTCCCTGACTCTGCCTATCTGATATTCACCTTCCACCTCCAGCTCCTGCATGCACCACACCTGAAGAGGAAGATGCTCTTGCCAGAGCTCTCCTCCAGCACACATCTTCACACAAAGGCTTGCCTCTAGGATAAACAGAAACAATACTGAAGATAATATTTGTATTTCACTCTTGTGGTTGTTTTCTGAGATGTTTCAATTTTTTTTACAACATCTTTCTCATATGAGTGAAATAAAAAGTGACACTGCAATGCAGTAGGAATAGCTAATGTCAGATACAGAAGTAATGAATATTTTCCTTTTCTTACTTTGTGTGTCGATTCAGCTCTCCATGGATCCATAAAATATGAAGATGACATCATCTTACTAAATGCTCATGTTTATTTGATGATCTTTCATTATCTGAAGTTCTTTATTTCCTTCATTAAGCAGAAGAAAATGCAAAGTGAAACAAGAACCAGGGGGAGAAAAAGGCATTCTTTAGACTTAAATCCTTACAAGAGGATCCCACATTGACTGGTGAGAAAATACCTTGCTTTTCCACTTTGAGATTAAGTTTTCCATGTGATTTTTATTTGAGGTATTAATTGGTATTGCATATCCAAATAAGCAACACTTTTTTAGGCCAGAATTCCACCACATGCCATGTTCGTCCCTGCATTCAAAGTACAGGCCATAATAAAAAAAGTCACCTTTTTGAAAAAAAACTGTTTCAAAAAAAGCAAGTTGTGCAGCCTTATAGATACAAAAAGGAAAGTGATGGCATTACAGGTGTACCAGAGTTGTTCTGCAGCACTTAAAATGCCACTCATCAGTCTTACTTTTCATTAATAAACTAAAGCAAGTTTTATATGATGTGTTTTATTTTTGTTTATAAGTGGTAATAGACATTGCAACTTATAAGTAAAAAAAAAAAAAAAAAAAAAAGAGGTATATGACTTTGCTCAAAAGCATTCCCAGCCTCTGCAGGCCTCCACTGAACTAGTGAAATATTTCCAGCACAGTAAAATGTTACTTTTCCTTCCATGACAGCAAAGAGAACAAATACAACAGCTGCTTCCTGGGTAAGTGCAGCCAAAATAAGTTAAATAGGTGCTCCTGGAGAAAGAGTGGACACCTCCTACACCTCTCACCTGTATTCTAGTCTTGAAAATGTCTATATAATCCCAATACAATCCACAGCAGGCTACAAGCCTTATCCTTCTTACTGTGTAAGCACTCATGCCAGCAATAAAGTAAATAATAATAATAATGATGCTAAGTAGTTTTCCTTGAGAGAATGTAATAATTTTAATTTGAAACTTCTGTACTAGTGAAAGCTGACAGAGACAGAAAACATCTTTGGAAAATTCCTGCTCCTCATAAATTGAGGCTGTTATGCCAGTTATGTTTTTTTCTCTTACATTTTTATGTGTTTTATTGTCACTCTTAATTTTCAGAAAAACAAGAGCCCCTTGTAAAGCATCTAGTTTGTAATAACTCAAATCTGTGAAAGCACAAATGATGCTCAGTCAATAGGAAATTGTTTGTTTCAATAAGAACTAATTTCATTATGGTTCTTGTGACTGGTCTTTGCAATATTTTCTTTCAGTATTTTGAGGCAGTTCAAAGTCAAGGAACTTACCCTCTTACTCAGATGAACTGGAAGAATTAAGTGGCAACACTGATTCTGCCAGTATTGCTGGTTCTCAGCCAGCCAAAACTCTCAGCAAAGATGACTTGCACAAAATTACATTTTCCTCGCAAAAATATTTTTAAAATATAATATGAGAGAATAAAAAAAATAAAGCCAAAGCAAAATGAAAATCCATGTCTGCCCCCTTATTCCCCCCCTTGAATAAAAACACAAATAACATAATGGAAATTGCTCCATGCATAGCAAAAAATCTGCAACAGGCTTACAGGAATGCCAAAAACAATGCATGTGTCTTGCTGAAAACTCTGATAAAATCACAACTTTAGGCTTCTGACCATCATTACAGGCCAAGACAATATTTTATTTGCCTGTAAGTAATCAAATTACGTAACAATTTCTTGTCACTAGGCAACCATTGATGTTTAGATCTCAGTTATTGGGGACAAAGCATAAGCAAAACATTACCAGGAGTCATAAGTTATTTCTTTAGATAATCATTAAAATCAAAGAAATTATCTTTTCTCTCCCCAGAAAACTATTCTTTTTAACTCCCAACTTCAAAGAATCAGCAAATACATTAGTGTGGCTTTGCTAAATCTGTTCTTGCTTTAAATAATGTAGGGGATATAAAAGCGTTTGTATCAAAAAACAAAAGGAAAAAAGTGAGTATGAGAGACAGACTTTAGTGAATTGATGATCTTTGCTATAGCTCAGGACTGAAAAGTACTGTTGGCCTTTTTTTTTTTTTTTTTTTTATCCAATAGCTTCCTAGCAACACTATTTTCATATTGTTACCACACCTTTTTTTTTTTTTTTTTTTTAATGTTTATTTATCTCTGCCATGACATAGACTAAACACTAAAACACAGAAATATGGTGGGTTTTTTTCCCTTGGTTAGAAGCCATCTTCAAAGATCTAGCCTGAAGTTGTTTGCAAACTAATTACACACATCAATCACCCATTAGTTTATCTAGCTCTTTCCCATGGTGCTCAGTCTCCAGATTTACCCATGAGTAAATCCTATTCTCCCTTTTGGTAGGCATAATCAGCCAGTTCACTTCCTCTTGCACCAAAGGATCTCTGCCCTCTTGATGTCAACTGTATGCATCATTCTTGTTGACTTTTATTTTTATTGAGTATGTTTCTGGATCTGTATTTCAACAGCACCTTAACACTAATATTTCCTCTCTTCACAGGAAGTATCTTTACTGATGGTCTGCCAATTCTCTGCCTAGAAATGAGAAAGTGATCTGGCCTGATTATTCCTTAAAATAAGTCCTTCAAATTCCTTAAAATATAAGCTGGCAAGGGAATGAAAACAAGCAGTCCTTCTATGAAACACTTCAGACATCTGTACCAGTGAAAGAAATGCAGGAATATGAATGGAAGCCCCTAAATATAGGAAATGCTAAGTGTGGTTGCCCGGGCCAGTTAGCACAGCTGAGAAGGGATTGGGAAATTGATGTAGGATGAATGTGTGGGAGAACAAGCCTGGGGGGGAAGAAACATCACACCAAGATAGAAGATACCACTTCAAAGGAACTGATTATATTTCACTGTCAGAAAAAAGTACACCGCCAAAAAAAAAATTAAGCAATTGAATCATCTTAAAAAAAAAAAAAAAAAAAAAAGATGAAACTTAAAAAGAGATCATTTGTGGGTCCTCAATTATCTGAAGTCAAGAAAGTATACAACAGGAAATGAAATAAATGAGGGCAGAAATCTTTTTGAAGCATGAAGGACAGAATGAGACTGTCCAAAGGACAAAGGCAGATCCATCAGGCAAAGGTTATAAAGGAGAGAAGAATATATGCTGTCCATATGTATTGTAATGGGAAAAGCATAATAAAAGAGATGGCACAGAAAAGGTCAATGTTTATTCATTGCTTTACAGTCACTCACAACTTTATATTGGCTCACTGCTACCAGGTGCAGATCTTTCACATCTTCCTGTTGAAATGCTTATTTTCCTTCTCCTGCTCCAAGAACTACCTTAGCTCACTGAGGTTTTTTGAAGTATTTATCCTCCAGCGTGCACTATACCCCTCAATACCATGGCACACTCTCCACTACACAGACAATACATGGGTTAGCAGGGGACACAAAACACACCCCTCCAATACCTATTTTCTCTGTCTTTGATAGTGTTCTCAGTGACAAGTTTGTTTGAAATCTGAATTATAGGTCACACACCCAACTAGTTACACATTGCCTTGGCCATGTTTCTCTTACTGTACAAGCCTGTCATAAACAACAGTATCAAAAGCCCTAATAACACCAAGGCAGATTAAATTTATGGCTTCCTCTCTGTTCAAATGACATGTTATCCTAACAAAGAAAGAAATTATATTGGCTTAACACAACTTGTTGATTGTAAATTGTCACATTTTGATCTTTCAAGCACTTATATGTATTTAGAATTTTTATTCCCGAATTTATCAGATAGTTGACTAGTCTACAACTACCCACCTATCCCTACTTTTCTTCTTTCCCTTCTTTCTCTTCCCTTCCACATCTGTTTTCTCAGCACTTTTCCTGTCTTTCAAGTCGCCAGAGAGTGCAAGCAGCTCGAATTTTCAAACAATTTCAAACAATTTTAATTTGGGCTTGCATAAAATGCTGGCTAATGCAACATCCTGTCTCTTAATTGCTGCTGTAAATTCTCTTATTTGAGAAGGACTACTATTAAGTAGCTCTCAGTAGTATAAATTACAGATATGTCTCGCAGCAAAGATTGTTTATAAAAGTTTGAGCTTCACATAAAGTAAAAAAATGAACAGGAATATGTTCATAGGAAACAAAAAGTGAAAAAGATTAATTTGTTACACTATTATGTTTACACTAGCAAGCATCATAATTTATTTCATGTCGTTTTTTTCTTTTCTCTCCTAATTTCTGAATCAAAGTCCTTGAATAGTCAAGTACTTCTAATCACTACATTCCCAAAAGTAGAATACAGAGTAGCCTGAGAAAGGAGAGTATTGGTGGAAATGGAAGACAAGAAAACAATTCATATCTCATAACAGATGTCTGGTTTTTGACATTTTAGATATTATTCCTTTATGTTTGCTGATTCATTTCTTGACTCTCTCTTTCCTGGAAGTCTCAGCTACTTAGTCACACTCTTCACTCATGTATCTTATGGAAAAAAAACCCATAATTTTTACCTAGTGCTGACAGCTTGTAATCTTTCTCCCAAGAATTCATACTGAGGGGTGCTGATCTTGAGGCATAACCAAGACTGAAATAATCGGCTTTTAGTTTTCACTTAATAAGCAAAAATCTGTAAAGAGCTGTGGTACATGAGATTACACTGAAGTACCAAAATTCATTGTCATTTACACCTCTTCTCAATGCAATTCTCTAATTTTTAACCCTTTATCTTAAGGCAGCTTGTCAGAGAGAGCCTTCCCTGTCTGAGAAGAACTTGAAGGATTACAGCTCAGGATCAGAAGGACACAGACACATTTTCCCCCAGAGCAAGCATCCCTACCTAGAACTTTGCAAAACTGGTGCAAAACATTTCTAGTTCCTTGTAACAGCAGTTTGACCTCCTCTCAGGAGTAGGCCTCTTGAGCAATTTTGCTGTTCCCAGATCCTTGATCTTTCTGCTGTGAAGGGTTCAAAAATGATGGGCTAGCCTACAGAAATTCTGGGGTTATAATGTCACCAAGTTTCAAGCCTGAAAAGTTGTTTAAAAAGTCCACACCATTCACATGTGGATATACACAAAATCATGACAGTAAAGACAAATGGAGTTCGTCTTATATAATAAAAATATAATAAGTATGTAATAAAATAAATAAATAGTAAATATATAATAAAATCCTCAATAATTAGGCTAGGGAAAAAATTTATTTAAAATATATCTCATGTATTAGATCACCACAATGCCATGTCATACAATTGAAGAAGATGAAGTCTAACAAACACACAAAATCCCCCAAAAATCCTGAGAGTGGAGTGGATATGCAAAGGAGCAAGTAAATTCATATAAAAGTAATAGTTTGTTTAATTGCTTTTGGTTTTGTTTTTTTAAATTGAGAGAGAAGGCCTGGGTGGCTATAATTTCATTACAGGAAGCATTACCTGTATTTAATAATAGAATGGAAGTTCTCAAGTGATTTTATGATGTGGTTGTATCACAGTAAATATCTAAACTCTCTACTTCCATTTGCAGTCACACAAGATTCCTGTCTACCCTGCAGATGAGATACCATCCTGTAAGCACAAAGTGTCTGGAGCAGTGCCTGCTGAACATGATCAGCCAGCTGTCCTGAGGCCACCAGCAAGTGTTCTGCACATCAGAAATTCCAAAACCCTTCAATGAACAAATATTTAGAGCATCCATGTCTACAAAAATGTTTTCTTGCTACATTTTTGAAACCCACAGAACAATGTTCAGAGACGTGAAGGCAGTGAAAGGTTGCCAGAAAACACCATTCCAACATCTGTGCATCTTTTAAGCCCTGCAAAACTCAGACATGACAACTCATACAAATTCACACATGACCATAAATGTAATATATCATAATTTTTCAGGGCAATACAAATCTGAAGATAAAAATAAGAGCACTCTACAGTGTAATCTGCCTTTGACCTTTGCTGTTTAGAAAAGGGCAACAATTTTTGGTCCTGCTCTGTTAGGAAAAACCATCATGAAGAATGACAGAGCTGTGTTAGGACATTTCAGATATAACTCTAAGTCTGTTCATGCACAGAGTGCTGGTAATACTGTACTGAAAAAAAACAAAACAGGGAATGAACTCTACTTGGTTTTCTCTAGCTTTGCCCATCAATTTGGCTGCAAACTGCAAGATTTCGTAATTCCCTCTCTCATGCTGATTATCTGATTTACAGCTCAGCACAAGTTTATATTGAAGCCATTCCTCCTGTCAAGGCACTGAGTTCCCTTCACCCAGCTTGGAGGAGCAGTGTATCTTCAGGATAGCCAGCTTGCTGCTTGTATCAACCAATGAAACCAGCACTGTCAGATAACAAGATACAAATCCTGTGACAGCAGTGCTTAAAAGATAGCAGTAGGCTAAGAGGAGGGAGGCTGCAGTGATGATTACTGTGTAGGGAAGGACTCCTTGGACAATATATTTACTTATAAGCCAAGTATTAACTGGTTCTAAATAAATTTTCTTCAGTTAAGTACTGACAACAATTAAACATTTCCAAAGTTGACTTAAGTTGATTCTATTTCTAAGGTTTGGAAGTCTTGGTTTCAACAATCTTATTTAATTTCTCTTGAGCCTTTGAAATTTTTTTCTCCTGACTACAAAAATCTCATTTACTTTTTGCCCAAAAAAGGGTTGAAATGAGAGTCCAATTCTTATATAATGCTTTCACTAAAAAGGAAGAAGATCTAATGGAAAAAGCAGACATTATAAGTGTTTTATAGCCTGCAACTACATACAAAATGTTACCAGTACTATGACAGGATGTTTTTGCATGCTGGTAATTGGTAATTGGTTAAAAATCAACTATACAATAACTTGGAATACATTACACATAAAAGGATTCTGTCAAATGAGAAAGTAAAACCTGTGCTTTTCCAAAGACACTGATTTTGCCATATTCAAACAGTAAGTATTGGTTATGGTCTAACTATGAAAGAAGTTCTACAGGTCTATGTCCAACAGCTACTGCATTATAGTGTGACTTGGTGCTACAAGGAAGTAAATTATTAAATAACTGGATGACTGAAGTTTATAAAAGAAGAATTTGCATCTTTCACTGTCAGCACTTTACACCCTGACATATCAAATTGTTACACCACCACTTCTCAGAGTAGTAGCCTGTATAGATTTATAGCCCAGAACTTTTAGATTAATTAGGAAGACAATAGGTATTCCAGAAATCAAGCCACTTCTGCACAGGTTGTTTTTTATTTTTTATTTTTTTTATTTTTTCCAACTCTATCTTTCCAAGAATGAAGAGATCCAGAGATCAGCCATACAAATACGGCCCATTAGGAAAGTCTGGTGCATTCGGAAGGAATTAGTAGAAGTTAAACTACTATGAAAAGTCACCTATTCATTTTTGAAGCACATACAATTTCAGATAAATACATGTAATAGGAGGTCAGAGTGTCATAATCTCAGGTTAACCAGCAGCAATAGGAATGCTTACTAAAACTTCTAGAAGTACACAGCATATCTGACCTTGTTAAACTGGTGTCTATTAAAGACATGGCCTAAGCCAGAGATAAGCTACAGGGAAAGTTTCATACACGCTGCAGTTTTGTACTGCAGTACAAATTTGATGTGTAAACCAGCAGCCATTTAAGTTTCCAAACTGGCAAGGCTACAGCTCCAGTTACTGTAGCACAGTATTCGATGTAATCCCTCAAATGTGTTTTGTAGCTAACAAAAAGGTAAACATGTCTATGCAGAATTTAACTTTGCAGGCTACCCAGACTGCCAAGTTTCAGCTGCATGTTGGCCCGAATCTGTCACACTACACAAGGATTGCAGAGCATGTCTCTCCCAACCTCTGAGCTGTGTTACAGTCACCTAAATCAGGAGGCAGAAAACAGGGACCAGAAGGACTGTTGGGCCTTTGTGGCTTTGGAGATGAGACTTTCTCATTTTTTGCAAGTTGCTGAATTTAGCAACTTACTTTGTTAAAGACCTATTCAGAATTCTCCAATACGATTTCAGATAAGCCAAAAAAAAAAAAAAAAAAAAAAAAAGCATTTTTATTCAATAAATCTTTTTTATTCTGAGCTCAATCTGGTTTTGTTCTACAGATGAACCTGAAATAAGGCAGCATCTTGAGGTTTTTCACTTCAATTAAAAAAATATCAGGTGCTTTATGACCATCAGTTTTACTCAATACTTAATTCAGAAGTTTTTGGCTTTCTGAACTACATGACTTGAAGTTCCACTGGAGATAATAAACATGTAACAGAAATAATTATTCTGGTTTCTAACCAGCCTTCGTATCCCACAAATATCTTCTACTTCATGAAAATGTAGAGCACTACTGCTACCTAATGGGTCATTTTCTTCAGGGCAGGAGGCAAATGACCTATTAAATAAAAGACAATTTGATCTGTATGCTTCTTGTTCCATGTCAGAGAAACAATCAGGAGGACACTTAGCAGTGGTAGTTCTGAGTGTGTTGCCACCACGTTAATTTTTAATGACAGTTCTGACAGTGGCACTTGGATGAAGCAGTTAACTGCATAATAATCACTGTAGAAAATGCCACTGGACTCAGTTAGGAATACATTTAGCAGTTTATCAGTTTATAAATCAAATAAACCTTCCTGCAGCCTTGGCCCTTCTACTGATACTACTTTTTGTTGCATATCTTATTCAAAAGTAAGTACCCTTGAAATCAATCTGTATTCATGGGCAAATCTGTATTCATGGGAAATCTGTATTAAAGAGCAAAAAAACTGATTGTCTCACAGATGACACAAAAAGTGGAAAGCAAACAAAATCTCCATTGGTTATTGAAAAGGAGGATAGGGAATCAAATTACTTGTTGATAAAGGACAAAACAAATAATAAATTACATAAGAAACAGCGTGGAAATGTTTCTACTCTATGCAACACTTTTTATTTTGGCCCTAATTCTGTTGAACAATGAAACACTTCCCATAAAGATTTGCCACTTATTTCCATGTTGCCCCAAAGCAGGTCCTTTCCCACCCTACTGTAAGCACCCTCAAACAGCAAGGGAAGGCCACCCTCTAACACTTGCACATACAGGCAGACCCAGCCAGCACTGACAGATACCTGCAAAAGCCAGAACAAATATTTGCTACAGCTGGCAGATCATTTCAAGTTTTAACTGGAGCATTATAAATGTTTTGTGTGAGCTATGCCAATTTTCTCCCACTTGTGGGCAGCTAGAGTGAACAAGTTCCATCCTAGCAAGTATTTTTCTTCAGTGCTTCTCCTTCTTTCAGAAGTCAAACAGCCTGTTTTAACTTAAATTTTTTTCTAAAATAATCTATCAATAGTATTGTCAGGTTGGGAACAGATATCTTTATTCATCTTAAAGGTAAACAGACACTAGAAGAAAGCAGCAGCCAAGAAGATCTTGGATCAACCATTTTACACATAACTAATGCTAAAAATTATTTGGGGGACGCTCCAGCTTAAAAACTCTGTTCTAGTCTACTTCTCCCATCAAAGTAGCCTTGGAAAAAAAGGCATTCAACTTTTTTTTGGTGAAGATACTAGTAAAAGGTGACATTGAGATATCATGATAAAAATAGAAGGTAAAGACATCTTACTTAGAGAAACACTTTATTCACTTTTACTGCACCTGTACTGTGCAATTTTTTTAAATCTCCTAATTCTTCAGCACTTATTACAGAGATATTGAAAACCAAAACCTGTATGTCAAGCCCAGTCATCTCTTCCAAAAGTGTTTTCAAATCGTAAGAAATGGACAATTTAACTTTTAAAAGCACAAGTATGGCCGAGAGCACCAACAGGCTGATCTCTCCTAGAAAGAGAGGCAGCATAATAACAGCCTGCCCTTTTTCAGGCACATCTCTCACCTGAGTCACTCTGAGCTCTGTTTAGCTGCTGGCCCTGTCCCACTGCTGTGTGCCACATGGCAGTGTTTCACATGCAGCACAACCACAGCCTGTCTCACACCCAGAGCATCATGCAGAGAGCTGCCTGGCTGAAAGACCAGAGCCATTTCCAGACTACCCACCTCTTCCCCTTCTCCTCCTCCCATTTATTTGGTGCCCCTGCTCAGACAGGAGCTGACAATTGTGGAGATGCAATTTAACAAGGAAAAGCCTACGTGGGAGCTGGCTGTGGCTGACACTGCACACATATGCATGGTTTTGTCATTTTATCCCTAAAAAACTCCTTTCCTTGTTTCCTCTGAGTGCAGTGATGGCAACACAATGTGGAGGTCAAGGTGCTGAGCAGTTCCTCAGTCCCTTCCAGGCACACATGGCCCAGGCCAGCAGAGCTTCATCCCTTACCCCTGGGGTAGTCAGCTCAGGGAAGTCATGAGCCAATGCCAGATCCATCCCACCCAGCCATCAGCCCATCTCCTGCTGTGATAGCCAGAATCTCACCTGTGTTTCAGGCTACCTCTGAAGAAGGAGTTTATCACCAGACTGGTTGCATTCTGGCAGGCTCCCTATGGATTGAGGAGAACTGATAAAAAAAAGGCTAGTCCTTAAGCTTTTCCAAAGGGGACCTCCAAAATTTTAATAATTAGTGTTGCACCAGAAAAAATCATGTACACTTTCCCTTATTGCAATTCTTTTAAACATTACTTTAAAAGAAACATGAACCTGCCTTATTTAGAATTTTCAATTTGTGTCTGTGGTGAGGCAAGATAACCAAAAAGTATTCTCACAAAGTGTTTTTGGAGTGAAAAAACAAAATGCTGTAGCCTTCTACTCCCCTGTGCCCAAAATTGTGCAGAAAATCTGGGAAAAAGAGGGTGTCACACCCCAGCTCCCTGCAAACATGGGACACTTTATCATTCCCATGGAGCCAGTTCCCTTTTGGCCCTCTCAGGCTGGCACACCAGGCCATCCATCCCTGGGGCACACCCTGGGCATGGGAATGAAAAGAGAGGGAAGGAATCCCTGAGCATTTGATAACTTTCTTACCAGCTGGTCTGGCACTGTCTTGCCTTTGGATACTCCTCCTGGTTCTACCTAAGTCACTCACCCAAGCTGTGCTCCAGGGCTTAGTAGTGGCAACCCCAATCACAACAATCTTGAGCAATTCTTAAATTTCTAGACCTGGCATCTTTTAGAAATACTTCTAGAAAAAGGCAAAGAATAGACTAAATTGTCACCAGAAGGATCTGGGAGGCAGGTACCCCACTGAATCCAAACATCCAAGGGAGGGAAGCTGGCATCCCATTGAATTTTCTACAGATGTGCCTCGTGAAAAATGTCTTGATCACCTTCTGAATCTTATGCTGGAAACACCTCCCCAGGCAATGAGCAGAAGGATGTCCTCCTGTTCCCCCATCCTAATGGGGCTGCCCTGTCTTGTTCTGATCACAGCAATTTCTGGTCAATGCCTGGGTAGACCTCTGTCTGGGATGCAGCCAAGCTTAAAAGGTCATTGTAGGATCTAAGTTTTCTTGAGAGGCTCTTAGGTAATTTGCCAAGCCAGAAGTTACTGACAATAGAGGGTCTCCTTACAGGTCAATGGCTAAAAAGATCTTTTGACAGTCAGGGAGAGGCAGTTTGACAGGAGCTTAAGCTTCCAGCACCTGGTTAAAAGTTATTCCAGAATCCTTCCTCAGGTGGCTTCTAGATGACCAAAGGACACTTGTGACTTGACTTGTTGCAGCCTTGTGCCTCACACTGGCTCTAAACAATATGAACAGGAAGGACAGAATAGGAAGAGACTAGCAATCTTTGAAGGGGAAAAATGGAGAAGCTGTTATTTGCTACCACTTCCCATGCACTAAGCAACTCTTGGCAAGCTGTATACACACTAATAGCCACATCCCAAAGTGCACTGAGAACTCAGCCCAAGAGAAGTCAGTTATTGGGAGATGGAGCCTTACTGGGGGTGATGACAGTGGTGCCCATGCACCATGATATCCTATATTGTTCTTTATGCAATCCAGCGTCAAGGGAACGTACTTCTGATATTCCAGCCCAAACTCTCATATAATGAATGTTGTCTTCACAGTGTCATATGCTCCACTCTATCACCTTAAACACTTCTTTTGAGACAAACTTGGCTTTTTAATAATTTTGTGACCCATTTGGATAGCACTGGTTTGTTTCTGCTATTTTACTCAGCTGTGGTGAGGCAGCAGGAGCAGGGCTTCAGGGTCACTGGCTGCCGTGGGACCAGTGGAGTTTATACAATAGTTGGAGTTGGGAAGGGGCCTTAAAAATCATCTTTTCCAACCTCCCTGCTGTGGCCAGGGACACCTTCCACTAGAGGAGGTTGGTCAATGCATCAGCTGAGCTGGCTTTGCTATCTCCATACTGAGACCCTTAGTGCAACTTCTTCTGGATCTATTCTCTATTTACCATCTCCAAGCACTGACAAGTCAATGTGTCTTGGTTTATGCAATAGTAAAGATTTCTCTTATTCTTTTACAAGAGTCAGAACATTTGCTACTTTCTTTGCATCTGTTTCATGGACTCACATAGAAACTCTTTTCCTGAAAGCACACAAACCAAGGAAGTTCCCATTCTTCTACCTGCCAAACAGTAACAATGAGCTCTGATTCCCACTGAGAAGTTTACATGCCAGGGAAATGGAGGGGACAGCAATTTCAGCTTGTGTCCCAGGATGTGCAATCAGTGGAAGCAGTCCTTACATCTCCCTAACACCTTAATCCCAATCGATGGAAGCAAAGCTGCTAGTAAATCCACCAACTGGCAATGGTGAGGACTCTTGTCCAGATTCACAAGCTGTGCTATGACCACCACTGGGTACAGTATTTGCATTCAAAAAAAGTCCCTTATAAACAGAGCAGGGCACAGGAGTATTATGTTGAGGCAGTATAAGTGCACAAAGAATGTCCCATGGATTTGAGACTGGTATTTTTCCCAGGAGTGCCCCAAGTAAGGCTGTACTTGCTGTCCCAGAAGTCCCTTAAGGGATGCAACTCAAGGCAGTGTGCATGATGTTGTAACATCTGCAAGGCTCTGCCTCTGTGGAAGATGTGGCAATTCCACCCCCTACAAAGCCCTCCTGATTTAGGGACCCAGGGTGGTGGCCTAGCATTCCCAAAGAGACCCATAACCCCTGCTGAAACCCCCTTAAATGGCACCTCCCTAAATGTCCTGGGCACACTGTCTTACCTAAACACATCTTCAGCTGCCTTGCTCACAGCCTTGCTCACAGCCTTGCCCTAATCTTAGCCATACACAGACAAAAGGCACTAAATTGTATCATCTGGGTCAGGAAAGATAACTGATAACACTGGGTGTGACACACAGAGAAAAAGCCACAGCTTCTCAGTGCCTGTATAAAACATATCAAATAAAACACGTGGCGAAAGGGATCTCTGTCTGTGAAATAACTTGTGAACTACTGGTCAGTTATTTTTCCTTCCAAAATGGTATGGCCCGGAATTCCAACAAATAAACCAAGGATAAGAGCTAAGAGATGTGTAGCATATTTCTTTAATATTTCTAGAGAGGAAGGGTTTAAGAACTGCAGAGTCAGGAAGACTTTATTATTAATATACCAGCCTATTCAAGAATATGCTTCTAAAATCACAACAGCCTATTAAAGACTGATTAATTATTAGACAGTAATAATTGTGGATGCAAGGCATGGAGAGTCTCAATAGTCGTGTTTAGCTTGAGTCTTCATCATCATTCTGAAAAATGTCACCGGTGAATATTTTGGGAACAATTTGTGAATGCAATTTAAAACGATAAAAAAAAAAATCCACTACCAGCACTCACTTACTCATTTTTTCCCTTTCATTTTTTAGCTCACATTGTTATTTGATCCATTTTCTGTAGGTTAGAATAATTTCAGGGCATTTTTTTAGAGCTGGTGGCGTTACCTCTGCCGAGGGGGAGAACACAAACCAAAGGCAATAAAAGGTTCAAACATCACAGAAAAAGCACACACATATTGATTCACTGTTTCAAATTCAGCCCTTTCAAATGGCTACATAAAACAAAAAACACAGTACCTGCACACTGCTCTTATGAAATACCATGGCTAGATCTTTGCGTAATATATAAGCATACATGTCAAAAAAAAAATAAATCAAGTCTCAGCATGCACTGACTGTTTTGATTTGTCAGGTGATACTTATTGGGCAAATTGCATCAATACATCATATTTTAATTGCAGTTGTTCTTCTTTGTTAACCACCCCTTCCCACTCTAACCACACACAGATCAAGGAAGAAAGGCACATTTGTAATGGTTTCCACTACGCTTATAATTATCATTTGTAATCTTCAGAGATAGAGATGTGTTTGGAATTATTTTAGGGCAGTTCCAGACAGCAGCAAAATAAATGTCAGAAATAAATCAAGTCTTCAAAGGGGAAATTTCAAAGTTCAAGTTGCAAATTGGCAAATTAATCTTTTGCTTACAAATAAGCATATAACTTCGGTATGTGAAATTGGGGCTAAGCAGGCACAGACTTGTAGAATTAGGCCCACAAAATCAACACTTACAATAAGAGTTCTCTATTTTAAACCACTGTATTGTTTCTAAACTGTTTGTATTGATTTTTTTTTTAAATTAAATTAGTTTTAAGAACAGGCTTCCTCTTCAGGGTAGTTTACCATCATGAAATAAATACAGTTTCTTGATAGTAAAGAGTACATCTTGTAAGGTTTTTTAAGTGGATGGATTAAAATCAAGTAAAAGCTGATCAAATAAAACCATACCAAGGCTGCAAAGGTGTGATTAGCAAAATCAAAAAGCCCTGCAGTTCACAGAATTCATCATACTTAATAAGTTTTCATACTGTAAGAAAGGAGTCAGCTTTATGTTATGTATGAAGGACACAGAATATCTCTTCCTAAAATAAACATTTAATCAGAGAAGGGATTTTACAAGAAAAACCAAAGAAAAACTGACAAAATCCCTCCACATCTCTTACAGATGGAGAAAAAATATCTTTTAATTAATTTAGGAACAGACCAAAACCCTTAATCGAACACAGACATTTATTAAACTAATCAAGGATAAAATAACCTTTAGCACCCTATATTATATTTCCGAGATTTAAGACCTGACACTCATTCCTCAGGTAGTCCCTCTGGCTCTAAAAAATTGTAGATATTTAATTTTACTCCCTGACACAGTGGTTCCAATTAAGTTGCTGTTGATTTTCAAGGTGATTTTCTGGCTGCCTTTAAAACCAGGAGGAAGACTTCCACTTCTCTTGGAAAAAAAAAAATATTAAAAGCATATTAAAGGGAAAAAAAAAGGAAAAGAAAAAAAATGGAAGAAATTGGGTATTATTTCAGGGACAGTTTGCCTGAAATCAATTCACTAACTACATTTTCTCAAAACAAATAATGGGCAGTGAAGGAGAGGAGAAAATTAAAAAGTTCAATCAATTTTTTTTGTACTTGTATATTCAACACTGTAAAAAGAAAGACCACTAAGATACATATGTTCATTCAAATAATAAAAAATACTTTATTATGATTTTGGAAAATAAACTCTTCAAAGCATGATAGCAAAGCCAAAGGAAATTTCACGACCCTGAAATACAATGAAATTGTCATCATTTCAGTGTGGGTTAATATCTACAATGATTATTGCTGTTACCTGACCTACCCTCCTCCCTAAAAAGCACTTGTTAAAGTAGGAAAAGTAAAAGAATAAGAATTGACAGAAACCAACACTCAATCCTCTCTTTCTTCTGTGCCTTACTAAAGCAGGAACAGGACTTTGATAATTTTTCCTGGCTGAAATATTCATTTCTCCCACATTCACCTCATCAGAGGCACCCAAACAAACAAGGATCAGCTCCAAAGCCCTGAGAGGTGAGGAGGAATGTCCCTGGAGCTGAGGGCAGCAGGTGATGTGACCCAGGGGCTCAGTCCCAGCTGGGTTTTGGGCACACCCCAGGCTCCAGAGACAGACCAGGAACAATTCTGGTGCCTGACAAAGCTTAGGCAAATCCTGAATCATTCACCGGGCTCTGGGCAGTGAGGAGCCTGATTGCCACCATCTCCTCCTCACTGGCAGTGCTGCTCTTCCCCTTCCTAGTGCTGGTTTCTCAAAATACCCTTCTTGGGCATATTGCTCTTGATAAAATCTTTATTGGCATCTTCCTGCACAGCAAGACAGGAAGAGAAAGTAATTACCATTTCTATTCTGCAGCTTGGTAAAAAAACATTGCTGTGAGTTTCCCACACCTCCACAACTCTTATCTTAATAAAATTTTAATAATTTGTATTATCTTAGTAATTTTCCAGAAATATATTTTTTCTTTCTTTTCTTTAATTCTCGCGAAAGTAAAAGAGATCCATACATTACACTTGACTGAATGGAAGATATAATTCCACATTAAAAACAGTTTATCAGTCAGTTTGTGTGGTTTTTTTTAGCGCTCACCTTAGTGACAGGACAAACGATTTGTACACAAAAAGTAGCAACAATAATTAATAAAAAGTGGGTGTTCAAGTGCAATGATATTATTAGGTCCCTTGGTCTTGCCTAAATACAAGAGAAGATTAGAACTTTCCAGACCTGAGTATTAATGAGAGTTTTGGGTGCTCAATAAACAACTCTGAATCCCAGTTAAGTAGGGATTGTCTTGTGGGTTCAGATTTATTTAGTGGAAGGAGTAGGGGGGAACACATCTCTTTTTCTCCCCTAGTTAGTTGAGAAAAATTTAACTAAATTTAACTTAAAAATAAGAACATAGCAGTGGTCACACTTTCCACCAGTTTGTGACAACTGGAGCACATATATTTTATTCCAAAATGACATAAAAATATTTATAACATTATAACTCATATTATTAATTAATACAATAATTAACTAATGGTACTTTAAGTTTGCAGGCAGCCTAAAGTCAAATCTAAAGTCGTGACCTAAAGAACTTTTCAAGCTGACAAGCAACAGCTGGAGGAAGACAGCAACAATCCCGGAAGTACTTAGTCTTTGGAGAACTGAATCTTAACAATAAATTATGTGCTTTGCAATCATGTAGTTCTCATGTAGCAATATTAGTACTTTGGTGGAGGTTAATATGTAATGCCTGCTTTTCTAAGAATAAATTTGACCATGTCAGGAGACAGTTGGGTCTCTAAATTTAAACTCGCTTAGAGAAACTGTCCTCAGGAAATGTACTGAACATGAAATACGTTCATACACAAGCAGCTAAAATTACTGGTGCCTATCAGTTTTTAAATATGCAATTTACAGTATCCATTTCTGTGGTTTTAAAAGTTATTTTCAAAATTAACGTGAAAGAGAAAACTACACACATTTGCAGCAATGCTCTGCATTAGACTACATCTTTCCAGAGTTTGCTTATTTGGAATCTTACTTAGTCAAATTATCTACATAATAAAGCTAATATATCTCCTATTAAAACAGTCAGCTGTATAAATTCTCAAGGTATGAAAGTGAAGTGGGACACCTAATGTCTCAGAAATTCTACAGAAATACTTCAGTTATATTTCATGTTTTTTTGTACCTCCAAAGATTTTACCCACAGCCCCAGATAAGCTGCAGCTTAATTCCACTCCTGGGGGCAAGGTCTCTATTACAGCTTGGCATCAACTGCGTTTTCCAAATCAGGCAAAGTGATACCAGTCATTCAAACAAGGTAAGACTCAGCTGGGATAGACTTTTATATGTTCAGGATTCTTTTCATGATTTCTTGATTAAAATGGGTTGTTAAGACAATATTCGCTCTATCGAACTTAAATTCCATCCTTTAACTTTTCAAGTGCTTGGTGTTTATTTTCCTTTTAAAAAAAATACAGTATTCTTCTGAACACTTGAATTCGATCTTTTGGCAGGTAATCTTTTCATTAAAAACCCCCAAAATATTGCTAAATCACTAAAAGGGACACTTTGAAAACAAAATGCATATAGTGATTCAAGACGTTTTTAAAAGCACACAAAAGTTACCAAGTGGGAATATTTAAGCACCCTCTACATACAAATACATCAAATAACTTTATCACAAGTTTATGTTACAGTCCAGGGTTAGGTCATATAAGAAGGACTGGGATCTAAACACATGATATGGGGCAAAGTACAGATCACACCATCTATTTATCACTGACTAAAGAAAAGGTTTCCCATACATTTTCATCAAAAAAACCAAAAAACAAAAACCAACCAACCAAAAAGTCCTGCCACTACTGAAGAAAAGAGCAAAACTCCTGTCCAAGATTCCAGCATCACCTTTCAGCCAAATTTCCATTAAATACATTAATTAAGCCATTATGCTGATTTCTTCCATTACATTATTTAAAGAAAAAAAAAAAAGTAAATTGAGGCAATTATCAGTCCTCCTGATGTTTCAGCCAGAAAACTAATATAAACAATGCAGCTAATGAAGTTTTTCCTTGATATTTTGTACACTAACAATCTGCATAAACTATCTCATTTTGTGAGCATGCATGTACTATTGCAAGAAATTGGAAGAACTACTTGCCTAGAAGGAAAGTTGATCTCAGTCATAGTTTTGCGTGACTGGGCTTCATAGTGCAGCTTTTTCAAAACATTTGACTACTGAAAGTGCAAGTCTCTAAGTACCTGACTGTAGAAAAGGTAGTCACAAATTTGCTTCCATTACACCAGGTACAAATCTCCCCATAAAGAAGAGTCCCGTGGCACTCTCTGAGTTGCATAGAGCAGCAATTGAAATGCACAGAGGTGCTTTCAAACAATATTTGACAGAAGAGAAAAAAAGAGAACAGTAAATGAAAACAAGCAAAAAAGTTACAACTTAAGATAGAATAAGAACTAGATAATTTAGCCATTAATGAGGCAAAATCCTTGTTCAAATTCAAGAACTGAACAATTCATCACATCCAACCTGGCGCTCATTTAAGGAACAAGCAAGCTCCTTGTGTGGAACTGTGTTGATATTGATCCCCATTTTTCTTTGCCCTATCTGTAGTCATGGGCAATCATTAGTAAAATCAAGCAGCTCAAAGCTGAACGGGTGGAAATCCACATCCCTCTTGACAGCAGAAAAATTCTTCTGAAGAATTGATTAAATTCTTTTCCAAAGAAAAAGAAATTAGAAATGTATAGCAGATCTAAAGCAGAGTCTAATTCACAGACAATAAAGACGACTAAGGACCTCTCACACAGGAAGGAAGCAGCACAATTTCAGTTCAAAAGAATGGGAGGAAACTATCCTGAGCATTCCACATATTTGCTCCTTAACATTCACACCTCATTATCTATCTCCCCTTAGAAAAACACTTTGTAAGGAGAAAGAGGGGTTATGGAATCAGCTCTCTGTGGTCGTGCAGAACAGGCAAAGTGATGCAGAACTCAAAACTCAGAAAGTTTCTGGGCAGGGGATGTGAAGGGGACACTACCAAGATATTGCACTGTTTTATTCCAAGCCTTTTGAACTGCGCGTGGAAATTTTTGCATTTTGAATTTACCTAGAAAAAACACATCTTTCTACAGGTTTGGCTTTTAGAATTTGAGTGTCTTCCAGGCTGAAACACCTTCCTGAGCCATTCACCATCCTTTCCTAATCCCCTCAGATTCCACAAAGTTATTTTGCGGGGGAAGAAGAGGGTGGGGGAGGAAGAGGAGGGTGGGGGGGAAGGGTGTAGACAACGAACTCTGCAGCAACCATCCACTTCTCGCTTCTGAGCCCAGGCCAACAGCCTGGGGTAACCCTTGACCGGAGACAGACAGAGCCCTCTTGGCAGTCCCGCCTTCCACAACCCATCCAAGGGCATCTGAGGGAGCGAAAGGGCAGCGCATCAGCTTTCAAGCTATACCGCTCTCCTCTGAAAAACGTGACGCTGCAACATGCCAGCACGCAGTGACTTTTCTCTCTCTCTCTTTTTTTTTTTTTTTTTTTTTTTTTTTTAAGGATATCCTCCCCGTTGATGAGCGGCTCTTTCCACGCTTAGTGCCAAGATCCATCCTTCCCTCCCCGGCCGCACACCCTCACGGCACTGGGCGTGTAGCCGGGGGCTCTATGTAACCCCGCGGGCGGCCCGGCCCCGCCACTGCCGCCGCCGCCGCGCTCCGGGATGCCGCCCGCCCCGGGGCCGCGCCCGCCGCCCGCCCGCGGGCAGCCCCGCCGCGGCGGAGCAGAAAGTGAAAGTACCGCGCCCGCCGGAGCCCCATGGGAAAGGCGAAGCGCGGCCGTCCCGCCGCCTCGGACAGCGCCGCGGCCCCCGGGCGGGCGGGCTCCGGGGCTGCTGAGCCCCGCCGCCCCTCTCGGCCCTGCGCGGCGCTCCGCGGGCTGCCCCGGCATGGGCGAGCCGGCACCGCCACCATGACCGCGGACCCGTCGGCGCAGCTCCCCGACAGCCTCCCCGCGGACCATGTTCCATGGTAAGGAGGCGCCCCGCACCGCCCCGCCCCGCTCCGCTCCGCGGAAGGCGCCCCGCTTCAGCTGCCCCGGGCCGGCTCCGCCGCGCTGCTCCGCGCCCCGCTGCCCGCCTGCTCCGCGCTGCCCACCTGCTCCGTGCCCCGCCGCTCCGCGCCCCGCCGCTCCGCGCCGCGCTGCCCTCCTGCTCCGCTGCCCGCCTGCTCCGCGCCGCGCTGCCCACCTGCTCCGCTGGCTCCGAGCCGTCCGCCCCGCCGCCTCGCCCGCTCTGCCGGCGCGGTGCTTCCCGGTGCCTTTTAAACCCTTGCTGACGGCCGGGGAAATTCCCGGTTTTGCTTTTCTTTCCTCTCCTTTCCCAGTAGAATGAAAGTAAAAGAGCCCAGTTCCCATCACGCCCGCTGCCGGGAAGGGCAGCTCGGGAGTGGCAGAGGCAGCGGGGCAGCGCGGGGCGGGGGAGCTGTGGGAGGCATTGCTGCCGGCGGTCCGCGCTGCTCCCACCGCCCGTGGGCATCTCCCTTCCCGTGGGCATCTGCCTCTTGTGGGCATCTCCCCGTGGGCTCCTGCCTCCTGTGGGCATCTAAATTCCCGTGGGCATCTCCCTTCCCGTGGGCATCTCCCTTCCCGTGGGCGCCTCCCTTTCCCGGGCTCCCGCTGCCCCGCGCCCGGAGCAGGTGCCTCGCCCCCGGGCGGGAGCGCTCGCCCGCCCGCCCCTCCGCACGGGTCCAGCGGGACGGAGGGAAAAGAGCGGGCAGTGACCCATTCCCCGCGGGGCTGCGGAGCGGGCAGGGGGCAGAGGGAGCGGCCCGCCGAGATTGGGGTGGGCTGTGGGGCACCGGGACTGCTGCAAGGATCCCGCTGGGTGCCGCCCGGGACGTGCTGTGTGCGCAGGAGGGGTTTTTAGCGTTAAAATGCCTAGAGGTTTTGGTTTGGTTTGGTGTTAATATGTGGAAATACTGGAATTCTAGCTCTTCCCGACTTTTCTAGGAGAATTTTTGGGGCTTTCCAGATATCACTTAGGAGTTTCTGGGAGTTTACTGGAAAGATGGGTTATTACCAGTAATACATGCTCTCTCTTTTGAATTGCTGGCCATATGGAGTGCCATAACCTCCCATTCTTTGGAAGTTGCCTAACTTTAAGAAAATCCCTTTCAAGTTTCAGTCTACATCTCCCATATTTTTTATGACACTTGTCTAATATTTTTTTCCAGAGGACTCATTTAGGAATGAAAAGATTTGATCACCATCCTGCAGTGGCTCAAGGGACTCCATGAGTGTGCAACACGTGACCTGCTTTTATTCTGTAATAATTTCCTCATTTAAAAAAGATTGGCAATCTGTGCAATACAGAGAAAGTTAAAAATGACAAAATAAAAGTGACTTTGCGTGTTTCACCTCTTATCTCCACTTGTTGTCAGACAAACCAAGTTTAAAGTAATGGAGTCAGTTTGTTTTAATTTAGAGGACTGCTATTTTCATCCCATGAAGAATGTTTGTGAAGCAGCATATCCAAGTTGTTTGTATTATCCTATTTGCAAACAAGCTTTGCAGTTAATCTTTTGCACTGGAATCAAGAGGTGCAATGGGAGATTAGAAAAATGTTGCCCTATAATTGAGTTCTTGAATGTTTTTTTAAGTGTCTTTTAAAATACAAAATCTTAGTCTTTCAAACTGATAAATCATTCAACAGAGATATAGTTAGCATAGAGATGTACAAATATAAAGCTTTGAGGTGTGTCCACTTGGAGCTTGAAGATCATAGTGGAGTCACTTTATGGAGTTTTTAAATTTACTACATGTAGGATCCATTTAAGATTCACTTAGCTCATCAGGCTAGATTTTTTGAGACATTAATAGACCTCAGTTGATCAGGATATGAAAAGGTCAGAAAATCAGGTTTTCAACCCATCAAATTTCCCATTAAAATTTGTCAGGCAGCTTGCCACATGAATTCTGTGATTTAGCTTGTACAGGTAAAATTTTTCCAGTCCTGTCTCTAGGACAGAGGTGTACATCACAGCATGTTTTCACGTGCAAAGGGAAGGGTTCATTAGTCAGGAAAAGCATGTATTCTTCTTTGAGGATTCAGTCTGCTGTGTGTGGTGGGAGTTGGCTGGGATGGACTGTAAAGGACTGTGTTTCTTTGAATGGCAGTGAGCATGTGATGTGACTGTGGTTCTTGCATTGCAGAAGTTAGGTGGGTCAATAAAAATTATGGCCAAGGTTTATTGCTGGTTTCTTAGTTGTTCACAATTCCTCTCTGGGACTGTGGTTTACCAGTGATGTCCAAGCCCAGAGGTGCCCATCTCCTGAGTGCTGGACTGGCTGTACCCAACAGCCCATCCTCACCAGAGAGGAAGGAAAGAAGCAGCTGGGGCCAGGGCATCCCCTATTCCTTTCCTGGCTGCTATCCCACAGCTACTCCCCATGCAGTTGTTGTTCTAACTCAGTAGTTGAGATGGGCAGAAACACTGCATACTCCTCCAGGAACTTGCTGTGATCTTTGCTAATCCTCCAACATAAATTTCTACTTCTGTTTTTTTTTCCAAAACCTTCCATTTACTAGACTAGTGATAGGCCAGAGTCCAATTATTCCTAATCATGTATTATCATGTACTCAAATCTCCTTCATTCCCAATACCAGGTGAGTCACCTGCAGCCCCCTGTCAGTCTCTTCAGGCTCTTTTGATATTTTGGTCTTTTCTCTCTGCCCATCCTTACAGAACTCATATTTTTCTGTATGCCATGCAAAGACAGAAGACCAGGGGTCAGAGCAAAGGAAGGTGGTCCACTAAAGGGAGAAACAAAGTGAGGGACAGTGAAGTTTGCTCGAAAAGATTGTAAAAATCTTGGAGAGAAGGTTGTCTTGCTGCTTTTTCTCATGTTATGGCCAGTAGCATGGATTTGTACATTTGGTCAGCCTGCAAATCTGTTTAAACACACCTTTGTTATAGAGATGTGTTCATGGGGATTTGTAGAAGTTATCAAAGGAAAAATGGACAGTCAACATGAGTTTCAGTTGCAGGTTAAAACACTTGAATATCTAAACATATATGATTAAAACACTCCTCTACATATGTCCTATATGGTTATGGTCTCATAAAATTCAGTTCTTGCAGGGAACCTGAAGATGAATGCAGCCCAAGCAGTCACCAAGCAGCTGGTCAGCTCAATAGCTGTAGGCTCTTATCCACTCTGGCTGAATCATCTTTGGGTATGAGGAAGTTTAGAAACTAAAAGATTGTCTTAATCTGGAGCTGAACCCTTCCCTCTAGCAAGGCACAAGTCATTTGGTTGTACAAAGATCCTTTTTAAACCATTCTAACAAATTACAGAACATATTTGTTAATACAGCACACAGTCTGTGACATTAATATGTACCTAACCATTCTTCTTGTAATCCAGCCTTTTTTAGATCTACCTTACCAGTTCTGCCACTGCTCCTTGTTCTGTCTCCAGTGAGTGCATCTAGTTGTACAACGAGAAATAGAACAACTGAAATCCGTGTGAAGTATGAGAATATACTAAGCCACGACATCAATGAGCTGGTAGGTAGTAGCTCTTTGGCTCCCAAAAGATAATTTTTAGATGCTAACAATTAATAATAAAAGCTTTAATGTTAAAACGTGATAAAAGACCAATTTAAAGTTACATGTTGTGTTGGAATGGTGGTTTTATTTCAGGGGATGCAACAATCCAGTCTTTTTAAACTCTCTGAAGTCTTTGGATAGTGCCTATTTGCATGTACAAATACTGTGATACAGGTTTTTGTGCCTGTGCATCATGTAGTTAGACATGTACCATTTGGCCATACATCATATATTTCATTAAAAGGTACTCTTTTTTTAAGTAATTTCATGACTACTTCTGTTTGTATGTTTTTATCAAGAGAAGAAAGCATTACACCTGTAATTTCTTCTACTAATTAGAGTTTTTGACTGAGGTTTTATGTTGTCCATTGAATACAAATGCACAAAGGCACAAAATTCATAGGACAGCAAAAGCTTCTTTGTATCTTAATAGGTTTCTTTGTACCTCTTATTATATCTTGTTTAGCCAACAAAAATTATCTTTTCTAGATGGCGGCAGAGAAGAACTTAACATTCTCATGTATAAATGTTCCATTATGGCTTTATCAGCCACATTTATTACAGCTTTGCAAAATAGTTTCTTAACAGATTACCAATCCATGCCCAAAATTTACCTTCCAATTCTTCTTCATTAATTATTAGCAATTAAATTCATCTGTCAAGAACACTTCCATGGGGGAACACTTAACACAGTTGTATTAGTAGAGGCATTCCCACAAAAAATGTGATTTTTCTGACAGATTGTCACTAAAAGAGAATTCACCATTCTGTTGCAGGCTTAAATGAATATATTTGCATGAAATACAAATAATATACAGCCTTTTCCAAGAGCAAAATCAGGAGTCATTGCATTTCTTCACACTTATCAACTACCACCATCCTTCAGAGTGTAATGGGAGTGGTTTCCAACCTTTTTCTGCCAAAACACATCAACCTTCGCCTGGAAACAAAATATCTTTAGGGTCAGGGAATGATCTTTTAACATTTGATCATGTTATATTGGTTGAGATTATGAAGAGAGAAAGGTATTTCTCTGCAGATACATGACTTTATCCTGAATGAGGCATCAAATCTGGGGAGAATATTAATGACCTCATTAGAATAGATAAGTATTCCCTTTAGTTTGCTGTCTTATTTCTGACAAGTATTCCCTAGAGAAAAAAAAAAAACCCTTTTGGTGAGCAGTTAGAAGATAGCTGACCTATTAGAGAAAATGATATGAAGGAATAACACCCTGTGGGAGGCAGATCCTGCTGCCTTGTGGTGGTGGGGATCCACGAGGTGCATCCCAGCCCTGCTCAGGATTCAGGGTCAGGGAGGCTGGGGGCCTGGCCTGGCCTGGATAGGGCAATCAGTGCCTTGCCACTGTCCTGTTGTAGGGTGGAGCTTGATGCAGTTGGTGCCCCATGGTGCCATCAAGGATTGGAAAGGAGAAATGCCATTATTCCAGATACATTTTGAAAGCTTTTTTTTTTTTTTTTTTTGTTTTTTTTATTTTTTTTTTTTTTTAGTTGCAATTAATATTATTGAGATTTTTTAAGAGGTAGGGGTTTATATAAAAGACTGTATGAAAACTAAAAGAGTTATCAAAATAAATACGTAAATATAACCTTCACGAATTAATGTTTGTGAAAACTAATGGGAATGTACTGAGCTCTGAAGCTTTTACTTCCTAGAAGACATATACAAACAACTACTGTGCAAGTTTCTTCATTTTTTCTGTTTTTACTTTTCCCTGTTTAAGAGAAATTTTTCTTCTCTGTATAGTGTATTGTCACTGTAAGTTAACAGCAAATACTGTGTGTGCAACTGCAGAGCCAAAGTCAATAGCTTTCAGTTCCTCAGCCAGATGTTTGGAGCAGCTATGGGTTTGCTGCAGAGCAGGATAGTGAAGCATATACTAGATCTCTGTAAAAGGTAATTAAATTTTTCACTAATGCCTTTTCTGAGGTCAGGATTTCTCTTAGGTTGGTTTAGACACAGCCAATAAACTGCCTTCAGATGTGGTTTTTGAATATTATATTAAAGGTGAACTGAGGAAACTAAAGAGGATGGGAAAATCTCAGAGTGGTTAGCAAATGAAGGGACTGATATATAGTTTTTAGGGTATTACATATACATATACATATACATATACATATACATATACATATACATATACATATACATATACATATACATTTATATTTATAAATTTTGGTGCTGTAACTGGAGCAATATCTGTTGTGGTACAAGAAAATATGTGCATTAGCTTCCCAATGTTGGTGGTTTGGGGTTTTTTTATTTGGTTTTGTCGTTTTGTGGGTTTTTTTCTTTGTCAGTGAATATTTGACTCCCTGAACTATTGGTTTCTAAGACACTCTCTGGATAAAGTTCTGTTTAACTTGGGTGAACTTCTGAAATACAGGCAATTTCTGCTGAAAAGCTTTGAGAATTAACTGTCTAATGTGCTCACATGCATGGCTAAGTGAAGAGATCTAAAACAATACTGTGGTGAGCTGCCTCTTTTAAAGCCCTTTGGCTTAACTGGAATGTCTGAATACAGGCTGAAGAAGACAAAGCTTTGGTTAAGTTGGCTTCCATTGTCATCTTGCTGACAAGTGTGAACGTGGAAGAAAAAAGTTTAAGATAGGATAAACTATTGATAAAATATTATGATCAGGCAAAAGCCAATGTGGTGTTGCTTAGGCCATCTTCAGTTATTACATATGCAAAGTGAGTGCTACCATCTGTTTAGAGATGAGTATTCATTGAGACAAACATTGACAAGCACTGTATTCAATGCACTCAATGTCACAATTCAAATGTAAGATTTGAGCATTGCTTTATGTTTCAAAATTTCCAAAGAACAAAGCAATTTGATGGAACTGGATTTAAATTCAACAGATTTGTGTACATTTCTGGGCTGCCCAATATGAAAGAGATATGGAGCTACTGGAGAGAGTCCCACAAAGGGCCCTCAGATGCTGAAGGGACTGGAGCATCTCTGATGTGGAGAGGCTGAGAGAGCTGGGGCTGTTCAGCCTGGGGAAGAGAAGGGTCAGAGGGATTTCATCAATGTCTAGAAACACCTCAAGTGAGTGGGCAAAGAGTGCAGAGCCAGGCTCTTACCAACAGTGCCCAGTGACGGGACCAGGGGCAGTGGGCACACACCAACACACAAGAGGCTCCTTCTGAGCATCAGGAAAGACCTTTATACTGTGAGGGTGACTGAGCACTGACACAGTACTTCCATATGTCTAAACATATGTGATATTTTACAGGTAAATATGTCTGCAGAGGATCGTGACAAGTGCTGCCAGAATAAAAAATATGGAAATATCAAAGTGTTTTTCTGCAATGATACTGAGGTAAAATTTAACTTTTTTAGAATTTAGAGAATACAAACCCAAATGATTTCTTTGTCCAGGATAAAATAGTGTGATAGGGTAGTGTTTAGTTTAAAAAGCCAAATCACAATATTCAGGATGGTTTGTTTTTTAAATCTGAAATTATATGATGTGTCAAGTGAATTGATATTTTAAATGTTTAAATATTACGCAATCCATATCCAAGAAATGTGGGGGTTTTTTCCTACTATGAAGATTCTTCTGTATTTTAATCCAAAACAGACACAACACTTCTCTTTTTGCCAATGGAAGTAAACATTAAAATTTCCCAATCTCTATTTTTATTTTTCTACAGAAAATTGTATTAGATAAGCTTTTCACTTCAGACCTGAAAGCTTTAAAATAGTAGTTTGGGCAGATCTCAAATGGCAGAAAGCACAGTTGTCAGCTTTTGCTGCAGACTTTATCATTACTTGATAAAAGGACTGGCTGCAAAAATAATTTGTTTTCCTAAATGCATCAATTGATTTGATTACAGCTGTGATTTCTCCCTAATGTCCTTATGCTACTATTATTACTGCTAAAAATTGCTGCTTTAAATATCTCAAAAAGATGACAGGTAAGTCAGATTAGTTATGTGTTTTGTTGAAAAAGATTTGCACTATGAAAGCAAACGAAACCAATAGTAATTGATGGAGGGTTTTGGGTTTTTTCAACATAAACCAACATTGCAAAGAAATAATGGTGCACAAACTTTTCAGGACATATTTTCCTTGCTCTCTTGACAGGAAATAGAATCACTACAGAGCATGGCGTGCAACATGCTCAGATTCTATAAGAAGCAGAGAATCAACAAAGCCTTTAGAGAAAAAGCAGCATTCGTCTCATGTGGGACATTACAAGTTCTACAGTGTAAATGTAGAACTAAAAAAGAAAAGGTGAGTTGTACTCACCTTTAGTGAGTAATAGCTTAACCATTTACCTTATTTTCTAGAGCTCTTTAATATAGACTATCACATCCACCTCCCGAAGATACAGCTATCTTGCACATGTTCTATGCCAGAGGAAGTTTGCCTTTCTATATAGAATTTGTCTTTTAATAGACATTAAGCCCAGTGCAAAGACTAAGACAATTATCTGGAAGTCTGTGGTAAAGATACCTGCTATGGTTCAGAAGTGAAATAACTGAGTTAATTTTCCAGTGAGAGACAGCAACCCGACTTGTGCAAAGAAGGCATTTAAACTTCTCTAGAGTATAGAGTTGGAGCTGTAGCTTCTCACCAGCCCTAAGAGTAATGTTTAATTTGGTTTGTTTCAACAAACAATTAGGGTGTGATCCTCTCTTTTCTGTAATCTCTTTGGTCTTTAATTTTAACCACAATGTCTCAAATTCAACAAGAACAATTAGGTATGGTAATATCTGTTTTTCAGTCTTTGGCAGAATCTTTTGTTTTGAGGTGCCACTTAAATGTAGCACAGTGATCTACAGACTACTGTAGTAAAGGAAGAGTGTTCTTTTAAGCGTGGCTCACTGCTACCTGTTGAACACAAAAATATTAACCAACATCAGAAAGTCTCCACATAGGCACCAAAGGATATAATGCTTAAACAGATGGATTGAAGGCTTCATTTAACTCTTTATTGTTCTCCTGGGAATGGAGAGCTTTATAATCTGGGACAAGATCTTCAAAGTAATGTTGGTGTCTATATTTTGCTCTGTCACCTCTGGTGAATCCAACATTTGCCTTACTTCAAAGGTATCCCAGTGAAGTCATAGAAGTCAGTGTCACCCTTGCCCCTCCTGCCTAACCTTATGGATTCCTGTTTTTATTTAAAGACCAATTAAAGTAATTTAGCAAAAAATTATGAGCAGTCATATGAATATGAACCACATTAGTTTTGTCTGGCTGAGATCCTGAAGGCACAGCACCAGACCCTGGAACTGGTCTGTCTTGTTCCACTAGTCCCAACACACATTGTCAAATTTTGGCTCACAATTTAATTGGCTTTATTTTCTCAGTCCTCCAGACAATGCAAGATAAATTTTAATCTGTAATGGAGGATGTACATGTTCTCAGTTGGACACACTGGTTTCAGGTGGCCTTGTTTACAGTGAGTTAAAGCCACATTCTCACTCCCATGGACAGAGTCTCTCCAGCATTCAGATGCAGTTCTCAGATAACAATACAATCTGTTCTGTTTCAGGTTTGCCCAGATGTATTTCGTATAGAAGATACAGAGACAGGCGAACAGTCCAAAAAGAAATGCAACCAAGAAGTTTGTGAACTGAAAGAAAATATATCTAGCCTTCGATCCTGCTGGAATAAATTTGAAAAATTAATTTCCAGGTGATTGCAGGTGAATCCTGTTCTTTCCTTTCAAGTGGCATTACTTGGTATCTTTGCATTTTTTATGCATTCTTCAAGTAACCTTGCTCGCTTATATGAACACTTTATGCCAGAATTCTGATGGAAGGCTACTGTACTTTGTTCCTGGAGATGACAGAAACAGAAATGGCTGAACCAAGCTGCTGAAGTCCAAGAAGTGGAAATAGAAGACCAGCATTTGAAACAAAGAACTCTGCAGAAGTCTGTGTCCAACCTTTGTGCAATGGAAACTACTTTGAATTTTCTGAGTTTTCAAGTAACTTTATAATACTGTCATATGAAAGCAGCCACTTTTGTGTCTGCTGGAATTTATAAAAACATCTTGGAATCAGCAGGCAAAAAAAAGAGTATTAAAAAGTAGCTGGTTTCTTTATATCTATGCAAAACACATCAAGGACAAAAATAACAGTTTACCAAAGCAGCAGCTTATCTTGGATATGTTCTCCTGACACAAAAGTGTTTTTGGTGTGCATCTGATGGGTGTGCAAACTGATTTGAATTTGGAAAAACAGGGAAAAAGCTTTTTGAAGGGCACTGATTTTTGAGAGATGCAGCATGCTTCTGCTGGCTGAAGCACAGGCAAGACTGAATCCTGTGGAAGAAGAAAAAGGAGATGCCTGGATGAGTTGTTTAGTTGACTGGAAACAGCACTACACTCAGGCATTTGATCAACCCAGAGTGAGCTGCAGGAGGAGCTAGAATTCCTTAGCTTCAGATTGTGATTTCTCATATGCAATTATTTTATATAACATGTTTTAAGATGTTAGGCAAACATGACTTAAAATGTGTGAATATTGTCAGAGAATAATATATTGGCATTTAACTAATAAAGTGCTCATATTTAATTTTGAACAAATATAAGTATTTTTATAGTTGTTTATTACTCTTTTGCAGTTTACTTTGATATAACTCCTTTGGTAATAAAATATTTGTCTTCTATGAAATTGGGCTGTTCAATTTTTGACTGTTATGACTCCTTTTAAAGTTTTTTCCAGAGATAGTCAATTATTTGAAGCACTTCCTGTTTTAAAATACCCATTTCTTAGCTGCTTGTAACCTGCCCAGTTTAGGTAAACATTTCCATACCAGCCATCTACCTTGGACTAAATACTTCAGGAAAGCTTTAGTTAAGCCAGCTTGTTGTTTCCTGGTTTGAAGTAAACTAATATAAATTGTTTATCTGTGCTAAAAGAATTTTTCCATAAAACTACTCTGAAAAAATTCTGGTATTCAGAACAAACACCTGTAGGATGTGCTTCAAAGTTTGCTCAGTTGACTGTAAACAGAACTAGCTTTATGTATTTGAGTGGAATAAGATCACTGCATTAAATCTGAGAGAGAAGAGATTAAGAGCAAAGCAGACATGCCATGCTTTCCTGAAATACACCCTCTCCAATCCCCCATGTATTTATGGTGATGATGAGGCAGGAGTGCTAGTTTTGTAAACTATGGCTGAGATGTTCACATACTCTTTTAGCTCCTTATGTAAGAGATCACAACTTTAACTCCAAACACTCTAAAGAACTGAAACCAACCCTGACCTGTAAATCTTTCATGGAACAGGGAAAGGAAACATCTCCCAGTATCATACTGCAGATAAAGAGAACATAACCACAATTGTAAGGACGAGAAAATCCCTTTTTCTGAAAGATGATCCAGGAGACTGTGTATTCAGTTGGTCTCTGAGACTGAAGAACAGTTGTTTAGATATATTTTGGAAATTCAGGAACAGTTGAAATCCAGCACTTATTTCCTAATAACCACTTGGCAAGGAAAGGGCAGTGTGAGTTAAAGTAAAAATACACAGATACAGTATTAGCTACTACAAAATTGAAAGGTCAGTTTAAATTACTTAAGCAGTAGTCCACAACTTAAGTCTTGAGAGAAATAAAGTGATTCCAGGTTCAACCCTGGGGGAAAGACCAAGGGTAGATCCAGAACAGAACTTTAAATAGAGTGATTATGAAATTGTGGATTTCTTCTTATTATTTCCCTTAATAAATATCCCTCCTGTCTGATTCTTGTTGCCAAATCTCCTGAGTCACCACTTACATGCAGACAGTAATGGCCAAATGCAGTGACTTGTGCTCTGGTTTGTTCCTTCCCTTTGAGAACTTCCTCTGGTCTCTTGAAATGTGGCACTAAAGTACTTTTCAGGAATTGGCAAAGGGACAAAAAATGTGCATGGTATTATGACCATCAAGCCTACCTCCCTGCCACTTTCACTTACACATTTATTTATTTATTTGGACATAGAAAAGAAATTAGTAGGTCAAAACCATGATTTAGAAGTACATGGAATTTATGAGAAGGTGTCAAGGATAAAAAATCAGGTATTTAAATCAGAAGGATTTTCACAATGTTGTTGTAAGAGGTTCAGGTTTGAGGTTTAAGGAAACTGAAGGTGCACAAGTCCATGGGACTGGATGTGATACATCTGTGGGTTCTGAGGGAACTGGCACTGGAAGTGTCTAAATCACTATCCATGATATTTGAGACGTTATGGAGGTCCAGTCCCTTTGGATGGCATCCTGTCATTCTGGTGAGTCAGCTGCACTGCTCAGCTTTGTGTCATCTGCAAACCTGCTCAGGGTGCACTCCATCTCACTGTGTCATTGACAAAGATACTAAAAGAGCACCAAAATAAATGTCCCAAAACAAGAGTCCTGAGGGACAGCACTTGTTACCAGCCTCCACCTGGACACAGACACTGACCACAGCTTTCCAGCTGTATCCATATAGTCAATTCCTTTCCCATAGGAAATAGTCCTATATAGTCTACCCTTCAAATCTGTATCTCTCCAAGTAAACTAAAGAGCTCAATAGAAGTATGTTTCCCCTAAAAAAAAAGGAATGAAAAGAGGAATTGACATCTCTTCATCCATATTTTGCAAAAAAAAAAAAAAAAATCAGCAATCCAAACCCTTATTGTAATTTCTGCTCACATAAATGAACTTCTGAAGAAAAATATAAACTTCTGCTTTTTCTTTTCTTAATAATTTCATAAACAAAACAGTGCTGTAATGTCATGAAGGAGAACAAATCCAGATCAAGCTTAAGTTTACTATTCCTTTCAGTTTTATTAAGAAAAAAAAAGAAATAAAGAATGAAATACTACAGATGTCACAATGATGGGCTCTAAATAAACTAAATTCTCAGTGTAGTTGGGGAAATAGAGGAGATAGAGTTACCTTTATATAAGCAGATCACACTGATTTAAATACCTCGTATATTTTTCAAGGTGACTTAGGAATCTGAATTACTCAATTTAAAAATCCTATTCTTTGTGCACCTGAGATCAGACATCACAATATTTATAAGGATGAAATTACATTACCTACCTGTATGCTACATTATGTAAGATAATTTTACATTTGACTACAAAAATTTGCACATCACAAGAAGTTTTATTGGCATATTTGCTTTATTGTTAACATGTGGCAAGTTACCATTAGGTGGTGATTTACATTTATTAATTAAAATAGAAATGACATTTTAAACATAACATATGAAATAAGAGGCAAACAAACTGAGGATTTCTATCAAAAAATTTCACTGGATGGTCACAAATAATTTATGTACTGAGGGGCAAGGCAAACATAATAAATGCAATGCTGAAAAGACTATTCACCTCCAACACATGAATGAACACACCATTTAGAAACATGGAACATTAATAAATAAAGAAAAACACATTAAATGTTATATGAAGGATGAACACCAAGAGTTAAAGCAACCATATAAAGTAGGTTTTGTAACAGTTGAAGCATACTCAGCACTTTACTGATTCCACCCAAATCCATTAATGGTTCTGCCAGAAAACCAAACTGAAATATAGAACTATGGTAAATCATGCACTTCTGTTTAAAATGCGGGTTCAATATTCAGCTATATTAAACTGAGTATTGGATTTGCTGACTCAGATGTTCAAATTGGGGAAATATAATTTCCCTATTATTTTTGTAAAGAACGAACACTTATCAAGAGAAAATATGAAGAAATTGTTTCCTGGCAAGAAGAAGCGGAATGGGACTAAATAAGGTTGTCCAGAAACGTGTATTATTTTGGACTGACATAACACCAAAAAACCAAACCCAAAACTAAACAAAAAATGAACTAGTATGCAAAAGTAATCTCTTATACTGTGAATACTGGAACGAAAATATCAACCAAGTAACTACTGAATTCAGCTAATGGAGTCTTTTACCTAACACTTCATCCAACAACACAATTAGGTCACTCAAACCTTACTTTAGCAAGTTGGAAAAAAACCAACCAAACCAACTAGCAAAAAAACAATCACAAGTTGGAATAAGCTGTACTTGAAGGCAATAAAACTATTTCCACCAGAATCACTAAAACAAATTTTACGAAAGATGAAAATTCTACCTTCTCATACAACCCATAAAACTATTCATAGCTTAGTCAAACTGGATAGAAATGAAATTGAAAAAAGTGCTCTTACTAAACACAATTTTTTCAGCCAAGATTAAAAACACTCATAACAGGTTTGTTCTTTGCAGATATACAAAGTCTATGTGATGGAAACACTTCTTGTGACCTTTGTAATACATAGAAATACCACCTAATTTTATATGCAGACTATTTACATAGTCTGCATCAGTGTGCACATATCTTGCTTATTTAAAGTACTGCAGTCATACCTCCTTCCACTGACTGGGTAAGCAGGTATCATGGAAATGCTCTCCTGCATTTCAGGCACCAGCTCCCAGCTGTGATGGTGAATTAGGAGCTAGTCCCTTGCAGATGGCAGAGGAGTTCCATGGTGCATAAAGACTGGGCCAGGTGTTACAATACAATCTGGAGTTCCCATCCTGAGAAGGCACAGGATGTGTGGCTGTGCTGGAGCAGCCTCTGCTCTGGCACTGCGGGAGAGGCTCAGTGCTGGAGCACCATGGAGAGCTCCCCCTGCCTGATGCCCTCCCAGCCGGGGAACTCTCAGGGGGAGCTTTTCCTCTCCCTCCAGGGAGTTCAAAGGCTCTTCGAGTCTCTTTGGCAAACCTGAAAAATTCAGCCTATGTGTTCCTTTCATAGCCACAACCCAAAATGGGGGTGAAGCACCTCCCTGTGCCCACCTCCTTGCAGCGGTGTGTGTGTAAGACTAATTATCGTATTCTAATTGATATATATTTAGAGATTCCAGTTCTGAAACCACCTAAGGTGGGTATCATGCATAAATATAAACCTGTGTAAGGTACATCATATAGAGATTAAGCTTTATGCTATGCTGTTTTTACTACTGAAGCTAGCATTTTTCATAACTCCAGTGCACTTCTATCTATTCTGATGATACTGCACTACTTCCTGGCACAGAGAGGTCCTTTGTATAAGAGAAGATCATAAAAGTAAAATGGGAATGCAAATTCCCTCAGGCCAAACATCAAAACCAGCCTCTTCCTTGTTTCTTTAAATGGAATTTTACCTTTGACCTTCTCCCCCCCACCCCTTTCTTTAATGAACCAAAGAACCTTAGTTAAAACATCAGGAAGATAAAATGGCAGACAGTAAATCTGTCATAGAGTTATACATTGGTATAGGAATCATCACAACAATTGCATCACTAAATGTCACTAAAAACAGACAGTGCATAGTTCATGTTTTTTCCTCCCATGAAAACCAAGGCGTAAGTGTGTGGAGAAGACTAGGGCAAGAGGGTTTGGATGTAGACCACCAATAAATTAAAATTGGGAACTTCTTGACACATGTAATACACTGAAGATTGAAAATTCAGTCCAACCAATAAATTTTTTTCCTTTAAATACAAAAAATTTGTTTCCCACTTCAGTTCTTCAGGGACATTATGAAAAGCTATCCACTATCTTGTACAAACATCCACTGAGATGGAATTACAATGATCTGTACTTGTGATACCTTGAGTAATACAGGCTAGGATTTGTAACATCACAGAATTTAGAAACTTATGTCATTCAGTTACAAAACCAGCTGATAAGCACAAAACATACTGGGTCTCTCAGAAGTCTTACTATACAGCACCAAACTACAGCCAAAAAGAATTTCATTGTCTGCTTATATTTACTGTGGATTACAACATACACGCATTAGCCAGTGTTACTATCAATAGTCAATTATGTTCCATATACTTTCTATAGGGCCAAATTAAAAGACAAGTTTTAAAAACCTTTCTTTCCATTCAGGTTGATTCCCTATCAAATCCTCATGAATAAATCACATAAGTGTAAAAGAAGCAAATGATGTGGTACTCAAGTAGTTTACTAAATGCTGCATTGAAAGCAAAGAATCTCATAAACAGCTCACAAAGCAGAAAATACAGCAACTGTTTGAATATTGATTTGAAATTAGGAAATCTGCCACCTACAATTCAAAGAAGAGTCAGTATGGTTTTCCCTACAGTTACAAAACCCTGGAAAATCTGAAAGGTATTTAGTGCCGTACTTATCATTCTCTTTGTAGAAAGCTTTTTTAATAAATGGAAAAATGCATTTTCCAGCAGAAACAACTGCAAATTCATCAGGTGACAGTCGATTCACTATCTGATCAAACCTATTCTGGACTGGTATCTTTGCTGATGGACTCTCAGCTCGTAATATTTCAGCCTGCAAACCTCCATGGCCCAACTCCAGGGCAAGTTTTCCAAAGCAGGCTTATCTATGGAAAGAACGCAGAATTCCAGTTTTTTCAAATACGGACATGAAATGCGCCCGAATATGGATCCTAGAATCTAAACTCCAAGAAAATAAACTGGCTAGGATTTATCAGCTCTAACTATCATTACCACTCATCCATCCATCATGCTCAGTAGCCAGTTTACACCAATTATGAAAAGACTACACTGAATGAAGGATAATTTCTAAAAAAAAAAAAAATTGTACAAAAAGTGCAAGACATTCACTGAACTAATTTTAAAGCATCAATAGCTTGTGGCCTGCAACATAACTACATCAAGTCTCTTAAATCACTCATTCTCTTAGACTGGTATCTGCCTTGAATATGCTTTTCTTCAATCAGACTTTCTTCCAAATTGGCCGCATTGAAAATCACAATTTTTGAGAATGCAAGCAACGACTATAATGCTATCATGGAACACTAATTCTATTTTGTGTAAGTTGTAACAAAATAAATTGAAACTAATGGTGTTTGTGAGCTCAAAGTACCAGTTTCTGACAAAAAAAATGTATTTACTGTGAGAAAGGCACAGTTGTTTCAGATTGTACTGTCACGCATCATGAAAATGGTGCAAGTACTTCAAAGAAAAACTTCACAAAATAAACTACTAAATTAAGATACAAATTCAGTGATTTGGCTCGTGAATGGTTTTATTAGTAAATGTGTGATTTACTAATCTGTTGAGTAATTAGTAAAAAGCCCAACAACTTTTAAGTCTCTCTCTTCTTCCCAATGGATGAATGTGAAGTCTATTACTAACTTGAAGAGACTGCTGTTTTTGAGATAGGGAATACACAAAATAGAAAAAAAAATCAGGAATTGACACATATGCCAGTGAAGCACAGTTACTCCCTTATGCATTCATATGTGTAAGCTGTGCTATTTTCATAGGAATAAGAATAAAAAAAACCTCACTACCTCACTACTTACATCAAGATCTACTGCTCTAAAAGCATTCATTTTTATAGAACTATTTTTTTTTGGTATTGAATACATCAAGAAGGCTGTTTTCAAAATAAGAGTTCAACATTTAAGTAGGATAAGCACAGACTTCAACTTTCCTTGGAAAAGTCTGAGGAAATGAGGGAAAAGAAAAAAAATGAGCAGGGCCTTTGGAAAGAGGACAAAGACAAAACACAACACCTTTAGATATGCTAGTCATTGTGGAGCACAGGAGGAGGAAGACAAGTATTTCCAAAAAAAAGGAACTTAATAAAATGAACGATAATAAAATTAATACCATATTTGTCCTTATAAATACATAAAAATATTAACACGTTTTTACTGAAAAACAGAACATGGAAAGCCACAAAAAGAAAATCTTGCATTTTTTCTTAAATACAAAGAGAATTCTCAGGTAGTCTTTCCACTCCAATTCTTAAAAAAATTCCTAGGAAGCAACTGGAAACTTCAATTAGCATATTACTGTTGAAGAATTTTAAGATCCAAACCTTCGACACTTTTATCTGGGAATTTATAAGGAGTATATAAAGGAGCTCATGTTGTTTTCACTTAGAATACAGCATCTAAGTTACTGTCACAGCTGACGCAAATGCCACCACAGAGAAACTTTTGAAGCCCAAGTTGTTCATGACCAGTTCCCTATAGGTAAGTATTACCCTAAATAAGAGATTTTAAAAATCCTCTGCCTAGTAGGATTTACAAAAAAAACCCAATAGCATTGAACTTCTACTGCTACCTAGGTTACTTAACACATTTTTACCTTAATTTTAAATATTTTCAACAAAGAGTAAAGAGTATTTCTTTGAATGGCACAGTTTTAGGTAGCTGCTATTTTTATATACTGTATATATCACTGTTTATAAATAATTGTGTAACCAGAAGATTGCACTCAGAAAATTACAAAACAATGTTTCAATGTTTGCAGCATAAAGTCTAGCTGGATGGAGTGCTCAAGCTTTCCATGCAACAGTACATAGCAGATGTTCCAACTTCTTGTTTTCTTTCTGCTTTAAAGAATGTGCTCACACAACCATTCTTCGAATTCCACACTCACAGCAGAACTTTGCCCATTCCACTGGATACTTTGTTCCACATTCGTGGCAGAACTTGGATAACTGTACAGGTGAAACTCCTTCGCTGCTTTTTGCACTTCCTCCATTGACTGAGGATGGGCAGTCTCCAATGTCACATCCAGTTTTCCCATCAGACCTGGAAATTCCCAGATGAAGAACATTCTCTGTAAGTTAGTCCAGTATAACTTAATGTAAAATTAGTCTAATCCTGGCAATGAATACAGTTGTTGTTACTGTGTTTTTCATGCCTGCACTTCCTATTTACAGTGGTATATCTTATACACAATGCCTCCTAGGCTCCCATACGCATCTTCCTTGCAAGAAGAAACACCAGAGTTTGAGGAGCAGGATCAAATATTTCATTGATGCTTAGATTAACTAGAGTGTTTGAAAACTTAAAACTTAGTTTGTCAAAAAAAGGAAGGCTAAACAAGCAATACAATTTTCATCCTACCCTTTAAAAGGGCAAGACGTGCTTAGCATGCAGATTGCATTCAGTTTCTACTGAAATAATATTTGGTTATTTTCTTCAACAGCTCCCAAGCAGTATTTGACATTTCCAACAGTTTTCTGTACACATCTCACACAGATGATAAACATGCAAAATATACTGAGCATAAATAATACTGATCTTCTATTAACTGCAGAGAAGAATACATTCCCCAACTTCTTTTGTAGTAAGTAATCCCCTTTAATGAAGACTCTATTCATGACAAAATCCACTAGTTAAAAGCTACCTTAAGTTATTGTCTGAATTGCTAGTTTTTCTTCTGTTTGTTAAAGCACCCGTGCTCATGGCTCTTGCCACACTAGGAGGGGTTGATGTCCGGGTTTTTGTTGCACCTCTGAAATAGAAGAAATACATGATGATTTATACACACACAGAAATACATACAAGAATATGCATTTCAAATTATATATACATATATACACGCACACACATATAAAAGTGCATTAATCTACACATTAGTTAACTGTATGAAAAATCACTAATTTCACACCAACAGCAGACAGAGGAGCTTTGGCATAAACTTGCATGGTTTGAACTGTGATGACTTGAACCTTACAATGATAAGTTAAATGAAACAGAAAGTCCCTTCCAGTGCATGTGTCTCACTTCCCAACAGTGTGCACTTCCTAGATCCTGTGTTATTGGTTGTTCAGTACATTCTAATGTACTTGACAATTCATAAGCCACTTTTTAGGACTGGCAGGTCTTTTAGGAAAATATATATAATATATATACAATATCCGTAGAAAGGATACTGTATTTTCAATACTTTGTGACCAAATGAAGTGAGTGAACAAGACTTTTTTCTTCTCAGATAATGCTGTAAATCCTTTTTCTTCAAAGCACAATTATACTCATGAATATAAATGGAAGGAGAAAAAAGAAAGTGCATCCAGCTGGGCTTTAGGGCCTCAAATTTTCTAAACTCAACAGACAGGACTGTCTCAGGACTCAATAGTATTATGAGAAGCCAGTATACAATGATCAGCACATCCCAAACACTGAGAACATCTTGCTGCTGGCTTTGATGAGTAGAGAAACTTCAGAATCCCCTGAAAAATCTGAGTAGCACTAAAAAAACAATAAATTGGAAGGGGCATCGTTTTATCATTAGTGATCAAATGACAGAAGTTTTCATCATTGCTCAAAAGAGTACCATTTACTGGGATTTCTTCTTCTTTGGCAAATCTTCAGACTATGACATCATGTGCATAACCAAGTTTTTCTGTTCTTATTCTCGAACACCAATGCATAAATGAAATTTAAGTTTGGACTCACTCAAGGATATTAAAAAAAATTAAAACAAGACTCCATTAAAAAAAGTAGCCAGCAAGAGAACATTTGTTCCCTTCAGATAAACCTAACTTCTCCTTTAAGAATTATGAACTATCTGGTCTTGGTTTGGTTTTCAAACCACATATAAGGAAACACATTCAACTCCAGTAACTTCAAATGCAACACTGACACAACTGAGGAACATGTAGTAACTCCTGAATTACAGACATGCTGCATAAAAGATTTCTCCCTTCATGTAATGCACATAGAATAAAGACAGTTTTTCAGCTCCTTCTGTCACTTCAAGCAGTGGAAAAGTGATCAAATAATTAAGCAAAATAGTGGAAATCAGCAACTAAATTTAAGATTAGTTAGATATAATTTCAATTTATTTAAAGTATTTAAGTTTAAGAAGAATGCCTTCTACTTGCAAAAGGTAGAGTGGAATGATCAAAGATTATGGTTCACTGGGCTATGGAACACTAACCTTCTCCATTAGTTTTCCTGTCTGCCCCCTCATTTTGCAAGGAGATTCTAAAGATGGACTTAATTGAAAAAATGTACTATGCAGACTGAAAAGCACTACATCAGTTGTATCAGAATTAAAACTTACTGGAAGTTATGTCAGCCTTTCAGAAGTTTCAGAATTCTAGAATAAAAGTTCTAAATGCAACCTAAGTTACACTGCTATGATGTATAGATGCTAAATACCCATCTTGTGCTATTTTCTCTGAGACCTTTGCTTATAATTGAGTAAAACCATTAGAGCTCTATAGTAGAAAGAACATAGTGGACTGTTACTTCACCTGTTATGGAAGACAGAAAAGCATATAAAAAAAAATTCAGCTGCACACACAGAAACATTATGGGATCATCATGGATCAGAGATGATCAGGCAATAAAGCTAAGAATAAAACTGTATCAATTCCTGTTTGGACAGCTCCAGATAATTTAAAAAAATTCAAAATTATTACTAACTCAGTGTTCTCTGGATTTTCACCTCGGGACCAACATACTACTTTTTCAAAACTAACAGCATTAATTTCTTAAATTGAAGTCTCTTCAGAGGGTACTTTGAATCAGTTTTGAACATCATGTTATGAGTCCTGGATATTTGAAATAAACTGACGTTAAAACCAGTCCATTATTCTTCCCTGTATCTTCAACAGTATCATATACTCTCACCTCACCAAGTACTCTGAAAATTCATGTGACACTTAATTTTTTTCAGGGGAAAAAAAAAAAAATCAGAGAAATCAGGCCATTGACTGAGCTGGGGAAGGGAGGAAACTGAAACACTGGAAAGTCACATTCAAAGTGCACAGTCCACCCTGTATATAATAGGAGGCAAAGTCTCATGAACAGATAAAACATCACTCATTAAAGATTTAACAGGACACCTTCATTCCAAGATAATTAAACACAGCTTTCTGCATAATTTCTGCACTCTCTTTCTACACCTAGTTTTCTTAAAATATATAAGAAATCTCAAATATATTTTCAGACCAGAAACTTCCCTTCCAGCCTTACCCATTCTGTGATTTCTGACATTTTTGATGAGTAAATCAACACAAGGAGTATGCTGCCACTGTCTCTACAACTTTATTCAGCCCTAGACACAGATTTAACATCAGGTTTGGTGACAAACCTTGAAACTGCATCCTTAAGTAGCAATCTGATCTCTAGACACAGATGCCTTCCAACAAAGTCAGATATTTTTGGTTATTTCAACTTGTGACACCACAGCTTGGTTTCTTCTGATCTGCCCCATCTCTGCCTTCTTCATATACTTGTCCACTTCTGTTTTTTTTTTCCTGTTTGGTTGGATTTTGTGTTTTGTTTTTGAAAAGCTGTATAAATCCCTGTTCTACATTGTATTACATGAAGTAGGAATAGAGCCTGACAGCAGATGAGTCTGTGTACCAATACCAGCTGGAACTCTAAAAATCAAGACATAAAAAAATAAGATTGAAAGTGATTTCCCTTCCTAAAGCAGTTCATGTTGTACATCTAGCTGAATTACCACTGCTTGCAAAATAAAAATCTGAAAGTAATTTGTAAAAGAAGCTTATCTTTTTCTATGCATGCATTCATGATTTGGTTAAATTCTATCTTTAAATACTGATATAAAATCTTGCTTCTTAGACAGAGTGTTTTCAGATACTCTTGACAGCTGTCACTGTTACCCACAGCAGCTCATAGTTCTGTGCAAAGTCATAAATAACTTTGTGCTGACTAACGGCATATGTCCCAAAGTCCAGAAACCGTTGCCATAAACTGCAACCATCCACATGGCTATGCTGAATTTAAGAATGGTTAGGAACTATTCACACTTGCTGAATGCTGTTGGCATGCAATATACTGAACAACCTACTGCAAGTAAGGCAGATTTAATTCTTGAACTCAGTAGATACTTGAGTAAGAACAACAGGGATTATACAAAGAACAGAAGAAGTGCCAATACTCTTAAAGAATTTTTCTCGAAAAGAAAAATCAAATCACTGCTCTATGGATAAGGCCTATTTTAAGCAATTGTAGTAACTAAGCTATATTTTCAACAACTTAACATATTACAATATGAAAAACTGAGCTAATTTTTGATTGTTCACAGGATTTGTAACTCTAACCAAACATGCAAAGGAGCAAATAAAAACAAAGAAATTCTGTTTGTCTAAAAAGAGCTCCCATGCCTTTAATTGCTTTTGCTGCTTCAAAGCCAAAGTCAAATACTCTGTTCCTGTCTCAAGGATACTACAGCTTTGGTTACAGCATCAAGAGATTCAGACACATTTCTACTACATAAAGCAAGACATTCTATGTACGTGCCACATAATTCATTACTTATTTATCTTTTACAATATGAAAAAGAAGTCTATTTGAATTTAGTATCTTCCAAAAGATAGCAAAGGCTTAACTACAATTCAGGATCTATTTCCTTTTAAAAACGATTAGAATAATTGGAATAAGCTTCCTTCCAAACTTAGATCTTATAAAGACTTCTGAATATCCAGAAATGTTTATATGAGGTAAGCTGGACTTAACCAAAGACTCTACCTTTCATTACAAAGTCTGCCTTCCTCATGTTTTTGGACCATCATAGCTACCTTACAGATGTAGGAGTTAGAGAAATATTTGACCTTAAGAGAATAAAATTACTTTATCAAAAACTAGAACAGTTATCAGGCTTAAATGCTTACTTCTGACTTGCGTCATGTAAATCAGTTTTATCTGGCATTTAGAAAGGCACAAGTTCATTATTTCAATTTATAATCAAGACACAAATTCATTACTTTTTATCTGTAATCAAGCAGTGACACAATAAATCAAATCTGAGGGAAACCTTCCTCTTCCCTGTCCTGTGAAGCTGTTTACCTCACTCTGATACTAATTATATCATTCACTCTTCTCCCACAGCACTTATGTGGAAGACAATACTGGGCAGCTGATGTTCATCAAGGGCACAGTTTTCTGCTTAGGAGAAACACTTTTGCAAAATAGATAAACCATGCTGATTTGTAATACTTACTTCTTTACAGGCTCATTTGGCCTTTTGAGGGTACTGTCTGGTTTTGTATCAGTATCATAAAACATTTGCATATCTCTTCCAGTGTGCAATGGTGGGCCTAACTTGTCCATCCTACTATTAAAATATATAAAGGGGTGCTCATAAGGACAAAGTTGTATTGCTATTCAAGTTATGCAAAAAAATAAATTAAATATACTCACAATTTAGTGCTTATATTATCAAAGAAATCCAACTAACTTAAAAAAAAAGTACAAGTCAGACTTTAATTAGCCAGCAAACAAAAGGGTTTCTTCCTGCTTTGAAGAGGAACGGATTTCATAGACACTGGATCAGGTTTCCAACACATTTTTTAAAATCCTTTTTCAAACAAAACACTAATGTCAGTTATCCTCACACTCTGCACAATGTATTCCCATTTGGTCTCTTTTAAGAACAGCTTTCATGATGTCATACAACATGTCTAGAAAAGGGGGCTCATAATTATAGTTATAATAAGTTTAAACATTAGAAAGTAATAGACATATATGTACAACTCTAGAATTGTCATGAAGAAAATTTTTCCTTTTTCTTTTTTGTTTTTTAAATTTGTAAAGGCAAAATAGAGGACAGCCTGAAAGAAACCCAGCTTTCTTTTAACAACAAAAACCCCATTTACAACAGACAGTAGTATATACACAGACAACACTTAAATACTTTATGTTTTTACTATTATGGATAACATTTCCAAACAGAAAAATAATAAATCAAAACCAAAATTTTAAAAAGAATTTTTAAAATGGCAACCAACAAAATAAACAAAAAATCCCTCTCTCGCATCTGCATAAGGAAAACTGTAGCTTTTCAGAAATCACAACTTAGATTAGAAAATCAGATCTTCAAGTTAAGTTCTGCATTTTCATAATTTTATCATCATAAAATAAAACCTATAAATAGCCCCCCAAAGATCTAGTTCCAACTGATTAACTCCTGTTTGACCCAACAGAGTACAATACAAATACCCAATACAATATACTCTTTACATACTCCCAAGAAACTGAGAAGCAAGACTGAGGTCTTTGATACTGTAAGACACATACTCCAACCTAACACCATTTTCTTAGTTATTTTTAAACTTTAACAAATTATCAGTGTAATCTGTGAACTCCATGCACATACAGAGTAGAACACCGAAGAAATACCCTAGAAGTCATCATAACACTGTCAAAATAAAGCACTACAGTATTCTTTCACACCTTAACAAAACCAAAAGCCCAAAGACGACAGCCCTTAAGTGTTCTAATGAAAAAAAACATGATCATGAGAATCTTTTGAAATGCAAAGATCTCGAAGACAGCTACCTACATATCTTGACTTCATTGAACAAAGCCCTGTAAGTTACAGTCTTCAGAAAAGGAACAAACTGTTTTAAAAAGATAATGTTTTTAAAGGTTGCAAATACTTCATGGCAAATATGTAAGTGGAATTGAAAATTTACTGTTATTGATTTGGTGTACTGTTCATATTGTATTTCAGGTGTAAGACAGCAGTGGATGTGTCACTAGCAGACATGATTCCCAGGAGGGAAATATTAACATTAAAGTGTATGTTTTATCCCTAAAATAAAATATAAATTAAAAATTAATTTATAAGGTTCATTTTCCATATTAAAAAATATCATATAATTTCCAAGTCCCATGAAAAAAGCAAACAAACACAACTGTTCACAAATGAACACGTACAGATAATTAATCTGTATACCCAAAACCCTGTCTGGCCACAAACAGTGGTGTCAGGTTCTGCTGGGCAAAACCGTTTGCATGTTGGTGAGGAGTTCATCATTTGTTTACCCTTAGGTTAGGAAGAACCTACCCAATTTTTCTCCTGAACATCTGATTACTGATGACAGTTTAATATAGTTGCCATACACCTCAACAAATGTAAGACACTGCTAACATGTTATAAAATACATATCAAACTTTGGCTGATAACATGATATCAGATTATAAGCCTAGTGACAGATAACTTACATAGAAATAATTTTCCTTTCCTCAGTTCTTCAGTATCAAAAAGACAAAAACCCTATTTTCACTCAAATGAAGATTTTCCTACTGACTACAACGGGCACATGCTATTCCTGACCTGCTCTGCATGACCCAGGAATGATGCTCTTATGTAACACTTTCATCCATACTGGAAGGACTGTCGGTGTCCTTACTCTGTCCAGGCAGAAGAAGAAAACTCACAGCAGGACTCAGCTGACACATCCTGATGTACACATACAAAGTAAGCCTCACTGGCACTAACATAGCTTATGTTGATGATACGGTGCTGCGCTCTCTCAGTAGTCCTTTACTTGGGGAGCAGAACAGGAGAATTCACATTTTAAAAAAAGGACCCCGCACAGCAGAAATAACGTTCAGTAAGTGAGCTCATAAAGCAGGGTTCCACCTGTGCCCATTCAGAGCACAAGAGCGTGCTGCGATGTGGCACACGAGGTTTAGAGGAGGCGATTCCCGGCTCCCTCCCCCACGGAACAGCCCCGGGCCCGGGCCCGGGCCGCGCTGCGCCAGCGCCACCTGCCGGGCGCGGGCGGCACTGCGCGCTCAGCAGCGGCTGAGCCCCACCGCTTTGTACATGGAATCCATCCTTGACATCGCACTGCAGGACTGTAATTCTACTATTCAGCCTCTCTGCTCTTACGTCTCTGAAAAATTCAGAATCACAACAATCTAGGCAATGATGGAAGGCTACACATTGAAGTAATACCTAAAAACACCCCCAAAATTACAGCTTCCCTTAGTGCAAACTGCAGGAACTTGTTTCTTACAGCAAAACTTGGAATTTAATCTAGTCAAAATATCGTGTGTAGGCTCTTTAATATTTGTCAAGAAGGAAAGAAAAAGTGATTGCTTTACACTCCATTTAAAAGACTGCCCTTAAAACTAAAAACTACCCCCACACAACACTGCTCAGCCATTTGTTTCACTAACAACTCAGAAGAGCATAACATCTTCCAGCATTAGCTCTGTCTGACTTCAGTATAACACAATCCCAGATCTCACACTCAGGCTTGTCATTCTAGTGGTTAAATTTTAAGTGTAGTAAAAGAAATAAATCTTGTTTAATCCTACTGAAGGGTAACATTCAAAAGTTCTTCTATTTTAGAAAGCAATTCTAGCTGCATTTATCTGTAGCCTAAATTATAAGATTAAAATCTGCCACTGCAGTATTATTTTCACTTTCATGTAGGACATTGACTGTTAGTGTCTCAGTCCCTGCTCTGGTATCATTTTGTAGGTATTTTAGAGAACCCAGTCTACTACCCTCTCATGCCCCAATACTAAGGTAGAAATTTAGATGATTAAGGCCAAAATTGTCACCAGTGACCAATCTGAGGAACCTAACTTTTCCATTATGTAACTGGCTCCTACACCTTGTTGCTTCAATATAACTTCAGACAAATTTGTCACCAGAAGTGAATGCAACTAAGCTAAAAATAGAAATGCCAGGTCACAGATACAACACTTAGGAAGGAGACACATTTGACAGCCACCTGTGGAAGACTGGTTAGTATCAGCAGCAAATACCATTAAGGAAAACCAAATAAGCAAATACCATAGTTGGAAAACAGAAGAGAACAAGTTTTTTTAGAGCAATGAGAAGGACTGCAGGCAGAAACACACTCATCACACCATACTCTTAAAATCTGGAAACTCTGTAGGCATTTGAGGTTATAAGCCAAGCTAACATTTACTTCCTTTCAGCAGAGATCATTGTCTGAGAGCTGTGCTGACCAGAAGCCATCTATTTGTGCTAAGCAGAATGCATAAACAGAGAGAACCTGGGCAAACACCTCCCCAGCTGCTATTTGGCTTCATCATGTCACAGTTCTTTCAACAAGCAACAGAGGAGAAAATGGAATACTATTGAAAACAAAGTCCAGTAAGCAACTGTGGAAAATAGCCAGACTTATTATGTCAAGATACAGAGATGCTGTGAATTTGTGGAGAATTCATGAAGCTGTTTGAGCAAAAATGTAGCTAAGCCACTTGTCTTGCACTAGGAAAGAGGTCAAACAACTGAATGATGCCTGGGGTGAGGCAGAGGTCTCACAGCCCAATGGTGTCTCAGTGAAGCACAGGAGTGCACTCGGGCCTTGGTACCAGCCTCACTCCTCCTTATCTATGCACAACCAGCCTCTTTCACAAATCTGTTCCTCTGAGAAGAAAATGAGATGAGGTTGTAACGTGCTGACAGGAGTAATGTCAGGTGGCTTTCACTGCTCCCTCACCTGGGTGGAGGATGATACTGGATTATTAGGGATCCGTGTGCCTGTGTTGCAACCAATTCAGCCAAAGGTACACAAAGATAATTAATATATTGAAAAATGCACCTACCAGTATGAAAATGAGAAAAAAGCTGCTTCTCCACCAACTAGGACTACAGCAACTGGTAACCACTTATATCTGACTAGAGATGCCTACAAATGGTAGTGAAGCTTACCAAAGCCTAGTGAGACACCAGGAGAGCAGGGAAACAAAAAAAATCTGCCAACATCATGGACTCCGCATGTGACCTGTGTCTGAAACAGTTATCATGAGCAGATAGAGCAAGGAGGGACAGAATTGAATCCTGATGGCATTAGGAGGGAAGCATGACAAAGCTGTAATTCATATTCATGCATAACCTGTAAAATTTAAGAGTGATAAACTAAAAATCCCTATTTCTATGCAATTGCTGTCCAACCCCATGAGTTTTCAACAATGTCCTTTTAGGTCCTCATGAACTTAAGACATTGGGTTTTTTCATATTATACAGTCTTCACCAATGGGAAACTCATTTTTATAGGAATAAATATTTTTCAATCACCAGCATTATAATTGTAATCACTTCCTTTTATGTCTTGTGTTTTCAGTGCTCCTTTGTGCTCCTCAATTGAGCTACTTCAAACCCTTCCACAGATTTCTCTATGAGACTCTGTGAAATGTTTCCACAAACCCCTGCAGCAAAGCATGAGTCACAGATCTGATCACATCAACACTTCCACTGAACTCTAATAATCTTCATGTAGCACTCCTTGCTGTTGTAAGTGCACTGGTTTTGTCTTACTTGTGCTCATTCATTTGCTGTGTGTTAAGGTAGGAGAGGGAAGAGAGAAAACCTTCCTCCTTTTGTGCTAAGAGAAATCCTGTCACAATTGCCTTGTAATCTATGGCAGAAGCCTCTCTCTTCTATTTCCATTAAGTGTAGGAAATTATGCCTAAAGTTTTCTGCTTTTTTAAGACCCTTCACTTTTACAAAAAAGAATTCATTACTCCAACCACTTCTGCCTGTTCTGTAATTTTTAATATACTTTATTTTTGTCTCTTGACCTCTTTTGTTGTTAAATCAACCTTTGATAAAACCTTTGCCTTCTCCAATGTTCTTTAAACAGTTGCTATATTTACAGATAAAGGATAAATGCACTTTAAACTGTACTTCTGAAGCTCATAGGAAAAAAAAAAGCAAGTGAAACAAACCACAGAGACTTCTAGAACTAGAACAATATAAATATTAAATAAAGCACAAACACTGACAACATTAGATGAACTCACCCTGCTTGAGGGCTCACCATTCCCAGCGAGTTTTTATGAACTGGTGATAATGTCTGAATTTTGCTCCCACTGGATCCAGAAGACAGTGCTTTACTTGAAGAGGCACCTTGCAGTTGAAAAGCAAGCATAGAAATATAAGAAAATGTAAGATTTTGCTGCTGAAATGATACAATTTATTAAAAAAAAATAATTCCAATATTCAAAACAAATACAGAGATATGAGCCAGTATGAAGATAACAGAAAAAGAAAATATGTTTCAAAAAATGTATAGAAAATATGTAATCTAGATATAGTATTTTATTCTAAGAAAACATACTGTATCTCAATTACTTTGCTCAGAAAAAAAGTGAAAGTCAATGTATGAATAGAACATGTTTGACATCTGATATAACTGAAACTCAAATTAGACCATTGTTTGCATAATTATAATATACACGCCTTGACTATGTATTTTCACCAGATAAATTTTCAGCAAATTAGCTACAGAATTAAGCATTAGATAAACTTCAGGTGAGAGATCAGTATTCAATACAATCATGCATTACTATACCGAATGATTTTTCATATTCAATTCAGAAAAAAAAAAATTGACCTGATATATAAACCAGAATCCTAAATGCTCAAGAGTTTTTTTAGATAGATAGCAAAGATTCCAAATTTATTTTCAATGAGATTTTACAAACCACTATATCAAATAAACAATCAATTTTTACTGCATGTTTGAGAACTACTATTTAGGAAGGACACGGAACAATTCATAACATTCATTTCATACCTACAACAGCTTTGCTAACACCACTTGGCTGTGGTAAGCGTGATGATGGTGATGGTGTTGATCCTACAGAAGGCATCTTCTTAACTGGAGCAGGTTTGTACTGTAACAAAATACAACCTAGAAATTTAAGCAATTAAATCAAGCTATCTATATAACACAACAGGCAGCTCTTTCAGGTACTGTGGGAGAACAGATGATGATTTCCTACTAGGTAACCTGTTTCTGGTATGGGAACATACAAATGGTTTCTGATAGTAGGTTTTCTAATACTTACAGATGATACTAGCAGATAACATTCTAGATGATACTCTAACTTAGTGGCTTGCTGTTCAATTGTATGTCTTTCTGCATTTTTTTTTCTTTTCTACAGCTTTTATCAACTTTTTCCATAGCTGGAATAAAACTAAAGTTAAGATTAAAAGTATAATCTCATTACCAATTAATTTAAAAGAAACTATTCAAAGTTAGAATTATTTTTGTCCTTCAAATCCAAATCTTACTTTCACCTGTGTGGTCTGGACCAGTCCCAGCACTAATGTAAAATACTGTGTAATACACCTGAATCCCCTAAAGCCTCTAATTAACCACAATACTGCTGTCAGTTGTCCTGTAGTCAGGTACTTTTGTTTGCCCCTCAAGCAAATCTTTAACTGGATTTAGAAACTAGCACAACAGAAATTCAACTTCCTTTAGAAAAACTGCATCTCAATTTCCACCTGCTATCTTTACCTGTCATTTGCAGATTTCTCAATTACATTTATGACTAGTTTTGGCTTTGCAACTACTGCCATCTGACATATGGATCTCTGCAGTTTAAGAAAGAAAAAGCCTCGTCCAAGCTTAGTGTCAGTATTTCAGTCAGTGCAAACAATAAAATTACAGAATAAAAGTTAATTCTTTTTAAAAGTAACACACTATTTAACAAGTCTGATTTGATGCTGAATGCAAGTTACAAGTTAAGAAAAAGTTATAGCTCACCTGTGTTCGAGTAGGAAGCTTCCCTTTGGTATCAGCTGCCAATTTCCCCTTATTAGTAATACGTGCAGCTTGCTCCTTACAGAAATTGATGTGTCTGTCAGCTGCATTTTCATTAAATCTCCTCTGACAGTATGGACACTGAATGTAATCTTAAAAACATAAAAATCTAGTATTATTAATCTGTTTTAAAAATGTGTGTTTTAAAGACCAGCCTCTTCTCCAGGGGAAGTTATGGGCTCTTGAATCTGAAAACGAAATACAGATTGCTAGGTAAAAACACATTCCCATTTGATGAATAAGAGTAGCTGAGGATTAGAAATAACTTAAGCAAAATCAGAAACACTTTAAGAGATGTTATTCTGCAGAGAAGGTAGCCAAAGAAGTACAAGGATGTGGCAGAGACATCAGCTGGAAGTAAGTGGAGAAGAAGCTAAACAAATAATCAATCAATAATTTTGGAAAAAATCACAAACAGTTCAGTTTGTTCAAGATAGGGGAACAGATTAAAACCTTTCCTACAAGCAGCAAAAGACAACAAATCTGTTTCCTTTGGTAATTTTGAAAGAACTGAGAAATACTAACTGCAATATTGGAAGTGATCATCATAAAAAAAATCAGAAATTTAACAAATAAAAATAATCAGAAGAAAATCAGCCAAAATTAGGAGCTTTCTCTAGAAACATGCAAAAGAAAATAACTGGTGGCCATGTTACTTCTGCAAGATTAATTCAGTCACATTGCAAACAGTATTACATACAGGAAATATTACTCTCATTGGGTAAAAAAAACCAAAAACAGAAAGGGCTACATAAATGCTTAAAATATTAAGAGACATCATCTGTGTGCTGGAAATAAACACCTGAAAATACAGTGCCCTGGAAAATCATATGTTTGGACTGCAGTTTCAGACAACTGAGTATTTCAGTGTCCAGAGATATTAATGCTGTATGCCCCAGATTAGAGCATTCAAAACCACTTAAGCATCAACTTAAAAAAAGCTTGACATCAGCAAAGCAGGTTAAATTAGTGTATTTCTAGGTCATTTTAGATATGTATTGAAGAAAATGAGATTAAATTCAACAGTCACTGCCTCCAATATTACAATTAGATATTATAAAATCTAAAATAAGTTTTGGATTACATGTTACTAGTCCAAATGCAGTCTGGTTTAAATACTTGTCCCTTTAAATATTTATAAACAGTTTTGAGTAAGTTAAATGATGTAATGGCCACAAAACCATCAACTGTGACCCAAGAAGTGTGAGCTAAGGACAGAAGAAAAACACAGAGAACTGACAGCATGGGAATCTCATGGGGTAACAACAAATTTTTATTTGTTTATTTTACATATGCTCTGCTACTGTCAGAACACTCGAACATCAACTACACCTTAAGAGACAAAGTATCAGAAACAGAATTGTAATAGCTATGTAGTCAAACCAGAATTATTCCAAAGGAAGTAAAAACAAAGTTACTAAAGCAGCTGTGAAACCTCTTAAATAATATACCATTTCTGGCTGGTGCAGAGCTCAGTTCCTACAGAAAACTTTTAAAGCCCCAGATTTATCAGACTAGAGAGGATGAATGTATATTCTTAAGAATCAGGAATTGTATCTTCACCATTTTGTAAAACACATACTACAAGTCAGACGCTTGGCTATCTGGAAGTACTGCTCATACTGTCCAGAAGAACTTCTATGATTCAATGTAAAGTTTATAAAACAAAAACTAAAATAAGAGGGCAGTACACATATGCAGTCATGCTCAGGGTGACTTAAGGTCTTTCTTAACCTGAGGCTTCTGCACTTCCTCAGAAAAAGAGGAAGAGGAGATGGAAGAAGATGGAAGCTCAGAGCAGTCTAGTGGAAAATATGAATATTCTTTCCATTATAAGTAAAAAGACTTGTGTGCCCAAGACAGAGCTGAGCAGGAGAGGATGGATACACTCATGGTACGTTCACAATCTTCCCACTCTCCTATATGAGAAGTGGAAAAGGAGCATCAGTAGCTGCTCCTGCTCTATTTGTAAGAAGAATATCCACTGGGCATTTTGTGTATGGTCTCTTCATTCCTGGTTTCCTCTTCCTAAGTCTTACCCAATGCAGCAGGATGAAGCCAGGAGACTAAAACCACGATAACTAGATAGATTATAGATATGCTATATAGATTATTAATGATTCTTTCCATGATCAAGCCTTATTATTCTTATCCACAGCATCTGCTATTGGCTTTTCAAGATTGTGAGTACAGAATGCTGAATAATACAGCCTCTTAGAGTGAATACATAATTACAATCCTAACACTGGACTAACACATCTCCTGTAAAGAAACAGGGTAGGGAACACTTCACATCCTCACTAGACCACAGACAGGCAGAAGCAAACACATGTTTTTTCCCAATCTTTCTGAAAATAGCCATTCAGCTAATCAAATGGTTTAGCTCTTAGGACAAGAGGAAGAAATATATTCTTCAAACTACTACCATATACCAGGAGTTAAATGAAAAGTGTTTCCTTCTGATTCACATCAGACTGCTTGAGCATTTTACCCAGTCTCAGTTCAAAGGCATCCAAGGACTGTCATGCCCTTGCTAATGAACTCCACACATCTTACATACCCAAAACACAAGTAACCCCACAACATGAGGCATCAAGGCATGCACTGCATACATGAAACTAAACATGAATTCAGCAAGAAAAGGAAGAGATTACATTTGAAGAACACAAAAGTGCATTCCCACAACGTAAATATGTTGTAGGTGTCAGCGAACCAAAAAGGCAGTCTGCTACTTTTGAGCAGTTCCACTGTTGTGAGCACAAACAAGGTATTGAAACAATTTGTCCAGCCTATGGTTTACAAGACAGTAGCAAGCTGCAAATTTGCCTCAGCTATCTTTCCACACATTAAAAACACACATTAAAAGTTATGGGCTTTGAAAGTTCCACAGGATGGGCGCCAGCCAGACTCTAAGTCACAATCCAGCATCTGCACAGGGCTAAGAAGACATCTTCAAGAACTTGTGAATGCTGTATTCCAAAAAATCCTTTTCAATTCAAATTTCTACACATTAACTTAAAGAAACGTTCTCTAAGGAACTTGACTGTTTTACATACCAGGGTCATATGATGGTGGAGGTGGTGGAGGGAGTTTTCCACCATCTTTAAGATTAAGTCCTTTGGCTGCTCGTATAGTTGCTATGAATTCCTCATGCTTTCGTCTCCAGTTAGAAGGTTTTTTGGGTGGTTCTGGCTAAGAGGCAAAAAAAGAAAGCTTTGTATATTTGAAGGTTTACTTGAAGCTAAGTATGCACCCTATTTTAGTACATAACACCATAGTCAGATTTCTCCCAAATCTTAGTTGATCTAACTAACATGAACTGCCAGCATAAATAAGTCTTACTAAAATGCATATACAGTATGCCTAAAATGTTCATATTCTGATTAAATTATAACATACCCGTGGCTTAAGGGGTTTTACTGTGGGAATGTCAGTTCCTTCTGCCCTCTGTCGGCTGGAATCAAATGTCTTCCTTTTCTTGGAAGAAGTTTTTTGGCAAATGGGTCCATGCTTTTTCTATAAGCAGAAGCAAAATAAAATTAGAATACAGAACTTAGTTTAGCAAACAGAACTTATTAACACATTATTTCTCTCTTTCTTGATATAAAAATTAGCAAAAAAGCTCCAATTCTTGATGAATAAGCTCAGACTGTTTTCACTCAAACATTTATATCAGCCACTACCTTTAAAATGGAACTACAGGAATTCACAGATGTGTATACTGACTCAAAAAACCACAGGTGACAATGAAGAAGAAACGTAGAAGGCATCTATATTTGCTCCTTGAACATAAAAAATTGGTAATAGGTAGGCAACTTCTGCATTGAGTGGCAAAATAAATCAAAGGTGTCTGAAATTCATATTCACATTTAAGGACAGACCAATTTCTATTAACAATGGAGAAGAAAGTTTTGGAGATGGCTAACAGAACACTTCACTTACTAGCTGAGACCTAAAACTAAAGAAGATAAGGATTGATTCTGTAACCCTAGAAAAAATGCTTTTACAGGCATGTATTTCAGAAAATTATGGGATATTAAAATTAAACCCCTTCTAAGGAGTGTCAAACCTGAGACAACTGGAATCAGTAATTACTTGGGGGGCAAAAAAAGCCAAAACCCCTTCCAAAACAAAGCACTTAGAGCTATTTTATTTAGCTATAGCGAGCACTGCTTAAATTTCATATCAACTTTTCAAGTCTAAAAGCCAGCAGTGCTCACACCACTTACCAGAGCCGCTGGAAAGAAAGTTCTTCCACAAATCTTACATGGCAACAGATCTCCAGTTTGCACTGGAACCTCACCTTAAAAAAAACCAACACACTTCTTTAAGAAAATTTGATTAAACTAATGACAAAACATTATTTCAAAAATGCTAACCTCAAATACACTTAGCCATAGTAACAGTTGTTACTGTAAAAGTATACATCCTTTGACTTGTGCAGAGACTATGCATATGAGAAAGGCCAAAATATATACCAAAGTCCTTAGGTACTTTTGGAAGCTGTCAGGCCCAGCAACATGTCACCAGCAATGCTGTTTATTTATAATACATAACTCCACTCCCTTAAAATTATGCATATGAATATGCAAATAAAAAACATCCCCTGTAAGTCTCAATGACAGCTCAAATATACACCAAGAATAAAGCTATTTAGTGGGTATTTCTGTATCCTTGGAAGAGATCAAATTTAGTATCAAATATACAAAAGACAAATTCCATAATTTATTTTGCTCTACTAAGTTAAACTACTTCACTTTCTCTCGTAAAGAAAATAGCCTTGAATATATTTTATTCAGATTATTACTCATGGTTTACAAAAGTATTTCTGATGTTGCTATTCAAGCATTGGTAACAAAAATGTAAATAGCATATGTGACATAGAGCAGATCCACAGAACCAGACAAAAGATCAACAAGTCCAAGTATCAAGGCCTATGCAAGCAAATATATTTATCCAGCATGCATTATGCAACAGAGTCGTGGCAGAGATGAAGAACTCCAGGGTTTCCCAATAAAAGACATCTATTATATCTAGTGCTATACCAGAAGAATACAGGGATATTTTTATATCACATATGCATCAAGAAAGAGGCAGTAAATTTGGATTATGTTTGAGACTTACTAGTAGCTTTCTCTGTACTCAATCTGACTGTTGCAGACAATACAATGCCTCTATTTACACCACATTAAAATAAAACCTCTTTGAAATGACTTGCATTTTAGGCGAAGCAGCATCTCAAACTAACAAAGTTATCAACATAGTAATGGCCAATGATTTGATCAGCTTTTGTTCCCAGTCTCCCAGTGGAAAATTGTTTTCCATCTATACATACGCACTTGCTAACTAAGTGTATATGACCAGTCCTAAAAAAATGAATAATTAAATACTTCACAGTGAACAAACACAGATTCAAGCATGGTTCCCACTGGAAACATTTTTTGCCCAAAGGTAGAGATTAAAACAAAACTGAGTAAGATCTCTATTTCCAATTACCAATAAGCAGTTATTGCCTATTTCTGATTTTTTCAATTACTTAAAGCAAATCTATCCCCAGTATGTAACTGCACACAATGTATGAGTTGTATAAACACACTATGAAGCACAGTGCATTTTAAGATTCATAAATCACACAAAAAGTGCAGTTTAAAACATTTAGTTCATACCTTTAATTAATTTCTATACCTTTTCCATGTATATATGAATAAGTCTGTCCTTACCACAGCACAGCAGAACTGCACTGACAGTAACCAAGTTTTACAAATGAAAGTCATATTCAAATTTCCTTTTGTGCCATCTAAATATCTGTGCATTTAGATGAACACAAATAGGAGAAGTAGGAAAAACGCAAAACATACAGATGAATCTTGGTTTTCTTCTATTCTTGCATTTGTATTATACTTGCATGCTATGAAGATTTACTAGGAATTTGTTTTTTAATTGTTTTTAACTAGTTTTTTTCAAACTTTTTTTAAAAATCATGTCTGAAAATTTTTCTATCAGGCTGTTTTCTTAAATCCACAAGCCTGAGCACATGAACACTGGCATAAAGATGAGATGGCTGGGAACCTGCCCTCACCACTGATCTGAAGAGTAAGCAGCAATGGCTGTAACCCTTTCTCAATTACTCAAAAAAACAAGATATCCACATATTTGTTTGTTTATTTATGACTTCATTCTTCAGAGTCCCTAGCACTCTTAATAATGATAACCTACATCTCTGCAAACTCACTTCTGCTAAAGAGTTCAACTTCTTTTTATGGCATCATTCTGATATAACTCTCAGTTTTGCAGAAACAAGTGAGAGAGGCATTCTCCAAAAATATGAAGTGACACTGTTCGTGTCTCTAATAAATTAGCTGAAAGAAATCAGAATTAGTGATCTTGACATAAGGTACACAATATATGATCAAGAATTTGGCTGAGAATTCTTTCAAATACCTGCCATAGTAAAAGAAGCTACATGTTTTCTTCTGTCTTCCCTGAACTCTAGAATTTGAGCTGGTGTTTTAAATTCCACATCAAAAGAAGCAGACTTGATAGCTGCTCACCTGAACAAGCAGTATTCACATAGGACATACCAAAGCACAAGGAATGCCAATTACCACTTAGCACAGCTACAGTTACAGAGCTGCATTTCCTTACAGCATTCCCACCCTCCCCTGGTGCTGGCAGGTAATCACATCTGCCTAGAGCTATTTCTACTGCCAACAACTCCTGGGTAACAGAAATCACTGACCCAAAGCACATAAGGAAGTTATTTTAAGAAAATGAAAGTTCCTGAAGTTTTGTTGAAAATGGGAAGCCAAATGACCTTTATATTTGCACACTTGCCCTTTCAGCTTCTTAATTCCTCTGTGATGGTCCTTACTTTTGAAGTTTAAAAAAACCCCAAAATCAAACAAACCAAAATCACAAAACCATGGCATATCTTTCTAGAAGTCCAGGAGTTTTCCCTGACAGAAGGGTTAGCAATGTTATTCACGTGAAATCTGATAACATAAAGGTAAGACATGGAAATAAAATTGTGAAAGTTGCAATTGAGTTTGTTTTGGCTTTGTTTTGTTTATTTTTTAATAAGACACTGATGTGTGATATCTATTGCAATATTTTGTGCAAAAGTTTTTAGTGCGAAAAAAGGAACACTCAAATCAGGAAACAGAAGGAGGACATACTTGACAAATTGGTCTGAGAATAGAAATTGGTAGTAAAATAGTGTCATGGCAATATTCTTCAGTCTGTAAATTTAGCACAATGCATGATTTCTTTTTAAAATCATTTTTGGTATACAGCCACAGAAAATCCAAGATCCAGCAGCTACATTTCTTTTCCTTTTTAGCAATTTAATATCACTTATCACCAGCAGTTCAGATGCTTGTATTAAACATGAATGAATATAGTTAACTTGGACTGAAATAATTATTACTGCTTATCTAATCAAAACACATCTAGAAAAAGATAAATATGATCAAAATAGTTATGTGACTACCACAGAAGTGGTATTTTGGTGCAAGTGATGCCAGAACTATGATACAGAGCTTTATATCCTTTATTCTACTGCCTCCCTGAGACCAAGTCTCAGATAAAAAACACAGTGTACAACCTAGTATGATGCTAGGTATCTGACTTTAACAGACTGGAAGCTTATTAGTAGGACTACAATAATCTTATTGTTCATATTTGTAAACTGTCCCCTTCAGGGCTCCTCCTTCTCTAGCTATTTCCAAATCACTGGGTCTGTATCTACACAAGTTATTGCACACATTCCTTCTGTGTATGGTTAGAGCCTGATGACAAAGTTAAGAGTTTAGCTGTAAAGTCTGGGTGGACCACTAAGTCTGACAGTACAGCTGTACAGTCTCCAGATGTATCAAGGTGCTTTCAATATTATAGATAAGTTTAGACTTCCTTGAATCCAGATTTCAAGGGAACAACTTCTTTTTTTCTCTCCTCTCATATTTAGATAGCACAATTGATTTACAGCAGAAAGGGCAAGCTGCCAGTTCTCTGTTTATCTTTCTCAGTACAATGTGTGAACCCATCAATACATATAAGCTTGATCTGACATAGTCACAGCCATAGCACTTATTCTTGCTGCCATGTTTACAGATAAAGCAGTTGTGTAAATAAACTTTACACCTAGAGGGAGCAGAAGCCTCCAGTATTGCTGAATAACTGAAGTTTTGTTAGACTTTTCTCTTCTGGAGGGCTCTATATGCCCAATTATGCGGGTGCATTTAGATACAAACTGCAGAAACAAGACTGCAATTTGTAACAGTATTTCATCATGTTGTAAAATCTGACTGACTTCAAAACCTTTTATTTATCTACAGCAGTGACAGTACTAAACTATTTAGGCCAGACAACTGTGATAATCAGAATCATCAAGCCCCTCTGAATTCAAACATGCAGAAACACCCTGGTACAACTCCCTGCCTTGGGATTAGGTACCTATTTGAAGCCAGCAAGTAATATGCAAGTGTTGAAAGTTAACGCTTGAAGAGCACTTGCCAAATTCTTCTGCAAAACTGTATTTATTACTTTTAGCATAACTCCATTCTCATCTCCAAAAGCAAGGCATTTGCCACTTAAGAGTTCCACATATTTATGGCACAATAAAAAAATGCTGTTCATTCCCCACATTAGTAAGAATCTGTATCATTAAGCCACAGCATCTGGTTCTTTGAGGACTGCCCAGTCTCTAACATATGTCCAATAATCAATAATAACTGGGTTATATTTTTTTGACATTACACACTAATTAACTAACTACACAACACACTAACTAACCATACCCTAGCTAACAGCAAATACTACAAGAAAGAACCACCTAAAAATTATACCAATGCAGCGACACAGGTAGGGAACATTTCACAGAATCATAGAATGGTTTGGGTTGGAAGGGAACCTTGATCATCTAGTTCCAACCTCCCCTCCCGTGGGTAGGAACACTTTCAACTAAACCAGACTGCACAGCCTTTGAACATTTCTTTAGAGCATTAACTTTTTAATTTAGAACATTAGTTTTTTAAAAGCAGTTTTGAAGATAATTAAATAACACTATGAAAATATGAATGTACAAAGTAGGAAAAAAGGATTCCAATAACGATTGAAGTTTTGCAAATTTGCACTATTTTGCCAAAAGGAATTCTGAAATGAAAATGCAAGTAAGGTGAATACACTGACTGTAATTCTCAACAGGCAGTACCTGCAATGCTTCAGTCAAGTCTGCTTGAAAAATGATGATGCTGCATGTTTTATCCCACTAAGCACATCCCTTCTCACCTGTACTATTCTGCAGCTTGCAGGAAAGAGACAAAAAAAGAGGAAATCATAGTAACCTCTGCCTCTTAGTATTCAACCATTCACATACTTCGAAATTTTTAATCAGCTAAGTTTTCACAACTGTCTAACAAACAGCAGATTAATTTACTTTTATCTATCTATTTCCAATTTTATAGGAAGGCCTTGTGAATTCTCCTGTATTGACAATCTTGTATAAACCTGTCACTTCTGCTTCCAAAAGATAACACAAAGCATTGTAGCATCCATTCCGTCAAGCTGAAAAGACTTTCATAGTACCTCTGCACACTTTTATACCAGCTTTTCAGTCTGACAATGAAAATGCATTGTATTTGTCAAAAACCCTGTTATTGCACAGAACATGAACCAGTCTGATGATGGAGAATTTCATTTGGATTCCTTGAAAATAACACATCAAGGCGAGACCCACTGCCTCAAAGCGACAGCCTGGAGGAGGATTCTATATAGGTTTTTTTGGTGACTGAGAAATGAATTCCATGCAGTCAAGAATGACTGTAAAAGCAGCACACACAACTCACATAAGGGGGGGAATAAACTCCCCTTTACTACAACTGTCTGTCCTTCTTTGCTTCCTTCCTCATATGAGACACAACTCTTAATGTGAAAATGTGCCAGTCACATCACACATCTTTAAAAGTAACCAGCGCTCTCTCTCTATGGCCATATGTCATGGGACTTTTGCAAGCAGATCCCTAAAGTCACATAGCCTGCTCCTGAATTCTGGGACTGGGGTTCTGGTGCTATTTACTCAGCTCCCTCCTCTCAGGATCCTGAATTCAACCATCCTACAGTCACTGGAGGAAAGGCTGTCCCCACCTTTACATCTCACATGCCTGTACCTAAGAAGTACTGCAGGATTGCCTCCCCTTGTCATCTCCTTGATCACCTGGGTCAGGAATTTGTCATCAGTGCATACCAGAAGCCTCCTAGCTGCTTGCACCTTGCTGATTTGTCCCTCCAGCAGATTAAAGCCTCTTCAGAGGTTCAAGTCCCTCATGAGGACCAAGGCATATGAATACATAGAACCTTCCCATTATGAGGGACACCTCATATTTTTCCTGATAAGTGGCTCTTAGAAGACAGCCACAACAGCTTTTCCCACACTGGTCTGCCTGCTAGCCCTGATTCATACACCCCCAGGAGGTTCTACAGCAAAGCTCCGATGCATTCTCACTGCTCTCCCACATAAAGGACAACTTCCCCCTTGCTGTCCAGCTGGTTCTTCCTGAAGAGCCTGTACTCATCCACCACAGCACTGCAGTCCTGTGAGCTGTCCTACCACCTACACACAATCCCAACTAGATCCTAGCCCTGCAACAGAGTGCAGACCTCCAATTCCTCCCACTTGTTCCCATACTGAGTGTTAATGTACAGGCATTCTAGAGAGTCACTCAGCCATGACGGTCATCAGAAAAATCTATGAAACTTTCCCCTGCAAAGCCTACGGAAATGCAACTAAACCAAAGGCGAACAAGCAGCACTATTTGATTGATCTGAATTCCGGATCCATCATCTAGCCTTCCACTAACACGCTTTAAGAGCAATAAGAAGCACTAGAAAGCACGTGCAAAATGATGTAAATGTTACACAGTTCTGCTTTGGCATCAAACGCACACTGTTCTTCTTTATTAGGCTGCAGGCACCATGATGATTGTGAGGGCAGTCAGGCAAAGCCCTCCCTTCTCACACCAGCCTTAAACACACACTGTTTTGCTATAGTGATCCCCAAAGCCCAAACCTGGGCTTGTGCACTCTACAACACAAGTGTAATTGGACAGAACAATCCTTACCTAAGTCTGCTTGCTTATCAGAATCTCAACTGGCAAAAAATAATATGTTAAAAAAACCTGATAATAAACTTAATTTATAAAATATTGATTCCTAGTTTGCCCCTCCCTCAGGATTTCTTTAGAAAGTAAGCCCACTCCTCAGCTGTTCCAGTCAAGTACTTACCATGTTCCTGAAATCAGGTTTCACTGAACTGCAACACCTGCTTTTGATGACAACCACACCATGTTGTGTGCAGGTAAAACATGTTCATCTTTCCACTATATTCAACCAAGTGAAGTCAAATAGTAGACCAATCTAGCTTCTGCAATTTAAGTTAAAAAATGCAAGATATCTAAAACAAAAAAAACTAGAGAAAAGGGTATAAAATCTATTAGGTCTAAGACACTAAAGAAACTAATCTGAAACCTTCAAATTCCCATCTACACACATTCCTGTCTATTCCCTCTCCTTTAAAGGTGAAACATATTCTGCTAGTGCACTTCCTCATATCATATCAGCCTAAAGTCAGCTTTCAGCATTTTTCCATAAATAAAATAACCATTAATTAAAAAAAAATAAAAACATGGTGGCTTTAAAAAGAGTAAATACATTGACCAATTATAGAGTGTTAAATGTCAAATTCAGATCACTTAAAAGAGGTGCAAGTATGCCCAGTGAAGTACCAGTTCAATGCAAAGACACATTTATCATTGTGTTTTAATGGCTACCAGAGACAAATAATTTACTAAAAATCCTATAAATTATTATTAGTTTTGCATTTCAATTTTTAATAGTTTCCAAGTTGCTGATTTAAGAACAGTATAGAATAAAATGAATTCTTTCTTCTGTTGGACAAAAGATACACCTATTTAAAAAATAAAAGCTGAAGTCAAATGAAGCTAAAGAAAATGGCTGCCAAAATAAGGAAGCTGCTGAATGGATCCAGTGAGGTAAGACAAAGATCAACTCTAAAAGGAAAAAAACACTCACACTAATATTTTTTTTTGCTTTATAATCCAATAATTTTCTACACTATTAGGGAAAAAAAGTAAGATTGGGCATTCAGAAATGCTGTCAAAGCAAGAATAAGCACTTGCTCCCAAGAGTCACATTACTAACATAAAACCCAAAGGAGAGATCTTGCACTGTCAGACATTCCCCATGCCAGGGAAGGGTCCAGGGACAAACGCTGACAGCACAGACCCCAAATCTCAGTAGAAGATGCTGTGCAGAGACCTGGAGAACACACCCAGACTGCTCAGAGCCCAGTCCCTATGCAGATCTGCAAGGGAAAGCTCTGGGTTTCACACTGCAGGCAATTTCCTGAGCCAGCAGCCATCCATCCCTTCCAACCACAACCAGCCTTCCCTGGCTGCTCGAGCGTGGCGCTGGGCAAGTGCTGCCATTACCAGCACAGAGAGCTGGACTTTTGCCCTCAGACACAGCTGCCCCTCTGCCCCTTATTCCTCAGGCTGGGATGGGCTGTGAACAAGTGTGGGAAGCGGCATTCAGCTGGCTCAAGCAGCTGTTGTCGGCATCCTCCCAGAAAAAACAACAGGCTGGAGAGAAGCCGATCAAACACCATCATTGGACTGCTCTGGCTTAAATGAAGTCAGGAATTCAGTGCTTGGCTCCATCTCGCTCAAGCAAAACAGAGCTCAACAAACATGCCAGTGTGACAGCTTTCTTCTTGACATCCAGCAGTGAAAGCAACAAGAACATGTTAATCCATCAAAAACAGTCCCAAGATTCAGCACATGGAGAACTACTCATGAATGGATTTTTAAGCTCGCCTTAGGGATCACTACATTGTCAGACAGAGCCAGTTTATTGCTCTATTTTCATCAGTAAATTAAATGAAAATTGAAAAACAGCTAAACAGCATACAAGCTGCAAAGCAACAAATGCTGAGCTAGCAACTTTAGATTAATATCAGATTTGTCACCTCTAAGTGCACAAGTATGCACTCATTACTTTTACAAAACTAAAGGTACAAATTTGACTCAATCTACAATAGTGATAAAAAATAATAGAGCAACAGCCTTAAAGGAGCAACAAAAGTAAATTTTAGAAGAAACTTTTAAGTGACATAGAAACCCCCTTTGCCATTTCATAGAACATTTAAACTTGCACATAGTGAGAAAATGCAATTGCGACACTGAAAATATTATTTAGGTTTTTAAATGTCATTAATGCAGTTCCACATGCCAACTATTACACATTCATTTCTCCACTCTTTGGAAAAGATCATTATAAACCGGGTAGAGTTCTTCCTTATTAATAGCATGCTTATATAAACCGAAGTAAAACAGATTTTTCATCTATAATGTTGATCTTCAGCAAAGCAAAAGCAGCAGCTTCTGAGGCTTGAAAGTCCAGGACAAGCATTTTGAGCCTGAGGGGGACTTCCACTGTCATAGACATGCCAAGAGTCTGCTGTCAACAGATAAAGTCCTGCCCTTGCCCATAACCACGACCCTCATGTCCTACTGCACCAGCCAGCTTTGGGAAATGATTTTACTAAGCACTAATATAATGAGGCAGCAGGCTGAGCCAGATTTCAGAACTGCCCATACTTCCATGTCAGATGGGTATGACTGTGCAATTGCATATCCAAACATAAATTTAATCAAAGATGGCAACCAGAAATGCTTTTCTAAATTGCCAATGAGCAATGACTGAATAAAAGCATAATACTCAAAGAAATAATTTATTATTATTAATATTATTGGCTTTGCCTACATTTTTTCTGTCCTAGGGCAACCAATCTACAAAAACTTAATCTGAGCCTAAGCTAATACGCATAAACAGAGACAGCCTAAACTGAAAAACTGCAAATAAAAGCAAACCCACTTGCTTCAAATGTTTTGAAGCAGAAAGGGAAGTATTTTATTTTGTGGCAGTTTTTAAAAAATAAAAATATGGCACAAGATGACCCATAAAAATGTAGCAAATTGTTCTTCAGTTTTAAAAACTTCTGCATTCAAGGGCACTGAATAACAGTGTGAGATATGAGTGTTCACAAGGCAAGGGCAACTGGAGTTTTAGATGTTACTTATTCCCTGTGCTATTCTGAAATTAATCTCAAGCATTCAGAAGTATCATTTCACATGATGGAAAAAATGCATTGACAGCCTCTAGCTCTTGAAAGTACTTTCAAGAAAAGGTTCAGTAGAACATGAGATTTCACCTATGATTTAGCAATCCCCTCCACTCCCAGTACCCTCTGAAATACAAACAAAATATAAACAATTTCCAACAGTCAGAAAGTGGACAAATTTTATGAAGAAAATCACAAGTTTTTTTCAGGACTCTCCTGTTATCTGTAGATGTACTTTTCTCCTATCCCCTGTAATTAAGGTGCTAAAGCTTACACATGACAGCAAGTACAGCTGGCCTTGGTAAATAAGTGAACAGCCAAATCAATTGATAGATGCACTGCAGATGATGTACAGTCTCAAATGCAGCCAAATGCACAGCTTACTCAAAATGAAGGCAAGCTTCCCCCTTAGGAGAGGTAACATACCATTGTCCTGAGAGCTGGAATGCCTGATAAGGCATTATTTGATAAACACTGGACACCATCCTTCAAATTTCAAAGGCATTAATAGTCAGCAAAGAATGCTGAGTACATCAAAGAAATCTCTTGGGATTTTAATGCCAAGTTGTGTCCAAATTTAGTCTTGATGAAGTCACTAGGCTCAAGAACAGGGTCTGATCACTGTAAAATCTACTAGAAACAGAACACAGGTATTCTGTGAAAAATACTTCAGTTCTCCAACTGTTGTAGAAGGGATAAAGAACAAAGGTTAGTTTGTGTTAGCTCCTGTTTCAGCACTCAGTTACCTCTAGAGAAGTAGAGCATGGAAGACTTAATGATTCTGTTGTAGAGTTTCTCAGAACAGGTCTGTATTTTTTTAAGTAGTATGGTTAAAGCAGCTGTAAAACGCAGTAATGACAGGCTCAGATTTTAAGCTGCAACTTCACGAATTCCAAGCTGATATCTATGTTATGATGGATACCATCATCGATGAAAACGATGCTATCATATCGGAGAGCAAGAACGTTTTCATTAGTTCAACCGGCACAGGATGAAGTTGAAAATGCCGTGTCAGCAAATTCATACCTGGTTTTCTTCACCGCACTGAATATTTCCCTAGCACGATAAGCGGATCCGAACACCCACCTTAGCCATCTGTTAGCAAAAATAAAAAGGGCCCCTGGCACGGAGGGCCCGCGCGCTGCGCCGCACCCCGCCCGCAGGGGCCCGGCGAGCGGGCTGGGAGCGCGGCCGCCGCAGGGAGGGGCCGGCGGGGCCGCTGCGGAGCCGAGCGGCGCCCGACACAAAGCGAGCGGAGCCCGGTCCTGCCGCCGCCCGCCGCCGCGGGCTCCGCTGCCTCAGCCCCGCCGCCCCCGGCACTCCTGGCCGCGGGGGCTCCGCGAACGGGAAGGCGGTGCCCGGCCCCGCTCCCACCGCCGCCACCGCCCAGCCGCGACACAAAGGACCCGCCTCGCCCCGGGCGCCCGCCGGCTGCCCCGGCCCCGCCGCTGCCGCTCACCTTCCAGCCCCTCCATGGCGCGCCCCGACCGCCGGCTCGGGCTGGGCTGGGTTTCCGACCGCCGCTGCCGTGGCAACGCCGCCACCGCCCGGCCCGCCAACAAGCGCCGCTCCCATTGGCCGGGCGGCGGCGGCCACAGCCCCGGGCGGGCGGCGAGCGGCCTCAGCCTCTGCCCCGGCCCGCGCCCCGCCCTCGGCGGCACCGCGCACCGCGCTCCGCCTCGCCGCGCCCCGCGCTGTCACCCTCTCAGGGAGCGGGCAGCTGGGCTGGGCATCTCCACGCAAAATCCGGGCGTGTACCGGCTCACATGCGATCTGGCGGGTCCTGACGCCCACACCTTGAGGTTGTGCTGTGATCAGGGTCTCCTTCCAAGAGCAGGGCTTGTACACGAAACACAGGATCACAGAATTGTTAGGGTTGGAAAGGACCTCTGGGGACCATCCAGTCCAAACCCCTGGCAAGGCAGGATCACCTAGAGCAGGTGACACGGAAACAAGTCCAGGTGGATTTTGAATGTCTCCAGAGAGGGACACTCCACGAGATTCCCTGGACGTGAGGACCAAAGTGAAGCACATAAGGAGAAATGACTGTGCAGTCGACAAAGCATCCAGCATCTCTGGATGGGTACAGGCAACAACCGGGATGGTGCCAGGGACCCTGCACCTTCAGCGCCCACTAGCTGAACAAATGGGTGCTGATGTGTGGCCTTATTGAGTGTCCCCTTCTTTGTGGGAAAATTAAGACAGCCACAGGAAAAACGCAGAAAAAAAAATAAATATTTTCAGGTTCATGTCCTGAAAATAATTGCAGACAATGGATTCCCCCACCCTTTCCCCCCCCCGCTGTTATTTTCTTACTGAAAGAGATGCTAATATAAGATTAGCATCTTGATGGAATCTGCTGCTGCAGAATAACTTTTAAGTATGGATGTTTTTGGAAAATAGTGCTACTAAATTGCCGTTGGCTAATTAATATAAATATGCTTGATACATATGGAAATTCTTCTGTGCCTTTTTACAAAAGATCTCCGCATTTTAGAAACCAAAGCATTTCAATATTTCTTCAAGCCATTATTTTAGAATTACTTCTTAAGATCTTTTATTTGTCTTTCTTGTGGCATTATGCCATGAGCAACTAATAAAGTTTTTCTTAAGTACAATAAATCTTATAGAAATTTGCATTCCTTGCAAATCTTTACCTTAACAATTTACATACAATCTTTACAAGCATCCTTTGCTGTCTTTACAGGCACATGCAAATAATTTCTCTTCCTATGCTAGACCAGCTGGTTGACATGGATTCACTTGTCCATAGAATCACAGTTACTGTCCTTATCACAGCACATCTGTGAATGCAGCACAAAGAAACATACAAAAAAACTACATTAAATTGGAGATTATAGTCATGTTGTCGTCTCTGCATCTCCTTAGCCCAGAACAAATACATCCAGATGCTGCATGCCAAACAGCCAGCATGTAAATCATGACTAATATATGGTTAAAAATCATCATTTCAGACCAAAAGCTTGGGTATATATAGTGATTCCAGCTACAATTTTTTTCTAGTTAATTTAGTAAAAGTATATTTTAGAGTTGCCTTTGGTCTCTAGAGTTTATGCTTATAAAATTACAGGCCATCCCAGAAGTAACTAGCTTGCCACGAAATTGCAAAGTTCTAAACTTTGCAAATGATCCTTTAAATCTTTGACACAGAACTTAAATAAACCTATAGATAGCAAGCAGTTTCTGATAAACTAACCATTAGGATAGTTTACCAGAAGTGCACTTCCTTTCATGATATTTCCATATGTAGATTGCAAATTCAAAACCAGAGGAGATGTTCTCAGTTTAGTGAAGGGTTTCATATTAGAGGTGCATTTTTTTGGTTTCATTTATTGTTTCTCTTTGAAATTTTAGGTTATTTTTGTTAAAAATATTACCTGAAATAATGACTTCAGGTCACCCACCTTTAAGTGTCTACAGTGTGGTGTTCACATCTGAGGTAACTGTCAACTTCCCCAGCATAGTCTATAGAGATTTGTCTCTGTGGTTGATGTGGTCTGTGGGATCTGCTTGGCCAAATGTATCCTCTGTTCCAAGAGACAAGTGAATAGTCAGTACCTCCCTCAGAGTAGGATTCTGCTGCAAAAATAAAAGGTTCTTTTGCCTCTTGTGGCTGGTGTCTGAACATGGGTTGTGCAATTATAACTGTGGACAGCATACTCTGAAGGACCCTTGATGCTGAAAAGCAGCTGCCTTTTAACTGTGGTGTCTGTGTGGGGAAGAGGGGACTAGTCCTCTGTGATTATAGCCACTGTGCTACATGGATGCCTTCATAAATTTACCTTCATACTGAAAAAAACCCCAAGCCTGTGTTTTCCTTCTGTAGACCTACTGTGCCAAACTCAAGTCTTTGATGCAATGACATTCCTATAACATTTAGGATTTTTTTTTTCCAAACCATATGCTAAACTTATTAATTGCTAGTTAGCATCGTGCCAATATTTATTTCTGGCTTATGTATTTTATTGTTTGATTCCTTGATGCATTTATGGGGAATTAGCATCTGCTCTGTTTCAGCATTTGTCTTGTTAGCCTAAACAAAGCAGCTCTTCTGGACTGTCTTCAGAAACTATGCTTTCCATTTCCATAGCCACCATGGTACCCTTTATTGGGCCTGTTCCATGTTAGTTCGTATTTCATGTGTGACCAGAATCTTAAACTGTCCTGGAGAGGTGATCTTACTACTTCACTGAGATTCTTTGCCTCTGCTGGGAATATTCCAAATAATACATCTTAGGTTACATTTGCTATGCTATGGTAAGCCTGTAGGCACCAGTATATATTTAGATCCTCTTTCATACCAGTTGTTTTGCAGAGTCAGCAATGATGATAGAAATTTTTGCCTCTAAAAGTAATTCAGTCTGAACACTGACTGTCCTGAGTGTTCAGAGTCCTGAGTGTCTTTGAGATCAATCAGGAAAACACAGCCCTAAATGCAAAACCTATGTCTTCCTTACTCAAACTTGTTTCAAAGAATTGAAATACAAACACAGCCATGCCTACCTGTGCCCAAACTTCAGAAGGAATTCCAAAGAAGAGAGGTAAAAGTCAATCTGAGGTATGCTGAGACATTAGGCAGGTGTGTAGAAAGACCACCTATCATTGACACAGTTTCCAAAAAGAGTCAGGTCTCCTTCTGCTGGCCAGTAAATGGACAGTTTTTCATTTTTTGTTGGTAAAAAAAAAAAGGTTTGCCCACAGGGATAAGTTGAAAGAGATTGTCCTGGTTTTAGGACAGGGTTCTGCCAATAAAAGGCAGAAGTTTCCCTTTGAAATAGAGAAATCAATTTCACCCCCCTCTAAGTGTTATAGTTGTTTTAAATTAAGGACTCAAGGCAGAGATAAGGAGGTAAAAGTAACAGCTCTTTACTACTCTAACTAACAGCACAGGTAGAAAACAACAACAGTTATTAAAATTACCGACAAAAAGAACAGAAGAAAATAACCCAGTTCTAGTCCTTTCTTTAGACGCGGACACACTCGGTCTGTGTCCGTCCCCGGGGCTGTAACACGTGCCGCAGAGCAGGCGGGAGCGAGGAGAGGTGGGGGGGAGCAGCCGGGGCCGGGCTGGCTCAGGTGAGAGCAGCTCCTCACTCACTGCAGTGGCTGGAGATCAGCTGTATTCCCAAAAGGCAAGAGGCGTTTGGTCTTCGGTGGTCAGCAGTGCCTCCGAGGTAGCAGGACAGCTGATGGCAGCAGGGTCTGGCTGTCTGCCTCTCTCCCACGTGCCGTGCGGGCCAAGCGGGTGCCTCCTCTCCGCTCCATCGCCTCACAGCTCCCAGGTTTATTACTGAGACATAAAGTTGTCTCTTTGCTTGCTTATGACCAGCAAATGTTTATGGCTGGCACAGCCTGACTGGCAACAGTAAACTCGGCTCATTTCCTATGTGTAAGCCCTGTTTGTCATTTAGCCACTCATGTGTGAGGGGTACCTGGAAAGGTAAAAGGTATATTTGGTAAAATGCAATGCAGAAAAGCTCTGGCATTTAGAAATAATCATACGTTCAACCATCGCTCCAGATAAAGAGGGGTTGCTGTGGGAAATGGGCTATGAATCTTGTAAGCAGTTTAGATAGGACAAGAGGAGCTGTGGAATAAATGTGGTTTCCTGTATATATCAATATAGAAAAATCCCTACACTGTACTATTCCAAATCTTTAGTCACTTTAGGAAAAAACTCCAGGATCTAGAGCTTTGACAATACCTTCCCCTTGGATTTTGTGAAGCAGTGCAAATCATTTGTTTGGGGCAAAAGTGTCAAAAAACTACTAAGTCCTGTAAAATGATCAGAATTTCATTAACATTTCAAATGCTCTTTTGCACCATTTGAATCCCTGTCACAATGACTAAAATCTTTATAAAAAATCAAAACCTTTCCACTATCTTTCATGTTAATAATGAGCACTGGATAAAGAAGGATCTCCCAAAGCGGTATTTTAATTAATACACTTTGTGCTATAACCAGCTTCTGGGAATTCAGATATGCTCACACAGGGGGACTTTAAAATTTAAATATTCCTAATAAGCTTTTTCTTACAGTTAACTTTAATTGAGGACTAGAGAGAAGAATGATTACTCTCCTACTAAAATAATTCCTCAGCTGAATTCCTGCAAGAATGCCTTTGGTTCTTTTGTGGGTTATAGTTACAATTTATATTCGGGAATGGGGTATTGTGATTTTGCTATCAATCTTTTCAGCAATCCATTTTTTTCTTCCATATGGTTTTATAGTTTTGTTTGCTGTGATTGTCCCAGATTAGACAGAACGAGACCAGAGATCACAATAAAACTTGGTAAGCAGTACTGGAGTAAACAGTTTTTGCTCTTTCAGAACATGAATTGCTTAATTTATAAAGTTGAGTCTAAATTGAAAAAAAAAAAATAAAAAATTAATTATAATAATGCCCAAAAGACGAAGAAAATATGAGTATATGAGTTTAAATTCTGGGTTGCCAGCTGTTTGGTAGATTTTCTCAAGCTGAGTAGCCAGTAGTAGGAGGAGACCAGGGACTGTGACTTTATCACTGAATATAATACCTCTGCTGTTTCCTTATTTCTGTATATTGGCTTTTGCAACCTGCATTACAGTCTTCATATGTGTATCCTGCTAATTTTTACAGTTCTACTAGCAGGCTAGTTCTTAAAAAAAGGAGGGCAATTCAGAGTGCAGAATGTCTAAGCCAAACAAATTGACTTTTGGTAAATCCCTGCACTGTTTGCACTTAATTTCCAACACACTTCTATGCTTCAGCTTGCTAGTTTAGGACACAATCTGCTTCATAAGGCACACCACAAGCCAAAAGTAAGAGATTACTGAGAAACAAAACAATGTAGCAAAGTTGATTTTGCAAAGCCTGAGAGTTCCACAAAGCACTTCATGTGTTTGTCTTTCCTAAATGCTCACTTAGAAGATGGACTTTGCTAGGTAGACATGTGCATCTGTGTGTTGTATCAACAAATTGATCACACAGCTGGTGAAATATTCTGCTCTTCTGGAACCCTCCAAATGCCTTGCATGGTAAATAAAATTGTGTTTATACATATGTACCATGATTCTATCAATGAGATGAGATGATTTCACCCTTTAAGGAAAATTTTTTTAAATTAAGGAATTTAAATTGCATTATAAATTAATCTTTATTTATATTGTAATATGATAGTGTATTTCTTCACTATGCAGAGGAATAGGTTATATTAGACCATGTAAGACTAGAAATTCTGGCTCAACTTAGATTTTGTTTCAGAATAAAATATTCTGAAGGGATAGATGGAAAAGCTTACTTTTTTATTTATCACGTAAGATACGCAACTTCTTTCCCAGAATGTGATCTTGTGATCCATCTATTCTTCAACAAAAACCTGGACAGATTATACAGTGCATGTCATCTCTTATCACATTGTGAGATGTGACTAAATTTGCACATTTGCAGTTCTTTGAGCATACACAGCCATGAATGTGCCAGTAGAAGCCTTTCTTAAATATTTTTTACCTAATAGTTTTGCAAACAAAGAAAACACTGAAGTTTCATCTAGTTTTAGAAGAACATTTAGTTTTGTCTAATCCAAGTATCATTAAATTGGATGTATTTTTTCCTGAAGTTAAACAAACACCCCAGTCAATGAATTTTCCAGGCCTGTTCTAGTTGTAGCTGATCTCCCAGTGATTGTCTCTCTTTATTTTCCCTTTCAAAGCCACAGCCTCACTCTCTATGTTTCTTTGGCCTTTCTCATTCGCTTACCAGTAACATTTGTGCATGGGCAAGGTGAGAATTCCCTCTGTCTCATAATGATTTGTGATTTTTTTTCCCCAAATGCTGCATGCCCCATGATGTTTCTAGTATTAAGATGTACCAGTGATTACATCTTCTGAGAGTGTGGGATGAAAACTGATGCTCCAGCCTCTCTAACACCCAGCTCAACAGGGTATTGCAATCAATTTCTTTTTAGGTATAGATCAGTACCCTGGAAGTTTTCAGCAAACTGAAAGTAATCATGGCAAATGTGGTGGCACTCAGTCTGAGCTACTCTGAGATGGCTTTTTCTATATGAGTTTGCTTTGCTATGTACTTAGATGCTTGGATAAAAAAAATCAATTTCAACATATGATACAACTCCACTGATCTTTCCAGTTTCACGTGAGTACTTATGGAAGAATCTTGACACATTTGGCACATAGTAGATTGTAAAACATTATTTGTGGTGAGGAATAGTTGCTCATGAATGACTTTAATAATTACTGTAGATTTTAGTATAAAGAAAAAAATGTTGCATTTTATTTTCTAATTTGCCATCTGGCAGGAAGTTTTCCATATCTTTATTAAAACTCACCAAACATTCATAGGCTTGAGCAAAAAACACAGAAATATTAGTCCATACTTTCACTTTGGGGAATGGGCCCATCATACTGGAATATATCAGCAATTGGGCAGTGGCATTGTTCTATTTTGAATCACAGAAATCAGAAATAGAGGGGACACATGCTAGGTCAGAATAATTTTCACAATATATTCCTAAATATTTCATGCCATTTGACCAAACTGTAGAATTTAGAGATGCAAAAAAACCCTTTTATTTGATTCACTGGTTAGTATTTGATAAGACATAGCTTTTCCCTGATTCTCTTCTTTGGCTTACTGTGAAATTTCATATTGATTTAAAAGATTTACATACATTGATCTCAGAAAGGGAGTCAAGGCTTCTGGTTTTATTCAACAGCATGAGAGACACTTTGAATTCAGAGCCTGATTAAGCTGATACTTGCTCTAAGATCCTGAATGTAAAGAAAACCCTGTTTGGATATAGACACTGTTACTTTTGAAAATAATATCCAGCAACTATGGAAGTTTTTTGATCTCAAGCCATTACTGACACTGACAGAGGAGGACATGGAAAGAAGAAATGAAAGTACAAAAAACCACAAGCAGAATGAAGAGCTGAAATTGTCCCCTCTGTCTCTTACTCACAATCATCTACCTTTTGCTTGAAGAGAGATAAATACTTACAAAATAAAAACTTAAGTATGTGATTTTTGCTCTCATTTAATAATGGGTACAAAGAGATTTGGAGAATCAATGTATTCCACGTTGATTATAACACTTTATGATGGGATTTTTGTTTGTTTGTTTCCTTTTCCTGGTGCCACTTCCATGATATTTGTGAGGATTTTGTGGATTTTAAGTGGGATTCAATTTTATTTTTCTCAACAGATTATATCTAAAATGAGAATAAATGGGCTGGGCAAAATTAATAATTTTTTTTTAAAAATTGTGTCTCTGTATATCAGTATTTCTTATGGGTCTGTTCTTAGTCTTTAACACAGTTTAAGTGTTCTGTAGATTTTTGTGTCCATTTGGGAAGGCCATTTAGATCATAAATGTATCAGGTCCTGCCTTGTCAATTAAAATGCAAAGGAGTTAGTCAGAGATCAAACATAGGCAGTAATGAGAAAAAAAAAAAAGTGTGTTTTGCTGGTAGGCACTGCTGGTTATCTCTTTTCTTATTGATTCCTCCCTTTGATTTGTCTTTAAATACTTTTGGAGAACTAATTCTATAAAAAGCCTAATTAACACTGAAGGGAGAAACAAGGAACTAAAACTGAACTTCAAGCCCAGTTTTATATTTTTGAATATTCTTTTTGTGTGCATCTAGCTGCAACTAAACCAGCAAAAATCTTTTACAGCTCTGGCATACTCCTTACACTTCCTGAAAATTTTGCAGTACAGAGTCCTCTTACCTACATCTCTGTCTACCTCCCTCTGATTATAGGGACCACTCCATTCAACTTCCACCAGTGTGAAATTCTTGCTTTTTGTGGACCTAATTCATTAGCAATATAATGGAAAGAGCTGACTTAACAATGCTGTGCAACTGGGAGAAACCCCACTGAATTCTATTACTCCTCTGAATACTTTGAAATCAGTCTTTCGTGTTACTTTCTTGGCTTGATTTTCTTTCAGTATTTCAGATCAGACTATTTCCTAAGTACTCACTCCAGGTATTCAAACATCTGTTTCCAGAACTTTCAAGAATTGCTCCTGCAACCTCAGGTTCTTCACTTCCCTCTCATTATTATTTCCCTCCCTTTCCTTCCCATTATTATTCCCCATTATTGTTACTGATTTCTGTATTGTAAGCAGAATCAAATGAGGTCAGCTCCTCATTTGCATTTCTGATCTGGCTTGGATGACTATATATTATGCCTTGTATGCATTTTATGCACCATAAACAAAATTTGGGACAGCAGAGTCAGTAGAGACTACTTGTACCTACCTTTTCCTGAAACCAAACTTTAGCATACAAATGTGATTTGACCTCATGAAAGGAGATTCTTGGGCATCTCAAAGTATACCAAGTTCTCTCACCTGTCCAGCATCCTACATAAAATCACCAGTTGCAGTTGGGGTAGGTGCAGGCTGTTCAGCCATGTTGAGGGGCTGGGGCTGTTTGGACTTCACATAAATATGTGACTCAGTGGGTTTCAAAGTGCCTGCATAAAAGCAGACAAATGTGGAGATTTGCTTAGAGCATGGTGGCTGACTCAGTATAAAGCAAGCCCCATTTATGTCTTACAAGTCAGCACTTTGCATAGCTGCTGAATATAGCCTTTAACCCATATTTACAGATAGGCATGCCCTCCCTGCTGACCAGTCCTGCAGGATGGGTTACCTCAAGCCTTGGTGTCTTCACCCTTATGGCAAAGAGAGGGAATGATGTCCTGGACTGCACTGACAAAGCATTGCCAGCAGGCGAAGGGAGGAAACTGTTGCCCTGCCCAGCATTAATACTCAGTACCAGTGAGTGCTACACTGCATCTGGAGTACTGCATCCCATTCTGGATACCCCAGTGCTACAGAAGTATGGACCTACTGGGCCTTCCAGTGGAGGGCCCTCAGGATGCTGAAGGGACTGGAGCATCTCTCTGATGTGGAGAGGCTGAGAGAGCTGGGGCTGTTCAGCCTGGGGAAGAGAAGGGTCAGAGGGATTTCATCAATGTCTAGAAACACCTCAAGTGAGTGGGCAAAGAGTGCAGAGCCAGGCTCTTACCAAGAGTGCCCAGTGACGGGACCAGGGGCAGTGGGCACACACCAACACACAAGAGGCTCCTTCTGAGCATCAGGAAAGAGCTTTATACTGTGAGGGTGACTGAGCACTGACACAGGTTACCCAGGGAGGTTGTGGAGTCTCTGTTCTTGGAGATATTCAAAATTCTCCTGAACATGGTTGTGGACATGGTGTATGTTGCTCTACTTGAGCAAGGGGGTTGGAGCAAATGACCTCCAGAGTCCCTTCCCTCCTCAACCATCCTGTGATTCTATAATTAATTTCAAACATGAAAGTCCAGCACAGTTCCTGGCAGAACCTGAACACCCCCTTGTACTATTATTTCTATGTCAGAACTACAGTGTTACATGAATGAGTAGATATCTCTTTAGGTCATTCCATTTCCCTATGTTCAGACCTCAAGTTTTTTGGATCTTGGACCTTGTATTTGAATAGTCATTTTAGCTCTTTCCAGTTCTGTGCTTTCCTCAAAGTCCTTCACAGAAATCTCAAATGTAATTTCCATCAGCTGATGTGTTTAATCATCCATTATCTTAATCAGTCATCTTTTGTGTATGTTATCCTATAGCTGTATGCGTGCCAGCTCAGATAATATACTTGATGCATAAACATCTGGTTTGCTAACAAAATGATTATTATTTTTGCCATAAACAGGAACAAAAATTAGAAGCAAATGCTGCCACTGACATTCTTTGAGGTAATTGGGTTTTTCTTTGCCAATAGCTTACAATTACTGTGTAGCTATTTTTGTGTATAACAGATTTCATAGTTCTAGTAGGAGGGATGAGGCCACTGTTTCATATCTATGGAGATATGGATTAGCATGCAGTATTCTACTTGATACAGTAATTTACAGGAGCTCTGCATTGTTCCTGTTTGCACTGTGAATTCAGAAATCTGTGCTTGCTATCAAAATAGCATACGCATACCCTTTAAGGCAAATTCTCCCCTTCTTTGTTAGCTGAGAAAGTTTTGTTTGCAGAGAAATTCTTTCTTTCCTGGCATCATTTCAAGACTGTTGTTTGCAGCTTTAAAAGTTCTGCTTTTCCTTGTTTGAGGAAATACCATTTTAACAAAAAACATTGCTTATTTATAAAATATTCCTACTACTGCTATGGATCATTAAACTGCCATGAAAACAGTAGAGAAGCTGAATTTGGATGCTGCTGTAGTACAGTTGATTTATGTCTTTATGCTTCTTTAAGTAATGCTTTGTGAAGTGATATTAACAGATGCAAGGTTTTCTACATGCAATATGATTGTAGGCCTTGGTAGGGAAAGTATTTTAGTTTCATTTTCAGATAGACAAGATATTATTTAGCAACAAAAATTCTTCCTTTCCCAGTAATCACTTTTAGCTACAGTTCTTTTAAATGACCAGTAGAAAGTCTTTGTGTGAGTGGAAGGACATCCTTAAAAGTATGAAAAAATTTCTTGGTCCAGTTAGCTGCATGCTAAATAATCAAGACTGAAAAGTACTATCCAACCAAAACTAGGTGAAAACCAGGTGAATCAATATAGGTATGCATAGTTGTTGAATATCAGAATAACAAAAGAAGCTTATTTTCTCACAGCAACTCCATAATTCCAGAAATATTAATAATGAAAAGGTATAAATTCTTCTCTATGCTTGAGAATAGATGTGAAACATCATTTTTATATGTTTTGATAATGTTGTCTATGACTATTCATCTATCTGCTGTGGGCTAGAAAAACAGACTATGAAATGTTTTTTCTTTTTCTGGCTCTGCCTTTCATTTTGCAAGATGTGAACGTCTTTTGCCTTAAAAACAGCTAGAAAAATTTTTCTTAAAAGGCTTGACCTGGGTGCTTGACTTTCTGTCTATAGACAGAAAGTCTATACACCCACATAATTGATGTAGAAAAAAGTGTGACCCCTTGTTAGCACATACTGAAGCTCTGTTTTATCCTTTCATGGGTTCAGTATGTGCTTCCAAAGCCATCAGCCTGAGATCTGACCTCACATTCTTACAGTTTCTTATGTTATTCTGAGATTCTTATAGTGACTATGCAAACCTTTCCTTCATTTCAAAGAGGATTTTGCTTAAAGGAGTTGTGTGGAAATGCTCTTGTTCTTTATTGGAGGTGAATTTCTAAAGTTGTAGAGGTTCAGTGCAGTCAGGAAACTTGGAAGTAGGAGTAGAGAGAGAAACAATGATGTGGTCAAATGCCATTACAAAAATTCTATTGGTATTTGCCTAACAACCCTCCTGAAATCCAGGCAGGCCCTTAAAGAGTACTCCTTTTCCTTCTTACAGCAAAGGCATTCAATCCCAGAGCTTTTTAGTAAGGCATGAAGGGACTGCTCCATAGCCTTCTCTTCTACATTGCTTAGTTAACCAGTAAGACTTTGTTAGTAAGGGTCATCATTCTCTATCCAAATCTTACTCACAGGCTATGAGAAACATGTGTCACCAATCACAATTACCATAACTGCAATAATCCATTGCAGCTTTTTCATTAGTGATTTCTTCCATATTTGTTAGCCTATGGCTTGGTCAAGAGCTGTAAGGGGAACAGAGCTCTCTCTGCAGTAGCCTCTTCCAAACAAGATTTTATGAAAAGCTTGGGCTGCCAAAGTGACTGTGTAGTCCTTTGGCATCTGAGCCTCTGCCCAGGGAGGATGTTCTGCCTGACTGGCTGTGCTACCTTTCTACTCAGGTCCCCAGAAATGCAAGTTGTCATTGTTTTGCACTGGCTAACAGAACAAGCTTTGTAAGAGTTCTTTCCTTAGTGCAATACAGTCAAGAAAAATTCTTGAGAAACTTGATAAGAAATGGGGTTTTTTGGTAAAAAAAGAAGAGACTGTCATGATCTTAATAGGCATCCATCTGCTATGTGACTTCATAGTTTGTGAATGCTGTGCTGCATCCATCTGCTATGTGACTACAAATGGCTTTCTGAAACTCTTAAAGGAAAGCATCTCACTCCATAACTCAGGCTTGGAAGACTTAAAAGATGAAATAGGACAAGGTGAAGTGTCTAAGAGGGAAAGTTCATCTACAGTTATTCAGGAAAACAAAATTCTGACTTGCCTGTATAGTTCTTGCAAGATGCTCCAGTCTGCAGGGTCAGACTTGCTGTTGGAGGGGTCCAGTCCCAGCTGGAAGAATTGCTAATGGCACATTTCAAAAAGAAGAATGAGGCTGGGAAAGTCAGAGGAAGAGTCCTCACAGAAGCAGCAAATAAGACATGTCATTGCAAAGAAATCTAACTGTCCTGCCCTTTTCTCAAAAATGCTGCTGTATGTTGTTCTGCTTGACCCAAAAGTGTGATATTTATCAGGTTTCAAGAATCTCTGTGCACACTGTCTGTCTGTCAGTCAGCTGTGCTCTCTGCTATATCAAAGTTTTAATTTCCAAATATCCTCTGTCATCTCTTCCAAAACATTCAAATAATGAAGTAGAGTAACTTGGAAGTATATGATGTTGACAAGGTTACCTTCCTCTTTGAATATTTGGAGTGAACAAAAAATTTGGAACAGTTACCAGACATCATATCTTAGAAAAGATCAGGTCTGTGGGGTACAGCAAGCATGGAATGAGCCCTCCTAGAATATAGTGCTGAAAATCTAAATTGTAGGACTCAGGCTTGTGCACTTGGGCCCTTGATCCTACAGGGAAGTAAAAATTCTGTGTGTACCAGCTCACTGTTCACTCTCAATCTAATGGTTTCCATTAGAAGGAAATCACATCTGCTGTCCTATAAAGCCCCTTTTGGACATTGAGAAAGTCAAGTGTAGTGATGATATCACATGACCTCAGAAAATATCATTAATAAATTCCAAAAAAGCACCATGTTTCTGGTAAAAAGCATTTAGCATATGAGACCTTCCTCTTTACCCTTCCCAGTAAAAATGACTTGAGGATAATAGAGAACAGTGTCATTACTCAGCTTATGGGTATGTCAGTCTGGGTGGGGTTGTCTTAAGGATAAAACTTGTCTGTTGCTAATGCACACAATTATATTAAATTAGTTGCCATGTATTAAATATATGCATGCAGTGATCTTATTTTTTACTTATTTTTTATATGGATTTCACCTTGGTTCCATTTAGGTGACTATTTTGTGAGAAAGTTTTGCATAATCAAGCTATGATGAAAGAAAATGAACTCAGTATTATACAATAAAAACAATAGAAACAATAATAATAGTAACCCCCCTCATGACTCCTTAAAGTCTCAAAGCTGAATGTCAAATAAATATGAGGAGAATTAAAATAATCAAGTGTTGTTTGAATAATGGGGATTTTGTTTGTATTTCAAATGTATTGTTTGCTCTTCTGAACTTTCAGAACAATATGCTATTCTTAGATACTGCCATACAGTTGTAAACAGTAGCACTATTTGTAGTCATATGTTAAAAAAAAAGAAATGAACTCTGAAATATCTTCATTGGATTCTGTTAAGGATAATTTTCTGGGATACAGACATTTTGCATTAAAAGGTACACCACTGGACACCTCTGCCTCCCCTCCACCAATGGACCTGTAGTAGCAAATTTCAGCAAATGCCCTAAAAATAAACACATCTATGCACAGACTTAGATCCTGATAAAATATTAATCTGATTTACAGCATGGGTTTGATGCAGAAATTACAGGGTACAGTTGATTCCTGCCCTAAAAGCCAGTAAATAAATGTAATATTCACTTCAACACCATTACCATAAATTTACATCACAGGAGCTGAATTTGCCTCGGAAGTCTCACATCTACTCAGGAACAATGGATTTTAGAGAGAGTCAAGGGAAATTACCCACTTGTAATTTTCTTTTTTCAGATGACCACTTAATTTCAGTATCTCTCTTCATCAATTTCTCCAGTAATATTTATAGATTTATGGTATACTTTTCTGTCACATATATACCTATTTATATGCACATGAGATAAATCTTTCTGTTAAACACAATGTGTAAGTTATATTTTTCCTATTAGTTTTAAATGTATTTTCTAAGTGAAGAATAGGTCTTTATTTTTAAAAGTGTCATCAAAATATTTGTTTGGAATACTATAAAAGCAACTGCCAGGTCAGAAAAGGACTAACGCCAAGGATTTTATAGATTTTTTTTTTTCTTCTTCTGTTCCCAGATTTCATTCTTCCAATTACATGTTTCTCTTGGTAAAGAGTGTTTTGGGATTTTTTATGAACTATCAACATCATACATGAAAAATGAAGGTTGTGTTATTAAGTTAAAGACCCTAGAATGGAGAAGCAGTGAGTAACTGACAGCTTCAAAAGCAGCTGTTTGTCACTAACCTCTCCCAAAATTAGCCTGGAATATTAATGCTGGAAGAAAATGTGCTTCTGGATGTCAATGCTTAGTTGAATAGTTATAGCTTAAAGATGTTTTATTTTTCTTGTTGTTGGACAGAAAATGTTGGTTGTATCTAAATTTCAGATCAGTTGCAGCTTGCGATCTCTCCAATGAGAAGGGTTAATAAATGTTGGACTGTGTTCATGAGGAGGATGCAACTCTTGCAATTCTTTGTCCTTTGAGGATGCCTAGACTGACTCTGGGTTATAAACATAGAAGTGGGATCTGCAGAAGTCGTGTGGCTGTACATAAGCCTGTAAAGAATAGCACAAGGTGACGTCTAAGACCAACTTGTCAAGGATGTAAATGTCTCCTTTTGAGCTTGGGATGCCTTTCTGTTCTTTGGCTTGACTGCTCTTATTAGGTATGCAAATTCCCTTGAGTAGTTCCCTTTGAAGATGAGATTATCAATCCTAGTATTTTTCCTTAAAGAAAATAATCAGTGTAGTTTTGGACCCATTGTGAGGTAATCTAGTAGTTATGGCATTCACCTGGGAGAAGGTAAGTAAGGCCTTTAATTTCTTTTTACACAGTGTGGAAATACCTTTAAAGGAAGTCTTGAAAATCTCAGCACCAGAATACTTTCTTGTCTAGGAGGTAGATGGTGGAGATTCAAAGCCTCAGACAAAGCATGGGAATTAAGCTAAACCTTTGATGCCATGGATCAAAGCATTATTTTTCAAACTGTTGTGGAAACAGGGACTATTGCTACATCCTTTAATAAAGTGGTGTCCTAGGAAGAATGACTGCTAGATTGAGACATAGTGTACTGTCTTGATCACCTAGCCATTGTTTTTTTTTTTTTCATGTATGCTTGAGGTATTTTCTTTAAAGCTATGTTTAAGACTCTTATTTACCATTTTGAGTTTTTGATCTTAAAAGATATTGGTAAAAGTGATGAACAGCTGTCTGAAAGAGTAGGAACTTGACTTTCTGGAAGAATAAAGGCTTTAGGGAGCAGTTCTGAGTCTTGTACTCATGGCTGTCATATTCAGAGCCACTAAATGAGCTTAGTCAAAAACAATCCCTGTGCAGAACACTTCCCTCCAAACATTTGTTTCAGCTCTCTGGCAAGGACGAGGAGCATATTGGCTTATGGCTACAAGATGGTAGTTGAAAGAGAGGGCTAACCTTTCCTATGTGTGAAGCTTCAAGGTTCTATGTGGCGCCTTCACTTCATGCACAGCACATTCATACTTCTTTGTGATAAAGCCTGGCAGACTGGTTCATAGAAATCACAAATTCAGAGCCCAAGTTGTCAAACTGCACCCTGAAACCCTTGAAGATAAAATTGCTTCCTTGTCCAGTAATGTGTTTTCAAAAACCTTATGTATTATCTTCACTGAAATATAAAAACTAACCAAGACATTTGAACAAAGAAAGAAATAATCTCATCCCACCTGGACTTGTTAGGTATTATAATACTCAAGAAAAAAATGTTCTGCTTTTCCTGTTGATGAAACTGAAAAAAAAAAAAAAAAACTGAATTGCCATGCAATTATGGTTGGTGAGTTGAGCAATTTTTCTGCTTTGGAAATTGTACTGTTCTACTCATTATAGATTACAGAGATATGCAACATATACCTATAATATCCCTATATATCTATATGCTTATATCTGTACAAATGTGGCTAGTATATCTCTATATGGCTATATCTAATCCATATGATTAGATGGAGATATAGATATAAATAAAGATATATAGTTGTCTAAAGATAAATACAGATATTTTATTGATGCACTGCATGGTTTAAGAAATAAGTATTAAGATAGGGCACCTTTCACTGCTCTGAACTCATTCACATATTAAGTGGGCAAAAACCTATTGCTTATGGCTGAGTAGTGGAACAGATTGATTTTCTTAGTATGCCCCCACATTATGAAAAAAAACCTTGTCAGTATCCTTCTGAAACCCTTCCTAAGTGTTCCCTCTGCTGTAGGCAAAAGAGCAGAATCACCTCGAAGCTGTTATTTACAGAGTGCATCTCTGAACCTGCATATTTCCTATGTAAAAATGTCCAAAAAGCTTTTATATTTGACTTAAACAAGATAAATGGGCTAATTTTTAAAGCATCAAAAGTAAATGTCTCAAGCTTAAGCAAGCAATGTCTTCAGAAAGTGGAGAGAGAAATGTCAGTATATGGTACAAAAACAGTAAAAAAGAAAATAAATTTACTGATATTGATGAGACATATTGGCAAAAAAGTATTAGATTATATTTAATTGTATTGCTTCCTATAAAATATAGTCAGTTTCAGATATTACCACTGGTTTAATTTGTTATGCCAGTTCTGATACATTCACTTTGCTGCACTACTCAAATAGAAAAGAACACAGTATGGATGGAAACACCTTCCAAGTTGACATATACCTCCTACCTCCTTCTACAGGTGAGTGCAAAGAAATAAGACAATATGAAATACAGCAGTGTCATCCCATCCTTTTAAAATAAAATCACTGATACAACTCAACACACAGCTTTCTTATAAAGGAAAAAATGTTCAAGATTGCACATCAAATAGCACTGAAGGTGCTCTAGAATGACCCTGCTTGAGCAGGGAAGGTGGACCAGATGATCCATTGTTGTCCCTTCCATTCTGTGACTCCGTGAATAGCGGAGGCTTGTAGCTGTTCCCACTGATAACACTTAATTGTCTGTTCAGTCATGTATTTGATGTGCAATGCAGTTGCTAAAGTGAACAAACTCCAGATGACTGTTGCTGGGGTTATAATGTCCTTTAGAACCTTGCACGGCTGGTCGAATTAGTGTCTTTTAAAGTACTGCTTTGATTACCAGTTCAAGTTGGGTTTTTTCAGGTGGATAGATTGTCATGGTGAGCAGTTGATCATTGTGTTTATGAGCAGCAACCTTTTTGTGAATCATCTTGTGTCTAAATCTGCAAAACCCCATTCACCATTTACAAACCATAATGTGGTTTGTAAAACATAAAGATTATAGTGAAATTGGCACATATGTTTGAAATACCTGTTCCACTTGCAATATGAGCCTTTGCCATCTCATTTCCTGACAAAGGGCAAAATTAATAGAAAGTGAAGGTAAAAAGACAAGTTTGTGAGTCCTGATTCTTCACTGCATAGGTATAAAGAAACATTTGTGCTAGACACTGAAGGGAATTGTCTGTGTAACTAAACAGGAAGTCCAACCAAAGACTTTTTATGGGGTGCAATTCAAAGAATCCAAACTGTATTGTGCTCCTTAGTCATCCCCTGGAGAAGCTTCTCTCTCTCTTGACTCAGCCCAAACCAGTGCAATTGGTTAGATGAGGGATAAGAATTTCTGGGTTTGAGCTAAGGCAATTTATTTGCTGAAACATCAGGGCAACAAATACCCCATTAATTCTCCTTGTGATTGAAACTTGAACACCAAGAATTATCTGAATCTGCTTCTGGTAGTCAGAGGGTATCTCCATATGAGTTTTATACTTCTCCAAATCTGTTATCTTTAGTGAAGAGAGTTTTTATGAGATTTCTCTATAATCCATATAAATCAGATACACTTTTTTAAGTGTTATTTTTGTAGAATGTGCTGAGCACAGTCTAGTAATTACTGTATATGGACTGTGCCATAAAACTCGAAGCAGTTACTTGCCTTTTTTCTAACTTCAAATTAACTGCTCAGTTCTTTACATTCAGTATTACTGTGAAAATATCCAGGAAGCTGGAATATCTACTGTATAGTTTTACATGTCCTAAAGAAATAAAAACAGCAGAGAAAAACAAAGACAGTTTTAATATGGGAGATAAAGTAATCTCTAAATATTTTCTGACCTCACGACACATGAACAGCAGTCACTGAAGTATTTTAGAGAAAGAGAATAATGCTTCAGAGAGCAGCTCCTAAATACCTAATGGAAGACAGTAAGGAGGGACCACAAAGAGCCTGTGAGGTCTTGGGAAGATGTTGACTGGCCTTATATGTAGCTGACATGAAAGCAGGTTTCCTGCAGGTCAAATAGTGATAAAATATTATGTTGGTAGATCTGCATGCAGGTTTTGCAAAACTACTGTAATTAGGGCTGGGGTTGCTAAACTACCATGGTAGAATAAATAAGGTACTTTGTCTTTTGAAAACAGTGTCTTCAGGACAGCACAGTACAAGGTGCTGACATTTACTTAATGTCAGATATTTTATGGCCAAAATTTGATAGAAGAATGTTATTTAGTAAAGGATGTGGATTTTTCTATAATTTTTAATATGTGAACTTGTTTTTCTTTGACAAAAAATCACAGAATCCCTGAATAAGCTGAGTTGGAAGGCACCCTGAAGGATCATAAAATTCAGCTCCTGGTCCTACACAGCACCATCCCCAAGAGCTCCTGAGGGTATGGAATGTCTGCCTAATTCTCCAGTCCTTGAATACTTACACAAACACACATATACATATATGGAAAATAAATAGCTTTAATCTATAGATATGATAGAAAATGATAGATCTATCATTTTCAGCTCTGAAAAAACAGAAAGTTTTAGAGAGGAATGAGTTCCCAAACAAAAGCAATAGAATTCCCAACTGATATGATTCACAGGTGGCTATGTACATCCAGGCTGTCAATAACTCCTTGGGAGAAAGCTGTGCATGCAGTAGAATTGTGTTTGCAATGCTGAAAGAGCAATTTCTGGTCTTTGAGTGACACAAGCATAACACTTTTGCGACATATTGAAGAAATTCATTACTATGAGGGTGGTAAGGTGCTGGAACTGGCTAACTAAAGTAGTTGTGGATGCTCCCTCCCTGGGAGCATCCAAGGGTGGGGCTCTGAGCAGCCTGGTCTAGTGGAAGGTGTCCATGCCCATGGCAGGGGGATTGGATGATCTTTAGGGTTCCTTCTAGCTCAAACCATTCTATAATGCTGTTTGGAAGTACCATTGCAAAACAACTGTCATAATTTGTAATACCATATTCTGTGGACTCTGTATTTGTAAAAGCATAGATAGGCTACCTTAAAGGGAATGAAATTTCTATGTAGCTTTGTCTTATGCAGAACTGTTTCATAATCCTAAATGATGTGTCACAAGACTTGCTGGAGAAGGAACATATTCCAGAGAATGAAAAGAGAACAAATTTGTTATAAAATTGAACCCACTGCAGCACTAAGGCACCTTTGAGACATCAGGAAAGAAGGTAGAAAATAGGTTTACTCACCAGAGCTCTCTTCTGTTTTGCCCTTCTCTTTGAAACATCTTGGGTTACTTATGGTAATAGCCACGAAATCCCTTCCTCATTTGTCTCTTTAACACCTAGTTGTTTGGCCCAGATCATGGGAATAGCACAAGGAAAGAGAGGTCTATCATAAACACTCTGTAATGCTTTGGAATTTCCCTTCTTCTGAATTTGCCTTGATGACATTTTCAAGGATTATTTGTTTGCTTGTTTGGGTCTTTTTTTGGTGTGTGTTTTGTTTTGAGGTTTTTTTGTTTTGTTTTGTTTTTTGGGGGGTGAGGGGAATTCTAGTAAGCACAGACTTTCCACAACTTTCAGATGCTTTGATTTTACTAAGATGACTACTTAAGTTTATAGCCTATTTGATATACTCAGATAGTTAATTTCCTGATAGCAAATGTCACCAGGAAAGTACAGTATTTTGTCTGTGCTGCCAGACGTGAACATAGGCTGAGATGCTTTTGGTTGTTCTCAGAGCCATCAGATTTTTCATGAAGACTGGCCAATAATGCATTTCTGATTTCAGTTAATCTACTGCAACCAGTTGTAAGGCCTACTTTAAAACCCCAGGTTTACTTCCAGTAGTTATGGAAATCTTATCTATGGGGTGGTACAGTGCCTGGGGAAGTTCTGAAAAATAATGTGTTTTAAGAGATTAAGTACAAAAGCCAAGGCCATAATTCAATAATGCAAAAGATTAATTTAAAATACTCCACTGCCATGATTTTCAATGATTTTTCTCAATTCCTTAATCCCTGTCGATCCATTGTGGCTGTTTGGATCTTTGTTTCTATGGGCTGGTTTAATTTTGAATCCTTCTATTTAAAAATACACCCCAGTACCACCAGGAGGTGTCCGTGTGCCATTTTTTGGTTACTTTCCAGGGTGCTTGCCTTTTTTTATTTTTGGGGGGAGAGCTCCATAATAATGCCATAATAGTAGCAGTTTCTATAGAATCATTATTATTAATATCACTATACACTGTTGGTGTTTGCACTTCTAAACAAATGAGGATGTGTTTGTGTCCAGAGTTCTTAATTCTTTCCATGGATGAGAATTACAGATGAAAAAGACCTGTTGAGTCATCCATCTTCTTCCCTTCTGGCATGCCCTGTTCTCTGAAATATACTGTATAATGTATTGAGTGAGGATATCAGTCTGTTGCTAGGGAAATGATGACTATAATCAGATGTTACACAGTCTACATTTTGACTGCATTGCAGGATCAAAGATGAGGCTGTGAAAACAAAGATTTTTACTGAAACACTTAAGTTGTACTTGTGTATAATTTCCACGAAGACAGGAATGTATACTTCAAAATCTAAATCTCTCACAGTATTTTTATGTTGCATATTCCCATTTGGTCTGTGATGTTTAATTGGAAAGTATATAGTGTAATTTCAGTGCAAATACTGGCATAAAATATATACAGATCCATAGGACATTACAAACAACTACAAGAAATTATATTACAATTCAGCCTAAAGAAGAGCCATTTTTATTACCATGTGGATATTCAGAAGTATACATCAGAGTGGACAGCAAATCTATTTTCACTTGAACATCAGATAGGAAGAAGAATTAATTGATAAAATGTGCCTGATTATAGAAGGTATGGTTCAGTTGTACTCCACAGGGTCTCTTGAAAATCCTGTTCCAACCAAACTACAAGACAGTGTGTTGCAACAGTCACAAACATTATCCTGTAGATGCTGTGTTTGAGGGAGGGCCATGTGCAGGAATGACACCTTTTTCATGGCTGTATTACAGTCAGATTGAGTTTTCATACTTTTTATTGCATCTTCTAACCAATGTATTTTGATAAAGTGCACACAATCCTTGTTGAGAAGAAACTGTCATTCTGACAACAATTTCCAAATACAATGGTATGTTGTATGGGTTATGGCAAAACTTCTTAGAATGCTAAAAGCTTTTTAAGTTTGCTTAAAAAATTTAATCTAATTTAGCAACCACATTTCTGTGAGGATATGGTTTTCAGGCTACCTTGAACACTTCAAGTTTAAAGTCTCCCTCCCTCCACAAATTTATGCATGCTGTTGGTGTTTTATATTAATCTGTAACTATAATACCATTCCACCAAAAATCTAGCATAGCCTCTTCCAGGACCAGTTACTGGATTCCCACAAGTGATGGAAGACCCAGAATGTTTTAAAGCAGATCCTGACGCCAAGGACTCATGTATGTTCAGTTCTGTTGATAGAGAGAAATATTACAGCAGCAGGTACATACCAATACAATACATGTGTGCTTGCATCAATAGCCAGCTTCTCACTGAACTGGAATGAACGTGGATAACAGAAACATTTTACAGACAGCAAGTTGATTGAACTAGTAGGTAACACAGTGACATTTCACTGAGACTTAATGATAAGATTCCCACATCAAAGACATGGCTAATGTACATTGGCTAGATACTTGCCATTTGAGGACCTTAGTAATAACTGAATTCTACTAATAGAAATGCATGGTTTTGCTGATGTGCACATTCTAATACTGAATTTCTTTGCACAATCATGTGTTGTTCTTTTTTTAGCTTTTGGGTTCATACCTAAAAACTGTTTTGTGCATTTGTTTGAGAACACAATGAGACATAATTTACATGCTAATGCAACAAACCAGACAAAGAATATATCAACTCATGCAGAACTGCTCAAGATTTCATCTCTCAACAAGGATCTCCCATACCTCTTGTAGGTGATATGTCACTATTTCCTATAAATTACTGCCAAGCTACCTTTTAAAAAAATTTAATCTCTTACCCTTTTGTATGCAAACACCTGATTAATTTTTCAGGTTCAAAAGGGTCATTTTCATCAAACTAGATCTAAGCATTAACTGATTAACCACTGATAAAATAGGTTTATTATTTAGCAAATACAAAACACTTATCATCTGTTTTTGCTTTTGAAAGAAGGTGGTGTGGATTTTTTATTAATGTTTTTGTCTCAGACATTTTGGGAGCCCTCAAGATCATCTGCCTCAGTTAAACTTTTGTAGTTACTTGCTATCACACTACACTCATGGATCAGCACCAGAGAATTTCCTAACAGCAAACAGGATTGAAAGTATATACTGATGGCTAATTTGCTAAAAGCTTACCTTAAGACCTCAAAGCAAGTCAACACTAGTACTGATCTTATTATAAACATTTTGTTTCAGGGTACTGAAGCATATGTTGCCTGAAAATACCAAGAGATCATTTATACACACACGTCATGTGGTGACAAATCTGTCCTGTCCTCCATCCTAAAACATCAGCAGCTCCTAAGCCATAATGTAAAAATCAATGTAAAAGGATAGAATATGAAGTCCTGCTGCTTTCAGAAGATGGGGATGCTTTCTGTAAGCATGAGTGCGTAATATTGTTTAGCTTTACTCTCTGCTTTAAAACTTGTTCATATTTTGTTAACTCATTATTGGATAGCAAGTTAACACTCATCCATATTGATCATTCCTGTCCCTACTCTCTTGCAGGAAAAACTAAGTTCAGCCTGAAGATGTAGAGAACAGTGAGAATGTTCCTGCCACTACTTTATTTCTATAATTTTCTTATCTGTTAAGTATTACTGCTTTTTCAGAGCATTCTGTGTTCTAGTTAGAGAACAACAGATATCTTTGATTCCATTAGAACCTGGTCATACTAGAATTGGTCTCAAGAGTACATGCAACATATTTATGGATGCTTCTGTTCTAGAGTACTGTTGAGAACCTGAAATTGGTTCTGAAATCAAAATATCACCTGAAGTTGAACAATTTGTCTTCTTTTCAGCTATTATCAACCCATCTTAACTGTTCATCATATGATGGAGGAAGCTATTTTGTGCAGTCAGTCAATATACAGTAATACAGCACTCCATGCATTTATATTATTTTGCATCAGGGAACCACAGGACAGAAGATAAACCAGCCAGAAAGAGATGCAGGGCAAAACAAGGTAACAAGTTGGCAAAAATACAGCAGTTCAATGTAGGAACACTGCTGAGGTAAGGCAAACTCTGTCAAAGCTGAGGTTACTATACTGTGCTCAGTCTCGACAGCAGCTCCCAGTCCTTTCTCTGAAAAAAATTCAGTGGTATTTCTGAAACAACACCCAAAATTCTCAAATTTAACTGAGAAAGGCATTCATACTGTAGAAATTCCATCTTAACCCCTTTGGTAGTTGTTCCTTCTGGGCATCAGATAATTAATTATCCATTTGCACTCCTATGAGGATACACCTTTTTCCACTTCAAAATTTTGAAAAAAAAAAATGCAAGACAAATTACATAGATGAAGACCAAATATTGGTCTGACTGACATTTTTTCACATTTGATAATTGTGTTATCGAAGGTCACGGTGAACTTTTGGCCCTAAAATGATGGTTTGATGAACTAACAAACGTGTGTGCTTGCTGCTGGTTTTTAACACACTTTTTGAAGCACATGGCCAAGATTAATGGAAATAAGCTGAAGAAAGAAATGCCAATATCTCTGTCCAATTACAGTGCTAAAAATTCTGTTTGTTTCAGGTGGACAGGGAACCTGCAAGTGCAAAGCTTGTGGATATGGTCATAGACTCTATTATGGAAACAAGAACATATGGAAACAAGAGACTTTTAAAGAGATGGTCCTTCAGAATGACCAAAGCACTGACAACATACATCTAAAGAGACTGTAAACCCCCCTCCCCCAAATGAAACAACAAACCCACCACCATCCCACCAAAGCCAAACCTTTAAAGGATAAGGAGTATTCTATGATGCTGATTTTCCAGACCTTTGTTGTGCCTATACAGCTTTTTGGGAAGATCTTTCTAAGATAAGCATGGATTAAGCAGACATTTAACTATCATGATCACAATAAAATAGAAAGAAGATACTGGAAGAGAAGCCAGAGTGTCAGATTAACTGAAAAAGGCAACTAACAGAAGCAAAAATAACCTAGTCAAAGTCTGCTTCTGCCATTAGTGTCCCTGTTACATGATGCAATTACACAGAAGTAAAGTGTAAATATATTTAAAGTAGCTCTTCTGTAATTGCTTTGGTAACAATAATACTCAAGATACAGTGCTGTGACTTGGAACAGACTAACCACATCTTTGCATTAAGTGAGGCCTGTTTATAGATGCTACAGAAATATCCAAAATTAAGACAGCAAGCACAGTTCAAGTGATAAATCAAACACTCATACACTTTTGGAGAAAGAGGAACATAAGTAGCCTTTTACTCCACTAAAATTAATAGTGCTATTTTCCATCACAAAGAGATGTGTTTAAAAAAACAGCAAAAGCATCCATAATTCATTTAAAAATGAGAAAAAAGATGAGAAACAGAAGAAACAGGTACAAAATAGAGAGGAAAGGCTGAAATTAATTTTATTTAACAACACAAAAGAATTAAGAAGGAAAATATAGTGAAATAAAGAAAAGCAGTGAAGGAAAATAAGGAAAACCATCACTTTAATATATACTGTAAATGCTTATTTCACTATTGTCTTTTTCTGCAACATTTTACTGATGATATTTCATGGATCATCAATAAAGTAACACTATAAAAAAACTCTGGAATCCTATTTCCTTCTGGCATTTGTGCTAGATTGACAGTAACTAGTCCATGACAAAGGGCAACCAGTTCAGCTTAAAGACTTGATGCAAGAGCAAAAGGGGGAGAAATAATTTAAAAAAGGGTCAATAATAATGTATTAAGTTTGAAAGGAACACCAAGTGAAACAAATGAATAAAAATTGTTTAAGGATAACAGTATTTCTTCTCTTACCAAGAAGACAGGGCATTTGACAGCCAATAAGACAGCAAGGCATTCAGCTTCCAAACACTAAAAGGTGAGAGTTAATATTACACGCATGAGCCACAAGCATACGGCCGGCTTGTTTTTTATTAACACTAATAAATGATCTCATAATACTGATCAGAAGTGGGTTTTTTCTTCCACATTTCTCACAAAAGATTTTCAGGTGACAAATACTATGATACATATGGTAGAAACAAACAGCTGTGGCCACAAAGATGTTTTGTTAACCGATGATTAATATATTCAGGAAGCAATCACACTATTCATTAGTAAAAGTTTACAAACATTAAAAAGTGCATAACATTTGAAACCAACAACACAAAAATATATATAATATATATATATACTATATATAAAGTGACATCACCTCCTATTAATAAAAGAAAACAAATCTTCTGACCTTGTGATTGGTGCTTGTGTGATTGCCATGGTTTACTATCAGTCACTCTCTTCACTCACCTTAGTCACACAGAGGTGTGGCTGCCCCATTTTGCAGCATTCAGCCTCATGTATGGCCTTGTCTATTGGGGCAGGATGAGGGGGAAAAACAAATCAATCAGCAATAGCTACTGCAGAACAGGTTATTAATTTGGAGATATTTTAAGTGATGTCCTGGATGGACAAGCTATCCTGGTATTTTGATGAAGGCCCAGTTTGGCCTGTCATTTTGAAATAGATGAAATGGGAAAAAATCTAGTCTTTGGGTGCTAGATGCCTCTCACCTCCCTTTCCAGCTCAAGCCACAAGGCTACTGTAGCAGGCTGTAGCACTTGGCTGTTCTGGTGCATCAGTAGCAAGTTACTGGCTGTGCAAACTCAACAGCCTGATCAACTGAGGCAAAGGCAAGGAATTGTAAAAATCGAACCCCTGGCTGGATCCAGCCCAGGAGCCACTCACTGGACTATACTGCAGTCTAAAACTCATTTCAGAATACACAGTTGGCAACAACCTACGCCAGTTATTTTCCCATGTGTAAACAAGGCCTATCTTTTACAATGTGAATCAGGAAAACCTCTAGCACCATGGAATTAGTTTGAATTTTAACCCATATAAGGTTATAAATGTATTCTTATAACTACTGTAACAATAAAATACTCGGAATAACATTTTTAAAAAATATCTCAGAGAAAGATTAAGAAATTGGGACCAAAATTAGAAAAATGGGGAAGAAGAACATAAAAGATTCAATTTGAGTCTCTGATATGCAACTAACTACAGGCGAGTGGCAAAACTGTACCAAGGACACAACACACGCTCAAGTATTCACATTAACAAATCGTTTTGAAGGCTCATCTAGTAACAAATTAGAGTGTTGCTGAGTCATTTAGGTTTAGGCATAATCAATTTAGCTGTTGATGTTCAGATCTATCCTGTGCACATCACCACCTTATGCAGAAGACCAGCCCTTTCAAAACGTGTGGTAGAAAAATTCACAGTAACAGAAATATTCTTCATAAGCAGTTGAGAAGGGGCAGTGTGGAGCATCTAAGTCGTACAATACAAAAACCATTGTAAATAACAGAGCTGTAAAACAGATGCAAAGTTCTAAAAACAGTGCTTTCTTTACAGTTCTTATAATGGGCAAACACTTTGGCCAGAGAATTTTAGACTCTGAGGATCGCACAAGCCTTTGCTTAAGATACACAATTAGATCCTCTGATGCTTCAAAGGCCATTTGCTACAAGATTTACCTGTTCTACTTTCTAAAAGTGTTCCCATCGAGTAGTCATTATGAAGGGATCCATCTGATGACACTATCCCAAAAAATCAATACATGTTCAACCATTGCTAATGACAGAGGTAGAGAAAATTCTGTCTTCTGTCACAGCTTGTACCCAGATTTTTAGCATTGTGTTGAGTGGTATCCAGCAGTGAAGACACATACACTTTCTTTTCTACCAGCTTGCTCATGGAAACAAATTTGTTCCAGCATACTCTTGTAGCCTGAAAACATCCAGCAGCTGCTCCACTCGGTCAAAGATGGATGTCAGCTTTCTTGCTTTGCTGCCTCCCCTTGGGCCTCCCCGGTTTGCTCACTTGGATTTCGTTGTGCATCTCCTTCTCCTTCTATAACACAGGAAAAAAGGATGAGTAATCCACCCTAAAATAAAGACAACCCTGATTGTTCATCCATCAGTTTCAAAAACAAAGTAAAAATTGAAATTGAAACTGAAATATGAAACTCTTTACTAAGATAGCTATACTTTGTTTCAGAAAGTATCTCTTGAGATGCAAATTCTTAGCTGCAATCACAAGTACCGCTTTAAATAAATACCAAAGATAGCTAGAAATTAATGAATTTTACAAAAACAGTATTTTTGAAAATTTCTTCACTATGATGCTATAACAGTAAAAAGAAAAAACCTCATTGCATCAATCTGAGCAGAGTTTGCTACAAAGAGATGTAACTTCAATAAAAGCAATAACTTGTTAAAGCTGCTTTAGTTCTGTGCATCCATTTTCAGCATCATGTCCACAGTGTTCAGTCCAGCAAACTACAGAATGACCTGAGGAGCAGATCATACTCTACAGAGACACAGTGAGCAGGCAACCCACAGTCTAACAAAGGCTAAGAAAAGCACTGTCAAATGCTTTTACTATCTATATGCAAAGTATTGTATTTTACACAACAATTAAGGATCTCACAGGTTCAGGCAACAGGAAAGTAAGGGCAAGTGAGACACAAGTCCCTGAACACAGGACTGGTCAGCTATAGATACACAACGAGGAATAATGTTAAGACATACATTGTATGTTGCAGTGTTGAAATGGTTTGATAAATTAAGGGAAAAAAATTCCATGGCTAGGTTGTAAGGAGGTCAAGATACATGCAGTGCCTCTTAATTTTAATCTACAGATCTTTAGAATGAAGGCAGGGTTCTCAGTGCAGATATTTATTGTTTCCTCATTTCAGATCACATGTTGCATCTGCAGATTTATTTCTGTTTATAGAAATAAGCATCATAAACGCCTTCTCTTTTCTGTGTAGAAGAAAGGGCACACTGGTAGTGGAACAAAGTTCTTTGCCTTGCAAAGAACATTGAAAACAGCTTAAACATGACAAGCTTTGTTTTGTGCATGCACTGAGTATTTAGGCAGGAAAATTCCTTAAAGAGTACTGTGAATTATCACATTCAACCTGATGAAAAGTTGTGTGGAAAGTTGATTAACTATTAAACAGTGAGGTTTGTTCTTTCATTATGGTTTGAATAGTAAATACAAAATTGTTTTGCAAGGCACTTTCTCAGAAAACTCTTCTTCACTTTCACCTCTCAAATTAGAAAGGATTCCATGAGCACAGATCTACATGTGATTATTTACTATTGGACAGAAATCCCTTTAGCCCCATTTGTCCAAACACTTTCTACAATCCTCCTACATTTGTTCTGATTCTGCAGAAAATGCAATGAGTGTAATTTCAGGGTTTTGTTTCTTTTTTGCCTGCTCTGCCCTCCATTAATTCTGACTACTACTACGTGGGCAAGCCAAACTTTCCTGGTGGAAATCTTATTTAAAAAAAAGGATTGGAAAAAGAATCCCAAAACTGAAGAGCAAAAAACACTCTTACAAGGTATTTGTGTTTTGCTACCTTAGTGTTAAACAGAGCACAGAGATCCAGAGAAAGAACACTAAGGTTCTAATATACCACTTCTTGAAAATTCTTCTCAACTTGCTGAAAAAAATACACTAATGTAATCCATTTAATCTATAATACACTATCTTGCTACCAGCTTTTTCTGTCTACAGGCAGAGCTCTCCTACTAAAAGCTTTAAAATATATTTACAGAGATAAATTTGCTTTTAAGTTCTGAGAATCCCAAAACTGCTAATCACATTGCTGTTCTTCCTTTAAAACATGATGGCTAGAAAATCTCAAGAGCAAGACTGTAATTCTTACACAGCATTTTGAAAACAGCAGGCAGCATTAATAAAAGAAACAAAACCAAACAATAAAATACTCTAAGCCACAATACAATTGTGTGAGTTGGTCAGATGGCTACAGTTACTAGTCCTGCTAATGTGCAGCTTTTAACTCAATTTTCTTCCTGTAACATTACTGACTCTACAGTGTCTGTCACTATTCTCCTGCTTGCACCCAAAATATTTCTACCCTGGACTAAAATCAATTACTTTCAATCACTAATTTCTAAAGTCAGTTATTCATTCTGGTACCGTATGTCTTCAACATGTTATTACCCCCATTATTTGCAGATGCTTGGACCACTACAACTTTCACAAGGAAATGTCCTTTTCACTTCTGTGTTCTATAGCACCTAGAAAACCTAGGAGTTTGTTTTAGAGATTAGGTCTGCAGAGACTTGTCCTCATTCTTCCTTGTATTTTTTCCCCACTACTTCATTTAGCTACAACCTGCAAGATGATCAAGTTTCTTGGATTGCACTGGTTACCTTGAGAGTGGTTAGCAGGAGAGCTACCTGCTGATTTCCCTGCTAAAAATCTTTCTTTTGCTTCTATCTTATGATTTCTCTTCCTGTTTTCTATCTATCAGATTTATATAGTGTTGCTTTTACTTAATTTAGATAAAACGTGTTTACACAGTCCTTGGAACCTGTATTCTGGGGTTTGGTAAATATATCCACTCCATAGATAATAATAACAGGTTACTAGCTTCCTATGGACAAGGAAAATTGGGACAGTTGTTTTCAAGGGACAGTGTCATACGGTAATTATACTTATTACACATAATTATGCAGTAAACGCTTGATTATCTGTTGTTGGTTCATTGATGAGGGGATTAACCAACAGACACTTGAGGTATCAGCTAGTGAGTAACAGAAAAACACATTGTCTTTGAACAAGTCTAATGCTGTTAAAAGCTGTTCTGCTTTTTTACAGAAAATGTATCTGCAGGCTTTTCAAAGTGAATGTACTAAATATGCTTGGGTAGTTTAATTTACATATGTTTTATAACCACCTTTTTTTTCCTTAAACATCTGCATTATCCTACTCTACCATTACTCCAAGCAGTTGAAAGCAAACACACTTGCAGTTTTGCAAGAAAATGCATGCAGCTGTATTCGGAATAAAAGGAAAGAATCGAAACTTGATGTCCATATTTATATAATTAAGTTGTATTTGGCATAAATTGTTTGACATGCTCCTTGAAAGAAATAAGACATAGCTGCCAAACATGTGTTTTCTTCTTAATTCTGTCAGGTGTGATGCACATATGTACCCTACAAACATTAATATATTCTGAACTGGGATTTTACATGCAAAATATTTTTTAGCCTCTACACTAATACTCACATGAATGCTAGGTAAGGCAATGCCTTTTCCAGTATTTTTGGTTTAGAGGCTTTTACTTGGCCCCTAGTTGTACTAAGAATACAGAATTTAAATGTATTTTCATTTTATAATGGAAACTGCATAAACCCTTCTGAAGAAGTTTGCAGACATTTCTGTGTTTCTACTATCTAAGGTGATTTTATGAGCAGCTCTGTATACTTTTCTGCATTGATTAAGCTACCTGGGCTTCAAAGGGGATTACCAACAAGAACTAAAGAGACTCCTGAAAACACATTTCTGGCTTATAATAACTCCACTTTTTAACTTAAAAATAGGAATGTTTTTATCTTCCAAATGGACAAGATTAAAGACAATTTTGGTAAATGCAAATCTGAGACTAAGAAAATTAAAGCACAAAGAAACACTGGCATTATGCCTTTCAAATGGCACCTACTTTCTATTTTTTCAACATTTTACACCTGTCCCCACTAAAATAAAAAGACATGCCTACACACATACTTATAAAGCATTTTTTAAAAACAGAAATAAAGTAAAGGCCTTGCCCAGCTAGAATTGCATGCATCTAGAATCTATAGGTCCCAAACTGGCAACTGGAAAAAAAAAAGACTTGGATGTACATTAGACCAGGAGCCAAAGAAAGAAGCCCTCCATCAAAACAGCACTACAACCACCTCAGCACCATGCCACCCACATGCAACTGTCCTGTGAAGAGACTGCCTCTCAGAACTCGTGCCTTTATCTCTGAGAAAAGTATGTGCACAAACAGGACAGCTGCTTATCAACAGTTTCTTCTTTGCTGCAATTATTTTCTTCTGCAATTATTAAAATAAGCAAAACCATGCTTTCCCTAACATCTGAAAAGGGCTTTCTAATATCTGTAAGATCCATTCATTAGCTGCTACTCATCTAATATTAACACTCAGTCATATTACTATTTTTATTTCATGTTAGGTCCACTATTCCTCCTTCCTCTGAACTGAATATGCACAAGCATTTTAAAATATTGGTAATATTAAAGATTTAGGATTGCATTATTGCTTATCACCTTAAAAGAAGGACAAGTATCAGCAGAAAAGAAAAAGAGACAATTTATTCAGAAACAAAGATCCAGGTAAAACAAACAATAATGCATTCCTATTTCTCTGTCATTTAGCAGCTGATAAAAAGTTAATTTCACAACAACCTCTAAGCAGACACATGGCTTCTCCTACAGGCTTCAAATAAGAGAGTTTCCATTAAAGGATATTATGCACACTTGGGTTTTTAAAAAGATTTCCTTATTTTATTCTTTATATTCTACTTTTCAATTTAATTCAATTTCAATACAATTTACCCTGATTTGGACCCTGCCACTAGGCACTCGCTGCAGAACAACATTTCTTTTTTCAGTGATGTGTTGTACTTGCAAATAACCACCCTTCCTGTTGATGAAATCTGTGATTCTTCTTGCAGGTAACCAATGTTGATTAGAAAAACAAATACTTCTGCTGCTGAGGGACAGGGGAATAATATGGGCACATAATCCATGCTTTGTGGACTAGTTCTCAATTTAGTTTTAAATAAATATCATAAAAACCCAAAACATACTCACCTGTTTTGTTTATATCAAGCTCTGATAACTTTAAGGCTAGTTCACTAGAGTTCCCACCCGGAGAGGACACAAGGATGTCATGTAAAGCATTTCTTCTACCTGTTCTTCCTGAAGCAATAAAGTCTGCATATGTAGATTCCACATCAGTCATTGCTAACAAATATCCACATAGCAGTACCTGGATGGGAGAAAAAAAAACAAACAAAAAACCACCACTTAGACCACCAGCAAAACAGGTGACTTTAAGGATTAGGAATAGAGCTAGAAGGTTCCCATTACAGGACAGATTGAGACATCATCTTTTACTGGTTAGTCAGTCTCAAAATTTGGAGAAATTAGAGAAGAAACAAAGTAGAAAGCAAAAATACTGTGTGTATTTTATGCCATCTGTATTCAACAGTATTTTAACCAACTTAATTTTCCATGCTTCATAAAATGATAGTGAGTACTTTATAAAAGCAATGACCTCAGCAACATCATTTCTTTATAGAGTTGTCTCCGCTTTTAATATTAGCTGAGATGTAGGAGGTAGGCAGGGGGTGGAACAAAGTTCTTTTCTACAAAAAGCAGAGTGTAACGAGTAAGAAAGTACAAATCGATAATGCTTTTGCATGAAGAACCCTGTGCTCATACACAGACATAGTTATGTTTTGTATATTTTCTTTTCTGTTAGTATTAGTTTTGGCATTGTATACAGACCTCTTCAGGTTCAACTAACTTATTTTGGTGTGGTAGTTTCCCTAAAGTAAATGTATTACCATAATGCTCCTGAAATGAGTGGAGACGTGCTACCAGAGCAAGCAGAACAGCTAAACTAGAATGCAGAGGTTTAAAGAAGTGCTCTGTAAGCTAGGTATAAATTCAGAACTTATTTTCATTAGAAAACAGTTATTTCTTGTGTCATTATGGAATAATGTGATGATGTGCACTAATGTAAGATCTGATAAGGATACAAGGAATACAAGATGCTATTTCAACCTCGGTAAGAGAAAGATTTGCCTCCCAGCTGCAATATATGCTACAGATCTAAGCTATTAGAATTTTATTTTCTTAATTTATAAAATGTTAAAGAGTACGGGGAGGAGCACTTTCTCTCGCTGATCACGTTGCTTTTACTGTGGTTTCATCTGTACGTGTCTAAGGTTTCCTGCAAAATGCTAGGCAACCCTGCTTTCCTCATGTTTTATGTTTCCGTGTCATAGGGGAATCAGGGAAGCTTTCTGCTAGAGAAGTACTCCAAAGAAAAGAAACACTACAGAACCGCTAAATCAAATCAGCAGCCCCACAGTTATAGGCTTCCTTCATTTCTAGAATTTCTCTGGTTTTGCACACTGCAGACAGAGGACATGGTCATATATGCAGCAATTCACAGCTGCCTACAGCGAGAAGCTTTAGCTGTTATTACTAAAGTAGCCCAAATTTCACATTTGCATAGAATGCACAAATCTCTTTAATCAGTTCCTGCTGCAGGTGCTGGACACCGAAGCAGCTCTTGAAATCATCACAAACATTAACAGCAGCAAAAGGTTCAGCTTTCTCCCTTCAAATAAACGAAAAAAATCCTTATTTTTTATAAACACTTTTTATTTAAAAAATAGATACAAAAAAGACAACAGCCAATCCTTCCCCACCCTCACCTCCAAATAACTTTACAAACCCTGCTCACTCCTCATCTTCATTCCATTCCTCATCTCCCCAGATCCAGTCAGCTGTATGAGGGTGTACATATGATGTGTGTGAGAAGCCAAGAAAAGGGTTCTACACCATATTTTACTCAGTCTAAATATAACTATATCAAGTATCATTGCAAGACTGACTGACTTGAAAAGAAGTTAACTGCTATCAAGCCTTGGTGTCCCATGCCAAACACTGAATGGCTGACAAGGCTAATTTTACTCTTCTGATCAACCACTATGATACAGGAAACTGCTTAAAAAAACAAAGTACCGAAGAAACAAAAACTCAACAAACCAACAACCAAAAAAAATTAAATCCACAAACCACCACCACCTAGGGAGAGAAAAGAGGTCAGCATTGACTGAAAGCCTGCCTGACACACATAAAATAGTGCAGTGTCTCTGTTTAATAAGAAAAGCTCTTATGAGAATGAGACCATGTGCATTTCTTCTTCTGAATTGCCCTCTTACTGAAACACTGCAAGAATAATGAAGCAAGTGAGAAGCCTACCATTTGTTCTTTGGCCAAGGTGCAGACACTGCAATGCCAAATCTATCAACCATGTAGTAATGCAGGATGTAACTTGCAAAGGTGAAGGGAAACAATGAGGACAGTTTTTATAAGAAAACAGCACAAGTTTTCAGACTTGTCTGACCCATCCACTGAATAGAATCCACCAAAATCAGAGACTAAAAGATTTTAAACAGAATTCACTTATATTTGTACATGCTTTTTATTGCAACTGACTTATAGAAAAGGATGTGCAAATAGTGAAAGCAATCAATAGACAGGCTTGGATTTCATATTAATGTAGGACCAGTCCAAAGTCACCACAGCTATCACCCCTGTGAAGACAATTATTTATTTTTAGAATAGAATGAACCACCACAGTTTTCTTTTCTTCTTTTAAAGGTGCATATGAGTGCATCAGGCTCAGAATAACCAGAGAAGACTCTGACTGAGGTAGAACAAGCTGCAGGGCTGTAAGACTTGCAAAATAATCCAGGTTGTACTCCATGAAAAATTCCCTGGATATACAAACTGCACTCCACTGAATATGCTTCTGTAAGATTATACTGTTCTTGAAACATTCCATAAAAATGGAGAACACCAGGGGAAATCTCAAGCTTATTTAGTTTTAGTTATGAAACAAGCTACAAAACCATGGAAAAATGTTCTTATAAAGAACTTATTTTTAAATGTTCATTTTCTATCTGCTCAATATGGGATTACTAACAACGTTCTGATCAAAAAAGAATGTTATCAAACATACATTTATGACACTTCCAAATTTTCCTGTCTGTGTCTCCTCCTAAATATCAAATACCATTCTGTTTTGTATTGGCATTATCTTGAGACATTACTGCATAAATATGGAACTTCACTGACATCACCCAAGAGCTCCCCTTCCAATGAATGGCTCAGTGCCCAGCAGTTTGTACATATTCACTGAAGCAATCATTAAAGAATTAACATTCACTTAAAATGAAAATCTTTTTTTTCCCCTTTAGTCTCTGTGGAAGGAGTAGAATTTGCTAATAACTCCAGGAAATATAATTTGAATTTCCTAAATAACTGGATTAACAGGTACTCCTGCATTAAAGACTGTGGTCAGTCCCACTAGTTCTATTAATTTAATTTTTTCAAGAAGTTGCAAAACCAGTGCTCTGCTATGTGGAATTTAACTGAAACGAGGGCTGCAAACCTCACTGCCTCTGCCAACTGAACCAGCAAACTGAAGAATGATGGGAGGATAAGGATTAATGAAACCTGCTGTTACAAGATTGGATTCCTTGGTAACTGATAAGATAGTATCCCATCAGAAATCCTCCCCAGCTGTGCTTTACCTTTTTCCCTATGCAGAGTCCCTATGCCTGATAATGGGTTAGAGTTTGCATCATAGTTCAGGGGATTTTCATTCAGCATCTTTTATTTCCTCAGATTCTTGGTTTCATAAACATCTAGGAATGTGGGTATCATAGACTAATCTCTTTCCCTTCCCAACAGCTTCCTCACAAAAAGTTATGCTGAAAGTTATTTGTAAGTATTTAAGAAATTACAGAGGATGAGAATGGTAGAGTTGTTACCCTGTATTTTAGCCAGCTGATCAAGACATGCCTGTACTGTCAATGAATATTCTGTATTGAACATAAGGGCTAGAGTAAGTATCCAAGGAATGCAGAAGGAGAAAAGAAGGATGCCAAGGATAGGGTCAACAAGGCCAAGTGCTGGGTCCTGAATTTGCATCAGAACAACCCCATGCAATGCTACAGACTGGAGGAAAAGTGGCTGGAAAGCTGCTCAGTGGAAAAAGGACAAGGGGATGCTGGTCAATATCTGATGAATGTGATCCAAAGAGTGCCCAGATGGCCAAGAAGACAAATGGCATCCTGGCCCATATTAGAAATATTGTGGTTAGCAGGTTCAGGGCACTGATTTTCATCTTGTACTCAGCACTGGTGTGGCTGCACCCAAATCCTGAGTTCAGTTTAGGGCCCCTCATGGCAAAGACATTGAGGTGCTGGAGCATGTCCAGAGAAGGGCAATGGAGCTGGGGCAGAGTCTGGAGCACAAGTGCTGAGAGGAGTGGCTGAGGATGCTGGGGGTGCTTAGCCTGGAGAAAATAAGGTGTTTAGCCAGGAGAAAAGAAGGCTCAGTGGGGAATTTATCACTCTAAACTGCCTGCAAGGAGGTTGTAGCCAGGCAGGGGTCAGTCTCTTCTCCCAAGTAACAAGTGACAGGATTAGAGGAAATAGTCTCAACTTGCACCAGGGATGGTTTAGATTGGATATTAGGAATACTTTGGTCACTGAAATGGTGGTCAGGCATTGGAACAGGCTGTCCAGGGAAGTGGTCAATCATAATCCCTGGAAAAGTTCAAAAGATGTCTAGATGTGTCACTTAGGGCAATGTTTTAGTGGTGACCATGGTGGTATTTGCTTAATGGTTGGACTCGATCTTAGAGGTCTTTTCCAACTTAATGGTTCTATGATGAGAACATTATAACTTAACAGGTACAAAAATAATCAGTATCTGTGTTTCAGAAATTTAGAATTCCAGAAATCAAGAATACTCCTTTTACTCCACAATCCAATTTATGTAAAATTTTCCATTTCTATGATATATATAGCAAATGTTATCTCACAAGTTTCTGAAGATAATTGTCAAATCTCTGTAACTGAAAAAAAAAAAATCCTAAAAAGTTATTGATGCAACTTCACAAATGTAATCCAAATTTGATTGTGTTCCATAATCATTCAGTGAAAGCCAATATTACACAGAGCCACTGCTCTCAAGGGTTTGGGAAGAAAAGAACAGAAATTATGTGATATACCAGCATGGATTAAAAATCAGTGTCTCTACTGCTTATGGGCTAGAGGTACCTAGGGTTGCTGAACTTAAGTCTGTTAAGGGACTAGATACCTAAAAGAAGCCCAAGTGGATCTGAAGTACCTGTGCTAATTGGTATTCATTATTATTTCAGCACAAAGACAGAACAAGAGCAGGCACTTGACATACATAGAGCTTGTCTGTGAATTTGGCACAAGCTGCTAGCAAGCACCAGAGAGCTGCCATTTTCTTGGCAAACCTGCAGTGTAAGGCCAAGAGGTACAATCCTTCAATGTGTGCTCCCGCTGCTTCTCCATCTACTCTTAATGGCAGTGTCAAATAAGAGATTTTCAAATAAAACTCTCCCAGGCTTTGGCTGCTAAATGTTGTATCACGATCAGCACATTATTTAAATGTAATTATCTATATTCAGCTTTCACAAGGGAACAAAAAAAAAAAAAAAAGGAGAAAGAGAATTTGTCATTTAATAGCATGTCTGATTTAGAGAAGGTGTATAATTATGCTTTTAAAATAAATTTTGGTTCCAAATGTAGCCTTAACTTAGAGACAGGGCTACAGGGCTTTTTCCAGTGAGGATACAGATCTATTCCACAGCAACCTGTATCTAGATTTCTACCTTATGCATGGTCTTCTAAGCTGAAAGCAATGCCAGAGGAATAATTTAACAAAAGCATTTTTCTTCCACAGATATTGGATCTATTGTGTTATAGAACAATGTGCTTTTGCCCAGACACAGATGAACAGGAAAGTAGCATTAACTCTTGAACACCAATTAAAGAAAATATTAATAAAAATGCAAGACAGCAAGCTGGGCAGTACTTTAATCTGCACTTTGAAAATCCCTTGTGTAGTTTTTTTTCTGTCTGATATTTCTGAAGTGACCAGCTCTTCAAAATAGTAATGCAGAAGAGGTCACTTACCTTTGACAACTAGCATGCTTTTAGGGTGCACATTCTATATGTAGCAATCCTAGTACTATTAAGACCTTAATAGAAATTAGCAGGCAATTCAGCTGGTTAAACAATAAAACAGGACAAAGAAAATCACCACCTGAGATTTTTTCAGAAAAAAACTAAGCTTGGCTTAAACCTGCATGAAAAACCACTACGAAGTTAAATATCCTCCAGGTCACAACTTATACAAGGAGATCATTCACGAAGACAGTTAATAGGTTTTCCTTCAACGTTATCTAAGTTGCAGTTTTCCTAAAGAGATATACAGAACTGATCTACAATTCTTACTGTGTCCTTGCTCAGGCAAATTTTGTTATGCCCATGATCATAAGAATTTGGTCTTTCATCCACCATTTAACCTGAGTTCACAAATTTAGTTTTAGCTTCCACTGTTCCATAAAACTGTGCAGTGAAATAGCAGCAGCAAATTAGAAAAAAAAAGCAACATAACCAATGAAGCAATACCACAGAGACCTTGGCTCTTTGGAAAGATACAGGGCAGATATCATTGATGGTTTAGGGAGTAATTAAAAAATAACAATAAATGTTTTTATAATTTGAAATTAAAACTCTGTGGAAGAAACTAATCACAATATTTAAACAACTACATAGGGACACTCTGCTAGGGAGCAGAAGAGGGCATCCTAAAATCTACCATCACTGTTCACTGCCTAACCTAAAGAATACTAATGGCAGGCAACATGTTTGTGGGGAAAAGGCTTCCACTGCTTTGTGACTTTTTACTTGCAGTTTGTGAAGGAGCCTCTTGCCTTGTAAAGGAAAGGAGCTAGTTAAAGCACTACTTTTCAGGATACTCTGATACTCTCTATAAGCAACAAAACCCATTTCAAGCACCTTACAATCACTGAGATAGATAAAGGCCTTAAGCCAGATGAGGGCATTTTAGCTCCTCATGTGACACACACCTGGCAGCCCTGCTGAGCATTCACACATCCACCTGAGCTGAAAGGAGGTCCATGTTTAAAGGTCCTGGGAGGATGAGGCCAGGTATGGAGCACCTTAAATGCTGTGGTGCCCTGAACCAAACACTACACTGTACAGATACAGCGTTTGTTCAAAAGGACTGGTTTCAGCCTTTGGAGAAAACGTGTTTATTGGGGTCTTTATATGGCAATCCACTTCTTATAGAACAGTGAGAGGAAATAAGCCCATGAAGACTATGACAAAAAAAACAACAAAAACAGGCTCTTGCTCAATTGCTGGGCTCCTGGAAAAGACCAGTCTACTGAGAATGCAGTTTGGAAGTGCTCAGTGCAGAAAAGACAAGACTTGCTGCAGAAATGTGAAACTGATGTCTGCTTAGAATCAGGATGTTTAGTAGAGGCAATGGGGATTAGGGGGAGGGAAATTTGTGTGGGCTTTGCTCATGAAGCTTTGTGTCTTCCTAACCTTGCCTTTAATTCAGGATTCGTGCTATAATCAAGTTTATTCTCTCAGACACTTCTGTCAGTAGTGCCAGCATTCACAGGCAGTGATTTAAAGGTATTGATCAACACAGGTCTCATTAGCTGAGACTGTGTTCCTTAGAGAACTTGATATAAGCACTGTAGTGACTATTTTTGTAACAGCCACATCTCCTTTAGTCACTGCCTGTGACACGAAGCCATGTCCCCCATGAAACCATATACAACAGCCTGTTTATGGCTTCATGGGGGGAAAAAAACTCCAAAACATTGAACAGCCATGATCAGTAACCTGCAAATATTTTGGGCCAAAGTGCTGTGAGCCACTGTTTTCCTCACAGACAGCTCTCCACTGAAAAAAAAAAAAAAAATGAAAACTACAGGTTTAGCAAACTTATCTGAAGGTTTGGTAGCAAGATAGTTCTGTGAATTACCCACAGTTGGGTATGAGCCTTCCAGTTACTGGTAGATAGGCAGTAATGTGGAAGCCACTCGGATAAAGGGTTTTCTATTAAATAGATTTCCCATTTTTTGGAAGAGAAGTTTAATACTGTGGAAGGGGCTAAGAATGAGGTCTATTTAACCACGAGAACTGCATTTGTTCAGTCTTGAGAAAGGAAGGTGTTAGGGGATCACTATCTTATCACTAAGGGTGGCTAGAAAGAAAATGGAGACTCCCTTTTTGCAAGGAGTCACATGGAAAAGATGAGGGGTGATGAGCACAAGTTATTACTGGAGAGATTCCAGTTGGACACAAGAGGAACATTATTTACAGTCAGAACACTTATCCACTGGAATAATCTCTCCAGGGAAGTGGTGGATTCTGCAGTATTGGACACCTATAAGATTCAGCTGAACAGGGTGCTGGGCCATCTTGTGTAGAGATGCTTTTGCCAAGAGAATTTGGACTAGATGATCCTTAAGTCCCCTTCCAACCTAGTATCATATGATTCTATGAATCCTAACTCTAGATGACCTAAAAGGATTCTGGTTCATTGAGTTTTCAAACTCAGCATCCATAAAATGTTTATCCATGTAAGATCTATTTATTTCCCTTACCATCTATTTTTTTTTTTTTTTAACTTTGCAGTCATACATCTTGTTAGATATTACTCTACTAGTACTAAGGCTTTTGAGGTCAAAACAACACCAACACTCTCTAAAAAAAGCAAATATGAAACCCAAACAAACAAAAGAAAAAGCCTTCATTCTCATTAAAAAAAAAAAAAAGGAAAAAAACCCCAAAAGTGGCATAAAGACTGTATGCAGTACATTGTGCTGCACTTTTCCATTTAAATGGGAACCAGCTGTGTTTTCCAAAAAAATAGCTCCATAGAACAAGGCAGCCTCCATTTCTTTTTAAGGGCTCAAATAGTCAGCAGAACTATAGATATGAATGGCTGAACATTCCTAAGTAATTCATTATAGTTGTTGCAATTCCTAACACTAACATGAAACTAACATGAAAATTCATGGTCTTTGTTACAAGTCAAGAAACATAGCCCATCTCTTCTGTATTAACTTATGCCCAACCTGGTAAAATACTTTGTTATACAAAATGTGGCTTTGCTATGCAAAGGGTAATAACTTGCTTTTCTTTATTTTAAATTGTAAGTAAAAGTAATGGCTAGCAAGAAGATGTTAACTAGCACTGCCAGGACTTACCTATGCATGTGCTGGGCTAGGGGAATATTATGGCATCATAAAAACACAATATGGATGTGAAGAATCAGATTTCAGGTGGGGAGGTACCATCCAGAAAGGGTAGTCCGCAGAACAAGACCAGAAAGGAAGAAGAAAGCATATGGAGATAGGGAGGAAGCAGCAATTGCCTAAGATAATTCAAGAGTTCAGTTAGAGAAACCAGTTTGCAATCGAAAAGGAAGATTGTGGTGGACTCTTCCAGCTGCTCTACTAAAAAGCTCACAGAGGAATAACTTGACTCAAGGACTTTACACAGGGCCACTGATTTGAATGCAGCGCTTGGCTCCCCCATTGCAATGGGTTGCTGCCATTCCCAAGTTAGCTAAAGTTTGCATTTTGTGATGTTCTGCATTCTGTCAATTTGACTGAAATGTTTACAGCATCTACAACAGCCATCTGCTGGTAACAAAAGTGTTTGAAAGGGAAAGCATGCAGTTAGAACAGCAAAAAGAAAATTTCTAGACAACAGTATCATGACAGCATTTATAACTTAGCATTTATAACAGGAGGATGCACCTGCATTTTCATAAGGTTTCTTCCACAACTATTTGCTAGGATTCTTCAGTGTTTCAGTACAATGTATAGTCTGGCTATCAAATATTCAAGCTATCTAAATGATCTGCAGTTAAGTTTTCCTTATTATTAAAATAAACAGCTGTCCCCCACACAGAGCACTCCCCTCAAATCTTTAGGGCAATGTAAACTACTAAACAGAAGCAGCACATGTTGTATTACATATCTTTTCAGCAATTTCTGGTGAAGTAGCTCAACTGTTTGCATGTGATTACCTTTCAAAATCATGCAGTCATGACTCATCAAGAAAGTATGTGTTGCAGCATCCAGAACACAAGAGCTAAGCTTATTACTGTTTCTTTTCTGGCAGTGGCAAACATTGTACTGAAAGGAAAGGATTTGCCTTTTTTTGATAGCAAGATCAACCACAAACATGTATTTCTAAATATTAAATATTGGTTCCTATTTGCTTTTAATAAAATCAATTACCTCTCCCAAAAATTAAAACTGCTATAGAATAATATGCTTCTGTTAAGATCTCACATTTCACGTGCAAGCTTGGAGTTCCCAAAAATACACCCAATGACATCACATTTTTCAGTATTTGCAAAGATAAATACCACTGGGCTAGCCTGAAGACCTGTGAACATGAGACATCTACAGTATATTTTTAATGCCTGGAACAGGGAAAAAAAAAAAAAGGATAAAAAAGGCAATTTATAAAATACTGATTAATGTATTGCAGCACAAAGACATTCACATTCCTGGTTTATCTGGTTGGCTTTTTGATTTGTTAATAACAAATTGCCTTTCCCATCCTTTTTTTTTGTCCCGTGGCAGGCATTTAAAACCTACTTTACATTTGAATTAGTCTTCTCAGCCATCAGACATTCTGCCTTTTAATTACTATCTAGAAGCCACAAAAAAAAAAAAAAAAAAAAAAAAAAGCGAACAATTTGGCTAACAGCATTTCAGTTTTTTCAACTTAAAAGCAGTTCAATTTATTACACCTCACAAAACAGATTCACATTTTCCATTGTATATCATTTCACTTTAGTTTTCTCCTAATCTCAGCCTTACATTTTTCAAGGTTTCCATCATTTTTGCATTCTGTTCCCATGTGTACACTGACTACTTTAGAGACTAAGGACTGCCAGGCTCTGTTGCTATGCAACAGCATAGCCTACTTAGGGCTTCCTGAAATAATTGTCTCAAATGTGCTTTTTTTAGACTTGTTTCCAGCAGGAATACTTTACAGATTCTTTATAATGGACCACTGATATTACCACAATGTTAGATAGTGGTCACCTGGGAAGTATAGGTAGCTACTTAAGATTAAAAAATTCAATGTTACTGCTTGCAAAATTCCAGACATACCTGCTGCATTTTCACAGGGAGGTAAATATCACAAATATCCCTGTATTTTTTCCAGATGTTATTCCTGTGTATGAGAGCCATATATTTGTCAGAGGAAAAAAATGTTCTTAATTGTTCTTTGTTTCATTCTATTTCACTCAAGGGAAAAGTTCTCTATTTAAAGTATGTCACCCACCACTCAGGAAAAATGAACCCTCTTAATATAAAGTATATTGTAAATTTAATAATCTCAACAGAGTGAACACATATGCAAATATTCTTTGTTGCAATTCATTATCAAATAAGTTGATGTTAGAATTCTTTAGGACAAGGTTCCAAATTTTTAAAATCACACTGTGGATGCCACAAACTTGATCTGTATTTGGTTTCTGAGGTATCATCAAGCAGCCCCTGAGAAACTGTCCCATGAAACCTTCAATCTTTCCAGCATTCAACAGCATTTTTCTTTTTTCAACCTTCTAGTGGCTCCTGCTTCAAGAGTGAAAAAAAATACGTGTTTTTTCTTACAGCTGGCATAATTGGGAATTTTAAGTTAATTAATCCCTGTAAAAATACACAGAGCAATACAAATACAAGTCTTTTAAAAAAGCATTGATTAATTCCAGAGGGCCAAGTGTCTTACAATACATCAGGCTGAGGGATCAAAGGAAGGAGGTCTAACAGTGCATAATATTTTAATGAAAGGAAATATTTTACCTCTTATTCTTTTTTCTCTCTTGTTCACCTTAGCATGTTCAGCAGCAGTTGCATCTACAGAGAGCAGTTTGTCAGTCCAAAATCGTGGTAAAGAGAAAGATGTTTGCCAGAGCCAGAGAAAATAAGAGCAAGGTTTAATTTAAGGTCCCTGCAGAGGCAAGTCCACCTGCAGTCTTTTAAAGGAAGAGGGGGAAGAGAGCAGCAATTTCATAGTGTTTGCAAGATCCTAAGTCTTAAAGATTACTTTTTCTTAAACAGAGTGGACTGTGCTAGGCTTCTCAAAACCAAATGCAGGAGGTGGCTTAAAGGGGTAATTTTCCATATTCATCTGCATAACCACATACATACATAATAGCCAAGCTATCCAAGAATATGAGTCAGCAAGGTTTAGTGAGTGGGACTCTCCCAGACTTCAAGTCTCTATTCTTTAAAACCATGTAAGTAGTACAGCTCAGACTCAAATCTGTAACGATATTGTTTTAAAAGCAAAGAGATCAAGACCTGAAGAGCAGCAACACTTGGAAGGATCTCCTGGCAAATAACCAGTTTGAAACCTCAAAAATTACCCAGAATTAGGTGGAGGAGAAGAAAATATTAATAAAGAATTCTTTATAATGGTGAAATCTGTTATTATGTGCAGTTTCTATATTATATTTTGCAATATTTATGGGCATTTCAAAGACAGGCCAAATAATTTCTAATCTTCTTTCTAAAGAAGTCCCTTATATTTGCCACAATATGCACTAAGATGGGAACCTTAGCAACCTCTTTTGCACGTCCATGTTTAAAAAAGAATCTAATTAAAAAAAGAGGAAAAAGCAAAACAAACTACAACTCTCTTCTTAATAATCCTTTGTCACCTAGGATCATTTTGTACACTTTGTATTGAAAGCTATGCAGTACAGAGTACTTTTCTGACAAGGTTCTGTGTTACTGAAACTAGATGGAAACTAAAAAAAAAAAAAAATTGGCTTGCATATACTAATATTTAATTAGCAATTGTGCTGCATTACACAATCTGTCCATGATACTCAGATTCAAGATGCATTTCTAGATGCAAACCCAGGTAGCCTGACAAACACAATACCCAACCACAATCGAGGAACATACAAGCTCTGCAAACCACAGCTACTTAAAATCACTGTTACAGCTTCGAACCTGATGGTCAAATATTTCTCACTGCCCTAATTTCAAGTGAAATTAAAGCTCAATTACTAAACTCATATTTCCCTAATGTCCCAATTCTTCATCTACAAAAAGAAAATGCCAGTTTGGGCAATTTATAAGCCAGTGATGGAAGCATATAAACAAAGAATTTTGTGGATTCTCATACAACTCACTGATTTCAGCCAACCCTAACAAACTGCTCAATCACTTTAAAAGATGGCTTATTAAAAACCACATACAGTAGACATTTTATATTCATGCCAAGGAAAGTTATCCAACCAAACACATATTTCCTGCAGCTCAAGTTCTTAAATCTACCTTGTAACTCTCCCTTTCACAGAAGTTGCTGACTACTAAGAAACATTAGAAAAGCCTAAGAAGAATCTGAACATACAGTTCCTGCCATATACATTAACTCAATAAAATACAGTGAAGTGCAAGCCTTGTTTTCTGGTTATGAGCAGAAACAGGCAGGTATAAGCAGAAACAGGAGAACCTGCAGAAACCCTTACAAAATTCCTGAGAGGAATTCATGTTGTCAGACTACACAAATCCATCTGTATTTGAATACCTTACTTGAGCTACAGGGCCATGCAAATTGCAGATTTCCTCCTTTTTACTACCTGCTGGTAGAAAATGAAAGGAAGTACCAGCTGTCTGCTTACAGTAAGAATGCATATGTGGGCAGAATATTTCTTAAGACTTCCAATACGTAAATCCTGGCACAGAGAAAAACCTTTTAAGAGCAAGAATCACCAAAAGATGTATACCATATTCCTTATAAAAGGCAAGCTGCAGGTATAAATTCAGAGGAAAAAGGTAAAATTATTTTAAAACTTGCTCAAAATCTGAGGTGACAAAACCCACATCTTATAGTCACTAAGGAAGTTGAGTAAAAGCTAAACTTTAGTAATAAAAAGAGAACTGGGACCAGTGAAAAGACATGAGCAGAGCACAGTAAGAAAGTGCATGAAAACAAACCCAAATGGACTCTGAGACTGAGCAGGAAGAAAACCAACCTGAAGTGTCTCCTGACAGAGATGAGACTTATTTTATTTTTATTTATTTTACAGTTGTCATTCCCCCTGGCAAAATTTTTGGGATGCTGACAGCTATTTGTAAGTCTCTATCCCATGCAAAGTACAACTGGCCACTTTGATACCTTGAAAAACATGAAGGACCATAACATCAGAGAAAAATGGTAGAAACCAGCAACGTTCCTCTGCAACAGTTTGAGTGTTCAGGGTCAGAGAACTTTGAATATGACTTTATATACCCTCGTAAAAATATCTATGTATACTGGCCAAGATGAGTATCATTAAATATTCACTCCATCTGCATAACTACTTTCATCTATACATATTTAGCAGTAGCTTCATAGATTTCCCATAAGCTGTAAGAAAACTGCCTTATATACCAAACCTTTGCCTATTTATTTGTGAAATAATTAGGTTTACAGAACCACTTGTGGCTGATATTAACCCTGCTCTCTCATTCCCCCTCAACAGGGGGACAAGGGAGATAAGGCAAGATTAAAGAATGAAAAGAACCAGTGGGTTGAGATAAAAACAGGGAGATGTTGTAGCAATTATCAGCACTAGCAAAACAGTCATGACTTGGGGAAAACCAACTTGCTGCCAATTAAAACAGATTTGCATAGTGAGAAACAGAGACAAGCTAAAACAACACCTTCCCTCTGCATCAGTCCCTTACCCTCCTTCACCCCCTTCTGCAAGGCTCAGCTTTACTTCTGTAGTTTCTGCTCTGGCCCTTCCCCATCACCCAGCAGCAGCCCAAAGGGATGGGAATGGAATGTGCAGTCACATCACTCCTTAAGAGCTCCTCTCTGCTGCTCCTTCCTCTGACGCTCTTCCCCTGCTCCTGCATGGCCCTTCCCATGGGCTGTTCCCACAGGCTCCAGTGTGGGCTGGCGTTCTTTCAGGAATCACCAGGGAGCTCCAGGGTGGCACACTCTGGCAGACAAATACCTATTTCTATACCTACTTCACTGTGTCTCCTCCAGGGGCTGCAGTGGAACCTGTGCTCCAGTGTCTGGAGCAACACATCCACTTCTTGCCTTTCCTTCAATCTTTGTGTTCCTTTTGCTGTGTCTCACTATCTTTGTTTCTCCTCTACCTGTATGTTTTTGCTTTTTTTTTTATTCCCTTGCTTAAATAAGTTTTCCCAGAGACACCACTGTGCAGGCTGAGGGGCTCAGCAGTAAATCCATGGAGCTGACTTGATCCATGCCCACCATGGGCCTGGCCTTTCCTTACAGAGGCTGTCCCTAAAGCCACCTCCCGCCAACACCTACCCAACAACAAAATTCACATCTGTCAGAAGATACTTAGTGGCTATAAATGACCAAAAGTACTTACTGTGCTTTCCAGTGTCCTCCTTAAACTCCACTAACTGCTGAGACTGCCCTTCTGTCACTTTCCTTCACTTCAGACTTAGAAATCACAAACATGTGGGGATCTCATCCCTGGTATCTCAGGCTGATAGGAGGCAGCCTCTCTCTCCAAGCAAAGGCTATGTGGATAAACACATCAACACCACAAGAGACAGACAGTAAGACACTATTCTCTAGTCACCAGTCATCACAGACCAAGAAAAACTCAGTGCTCATGATCACTGTAGCGGTGGCTTTTATAGCATCAAAATCAATGTGTTATTCCCAAAGACTGGAGCGCTGTTTTACATTAGAGAGGACAACAAAGATCTTTTCTGTTATTTTAAATAATACTGATACAAGATTATCATTGACATTTTTAGGTTTCTATACTGAAAAAGGGAAAAGAGAGGTGTAGACCAGCTTTTTTAACTTAATGGCTACTTCCAAGAAAGCATTCACTATAGAAACTAAATTACAAGTTATTTTTCAAGAGCACACCACATTATTCAATTGAACAAATACCTCTCAGAAGAGCCAGAAGTGCCAAGAACGCAAACAAACTGCAAGAGGTAACATGTTTGTTTTTGGGTCTACTCTAAGCATTGATTAGCTTGTTCATAAGGGAAATATTCCAAAAGAACAATAGGCAAAAAGACAACACTTGTACATATGCCAAGACTCATATTCTCAGTTTCAGGTGACCAACATGGGATACTACAAAGAACCTTATGCTTCAGAAATTAGTATGAACAAACCTTTGTCAAAGTATTTAGGGTTAAGTAGTGAAATAAACCAGCAAATTCAAGCCCTATTATCACTTCTGAATACTCAACTTAATGCAATGTAGAAATGTAGGACACCACCCATGACATTTGAAGAAAAAATGCAAATTTCAAGACCAAATGTTGATGAAGAAAAACCCCACTTAGATTTCAGCTCAGTCAGAAGTTCATTCAGACTGTAAAAAACACTAAGGGAAGAATACAGGGGGTGGGAGAGAGAAGGTAAAGACATTTTTTTTTCTTCTCCTAAACACTTAATGCCCACATTTTCTAACCTGCCTATTTACAGCTGGATTAAAAGCTTCACTGAACATGTGCTCCAAAGGTAACCTTTAGGTAAATAAATTTTAACTTTTAGTGCAATACATTTGAAATTTGCTATCTCAACCACCAAGAATTATCTTTTGTACCCTCCCCTTTAACAAAATTTTCCTTTGCTACTACATACCTTATACCTACAGCCTCCTCTGATCCAGTAGAAACACTCCCAGTATTTTTAAACAACTAACACTGATATTTGCACAACAGATAACATTCCATATTTGTTTTCATCAGACTCAAATGAATTCAGAGCCAAGCTAAAAATGGAAAGGCGATGTATCCTCAGCTCAGAAAATCTTTTCAGCAGTCTGATATATATATAACATTCTGATAAGACACATCTTAACTATACCATGCTCAGCCTCAAAGTCTGTTTTACATCTTTCTTCACAAAATGCTTCTATCCCCCAACTACCCCTACTTGCTTGTTAACCCTTTGTGGGCAATATCTTTTAAGTATCACTTTCAAAACCAAGCAATATATTCTCCCTTTTGTATTTTGCCGCTTTTCTTGCTCAACTCCCTGTGAGGATTATTCAAACTTCAGCACTCAAATAATAAAATCCATTACATTTAAAAACACTTATGTTATGAATTATGAAATATAAAAATTTAAATATGCAAAGCACTAAAAGGCAAAAAAAAAAAAAAAAAAAAAAAAAGAATCTGGAAGGCTAACTGCAATAGAAAACTATTTCCCCAGAGGTGACTTTTGGATGAAGACTCACAAACTCTGGGCACCACATTTCTGCGTGAAGCACTGCTAAATCCACGTTTTGACATGTCCCCTCCTTTCCAGAGCTATTTTTCATGATGCCATTACAGGATTAGCACACTTGTAACCAGACAGCAGTGATCTACATGTGACAAGATTTTTTGAGGGGAATCAATACAAATCTTTTAGCCATTGACTCATATGGTAAATGAAGCAAATTTATCTGTAAAGTAAAATTTGGTTATTGCCTAAAACTCCACATCTATCACATTATATATATATATATATATATATATATATATATATACACACATATCATGAATGTGCATCTATATATATATATACACATACATATACATAACATGATGATTCTTAGGTTCATTAAAGCTATTCTTCATATCCTCTTGTTTGGCCTACTTCAGGATTCTGTTTAAGGGACTTCAAAAGCTAATGGGTTCAACAGAAAGAATATCAAACTTAATCAAAATTTCCCCTCAAAAAAGAAATACTGAAGGATTTTTTTCCTTTTCTTAAAAAAGATACAACTGGAATGCTGAGAACATGTAAACATGCACAGATTCCCCAAGTCTGACAATCAAAAGAGGATATTATATGAAGACAAGAATAAATTAGGTGCTACACCATCCTCAAAATAAAAAAAGTAGAACAGGCAAAGGCATTCACCATATTCACTCTAGGAATATAAGCAGAAAGAGGGGGGGTTGTTTATCGTTAAAAATCAAACCAACCCTCCATAATTCCATGAAACACAAGCACAACTCTTCCATTCATCACATAAAAGACAAAAAAAATGCTCCTTACCCAATGAGATTTAGCTGGAACAATTTCAGTTAACTTTCTGGCTAAATGACAACTTGAAGAAAAAATAACCCATATAAGCTAAACAAAACAACCACCACCTGTAATTTGGTTAAATACAGATTATGATTACACTGTCAACAAAGGCAAACTGGTTTAGTCTGATTATTAAGCAGATAATCAAAGATTCCACTGAGCTCTAATGTTACTGCATGAAGTTTTAATGAAGCAGCACAGCATCGTGTCTTTTAGATGTTACAACAGCAAGAACCAAGTCTTTTAAAGCAAAACCATACAAGACTAAGGTAATTTTTGCTCTGTTCAGCTTCACATTATGTTATTTTTTCTGCATTCTTCCTACTAATCTTGGGCACTCTAAAAAGAGTAATAGAGCAGAGGAGGTCCAGAGACAGAACCATGCCTGATACTAGATAAGAAGGGTCTTAGAAACAAATTGTGATGAGGTACATCTAGAAGAATAAATATTTCAAGTCAGCTCACATGCTTCATTGAGAAAATTACTCTCATTATGCCATTATAGGGCTGAATATATTTTTTTCTTAAAACACACAAAGCCAGAAATATGCTATGTCACAAGGGCATTTCTATTTGCTTTGAAGAACACTGAAAAATATTGTGCTGATAATGGTTAACACCAAATAGATCTGGACAGAATTAAGAATATAGTTTTGCTATAAGAAAGCAAGAATTGCAAATAGGAAAAACAAAATATAAACTATAATAGTGCAGCATACATAAATAAAAAACCTGTTCTATACAAAGTGATTACTTCACATTATGCCACTAGCAACATTATTACCAAATACAATTTTTTTTTTTCTAAGAATCAGAAAAGAAGTGCTTTCTCTATCCAGAATGAATATTTTTACTAGCTTTCCTTAACAGGTCTGTAGAGAAAGACTTTGGCAGTTGTTTCAAGTGAATACACTTCACGAGAAGAAGCTACAGGGTGTCCTAGAATAATGTTGACAATTTCCAAATTAAATATTAAAAACTAACCAAAAACTAAAACACACACACACAAAAAACCCCAGAGTCTTGAAATTCTACACTTTTTAATGGATTTCTGTGGTTTCTTGTGTCATTCTCTCCCAGTATAATATGATATACTGTTATTAATTTAAATTAATTTACTTCCCAGGGTTCTTTTATGTTTCACAGATTTCAGCATGTGATGGAGCTTTTCTTGAATATCTTCTACGTGGGTGGACTTTTTATAGAAGGATAAATTTAGTTTGCAAGGCCTGTTGTCTCATATCTGTGCTTTTCTGCACCAGAGTAAGATACATTAAACAGTGATAAAGTCATTAATACCTAAATATAGATTTGCTTATTTTGTTCATATCTCATTGTCTTAGCAAGAACTTCACATGTGGTAGCATACGGAAAACAGAAGTCACCTCTTCACAAAAAAGACTGTGGTCACATCTTGCAGGTCCAGGAGAAAAGGCAGCTTGCCATCACTCTCTTCTACACAGAGCAGTTTGAGACTCATTTCATCTCTGCACTTGAGCATTGTTCTGCTGCATTTGGATATTGTCAGGTGTAACTGAAGCACTGTCTCTTGCATGATCTTAGATCAGCTTATTCCTGTGAAATAAGCACTCTGTGATGGAAAAGCTTGTCCTAAGAGTAACAACAAAAGCTAAGAGGACTTCCAGAACTGCTCATGTATTTTACTCCAGAGACCATTAAAACCAACGCACTTAATCTCAGGAACATGACCCATAAGGGGAGGCTTCCTGGTCTTCAGCACACAAATCATAAGACTACAGTTAGGCATCCTCATCTGCAAAAAGGCACAGGACCAGAAGGAAAGCAATTGTGCTTGTAACTGATAAACCAGGTTCAACACACCTTTTATACTGATGGTTCTGTCCATGAGTTCCTTGAGACTGAGGACTGTCCGGATTCCAAGCCTTCCCCTTCCTTAGAATGAAGCTATTATATGGAAGACAAGCAGTGAAATTCACTTCTTCCTTACCTCCACACAGATTTTTGAGTTAAATTTGGACCCTGAGTCAGGACTGATAGGTCTGCATGGGCACACCTAGTAAACCACCACTCTGAATCACAGAAAAATTTAGGAAGGGATATCTGGAGCCCACCAAGTCCAACAACCACTTGAGGTCAGGTAGGCTAACCTCAAACTTCAGTCTGGTTGCTCAGGGACTTCAGAAGAATTTCAAGTATCTCCAAGGCTGGAGGTTCCCCAGGCATTTTGCTAAGCTGTACCAGTGCTAAACCATTTTTTAATGGAAAGATTTTCCTTCCATGTAGCTGGAATTTCTCTTGTTGAAATTTCTCCATTGCCACTTATCCTTTTGTTGCAGAACTCCAAGAAAAGTCTGTAACATCTCCACAATGCCTCCTTGGGTAGTGCTGTCACATCTTGCAGTGTCCTTTTCATCCTGGACAAACCCAGCTCCTGCAGTCCCTGCTTGTTAATCATGTGCTCCAGACTCATGTTTTTTGTAGCCTCCACTGAAGTTGAGAAGGCATGTCAATATATCCCTGTTTGTAGCAGCTGTCCAAGTGACTGTGATGGCACACTGGTGCCTTTACTGAGTTCAACATCAGAGAGTCCTAGTTACCAGATCTTAGGTGAGACAAAGGTATGCAGACACAAAGACTTTGGCCAGCAGTACTAGATACTGCTTTTAAGTAAAATAGGAAAGATAAGAATCTTGAAGTCAGTTTCCTAAAGGCTGTATGTAGTTCCCAGATATTTTCTTGGCTCAAGAGTCCAGTCTCATTAAAAGCACTGGAGAAATTAAGGGTACAGGAACATTGGTTAATCCATGGACTAGCGAATTTTAAGTTATCACCATGTCATAGGTGAAATACAGCCCTCAACTTAGACATACAACTGTGTCTTAGCAAGATGATTCCCTCACATTAGTACAGCCTGCTCTAGACTTGCTCATTCCTGACATATAGTACAAGTAACCAAACATTTTCTATTTAATCACACATCTGCACAGTAAAAATCAGATAAATCAGATTTTAGCTTTCTGCTTACTGGAGCCGAGGTTTACATTGAGGTCGATATTCCTTTGTATCCTGGTAGCATTACAGGCCATTAATCTACAAAGGATTAAACTACAACATTAATCCACAAAGGATGAGAGTTCTAACTCTTCACAAGAAACCTGTCCTCTCAGCTTGTGGTCTCATGCAAAGACTACCTGGGTTTCTGCTTACAGGCCTGAGACTCCAGGAGGCTGCCTGCATGATCTGAAAGATCCAACTGTGAGACAAGACAGCATGGTTTAAATTACTGTCTGTGTAATTAGGCACAGTAAAAACCACTTTCTCATGTGGAGAAAGACCTGTTAATTACTTTGCTGCCTCCCTTCTGCTGCCATTTCTTGTCCTGAAGGACCAGCTGCCCTTTTTGTCTCTCTCTCTGCCTTCTGCTCAGAATCTATTTCTCCTTTAGAAAAGGGGACCAATATCTACCTATACCTCCACTCCCACATAACAGTATTCAATTAGAAACATACCCCTTGATATTTTTAAGCCCCAAACTGTGCTATAGATTGAGTAACCATTAAGATTTGATTAATTAAGGTTGAAGAAAGTAGAAGTATAATCTGACACAAAATTAATGCAGAGTGTTCTCAGGATACCAGCCTTAATTAACTTCACTGAAGAATTTTCACTGGCTGAATTCTCATCAGATTCTACCAATACAGTCAAAAATACGTAATCTCTCAAGGGAAGATGAAGATTTGCATATTTAACTCCTAAACTTGCAAGAACACACATTCTCTGGCCTTCAGCTTGATGACAGCTTAAAGGCTGTTATGCATTTTGCTTTTAATAAATATATATATTCTATCTAACAAAGTCTTACATATGTACCTACCTACAAGCTCAGTACAAGAGGCAGAATGATGATTATAAAATGGCCCATAAGTGAGCCTTTGGAACACAATGGGCAAGCAGGATTTGAAAGAAGGCTTTCTTTTTAAAATAAGTTTTGAAGTAGTAAAACTAAAAAAAACTAGTAAGAAATTGTATCTGTTAACAGTATCTGGAAAAAAAGACTTAATTATGCAGTTTTGCAGGGATGTTTCCTCATTAGTATATTGCAATTATGAAATTTCAAAGCCTTTGTTTTCAAACTAGGAATTTGTGAAGGAAGCTAGGGAAAAAAGCAGTAGATATACATATAGTACAAAACAGTCACTCAGACATATGGACTGAACCCAGAGATGACCTTCATATTTGCTCTTAGAGAGAAAACAAGAAGAAAGGGGAAGGATACAAACACAGAGTCATCTGGAACTGCTAGAGGCTGAAAACAAAGGATTCTGCAAAAGCAACTCTCATGTGGTGTTCTGGCCACAGCAAGGCAAAATATGTCTTTTCTAAGTTGGGAGGGCTTGGTGACTTTTTATTTGGTGTTTGGGTTTTTTTTAGTGTTTTTTTTGTTTTGTTTTGTTTTGTTTTTTTAAGCTGCTTCTCAGAGACTCCTTGAAAGATCTTGTTCATTATAATTGGTGAGTTTTTATTCTTTGCATTTCTTCATCTTGTATTTCATATGCCAATTTCAATAACTGATGTGAAAGACCCAGTCAGCAAGCACTGACTGCAACAGATACAAGAGGTTCTCTTCATGCTACTAGACAACATGCATAAGACACAGCTGGCAGTCTTCTGTTTTCACAGCAGTCAAGATTTTGTTCTATCTCCTACAAGAGGAGTTTTTAGGCAACATGCTGATGTCTGGAAGAATCTTACCCTGTTGTAGATGAAACAAGGAGCTGTAATGAACAACAGCCTGTACCAAAGTTTAAAATGCAAAAAGACAAATAAAACAAAGTCCTTATTGTCCAGTACAAACAAAGTAGAAAGAACCAAGACACACAAAATAGTGACAAGAAATTAATGAGGTGCAAAACATTTAAATGAGGCAAACAGAGTGATGAGTCACATTGAAAGAAACAGAGATGTCCAGTTTCAGTGTTTCAACAGTTTGACAGTTTTACAGCAAAATGGGACCATTTTAGTGGATTTAATAAGGAAGTTTGCAATGAATAGGATCACAGATGCATTGCATGCAAACAGACAAAACTGCATTAGCTGGGCAGGTCCTTTAGATGGTCTAGGAGAACCCTTAACCTGCTTTGTGCTGCCTTTGAATTCATCTAACAAACATTCTTAGTGAACCTTATGAAGAGGTAATTTTAAGATACTGTTGAGATATTTGCTATGCTTATATATTCTGAGTACCAACACTTTTGAACTAAGTAAACTTAGTACGCATTTCTTTGGTTTCAGAATTTTATTTCAAAAGAAATATTTGTGCCAAGGTAAGCTATCAGTAGGAAAACAATTCTTTCCAACTGGTACAAAACAGAAGCTGCATGGCATCATGTTGCTCTCCAGATATTCACAGCTCTTCTGAGCACTTCTAAGTTCTGTTTCTACTTTCTGCTGTAGGAAAAACTTCCCTCTTGCTTTTATTTCTTGGCAGGGCAGGTGAGGGAGAGGGTGGTAGTCAGGGAAGAGACAGAAAGGTGAGGGAATACTCACAAATATTGCCAACTATTGCAGAGACAGAGCAAAAAGGGAAAAAAAAGGCATTTGTCCTCAAATAGATAGTCATTGGTATTTTCTGAGGAGGCAAGACACTTAACTCCATCTTTTAGGAATCTTTTCACAGTGGACACAGAAGGAGCTGCTTACAGTCTGGGCCAGAACTGATCTAAACAGCAACATGAAGTACTTTTTGGGAAGTTATCACACATATAGGATAGGTACAAAAAAGCTGCAGTGGGTAAGTCATAGGTATGAACAGAACACATCTGAATGCTGAACAGTGCTGAAATTGCCACTGTGTTTGCCTGGCATAGGGGAAATTACATCAACTTCTATCTTCATGGAGTAAGATAGGCTTAATAGTGTATTTTTTGTAACCTCCAAAATATGTAAAGCCAGCATGTCAGGGGCTCTTTGACAAGATCTTTTTTTCCTTAACTGTCAGTGATTTGCAGTAATTATAATCCTGTCCTTCTATATACTTCACACTTAAGCTTTGCTTTTTCTACTTTGCCTGGGATTTATCAGATCAACAGACCTTGGTAACTAAGTCATCATATGCAACTTTTTTTAGAAGATTAGCTTTTGTTTGACTTCTGTAATTTCCTTGCTATTAAAAAAAAAAATATTAAGTGAAGAGTACATAAGCATGGAAGTATAAATGATGAACAATTTAATTTCAATTTGAGTGACACTGTTGGGGTTTTTAAAGTAAGTTTGTCCAGCAATGTGGGACAAATAAATTCCATTCTTTTTGGTAGCTTATATACACTTAGTAGGAGAAAAAGACTAGAACATTGGTGACAGATGCCATCTGAAGATGAGAACCATGAAAGTTCCATAGAAGTAAGTGGACATCATTAAAGGCTTGTAGAAAAATCTCCCTTGAATATAAAACATCTCTTTCCTATGTCTTCTCCCAGGAAGCTTGAGGAAGGAGTCAAAATCATTTCAGTTATTAGGTGAAGTACCTTTTCAAAAAGACACTTTGAGTAGTGAAAACTACAAATAACTATTTGGTTAACTATTTCTTCTTTGAAATGGGTTACTTGAAGGAACACAATTTTAGCTTCCTCAAGGCACCTGGCAGAAAGTTTGCATGTTGAAATAAGTCTTGTAACTCTAAGTATGTACTTTTTATTCAGCTTCAGATAGATGGGAAAGCATCAAGTATATCCTCTTCCAAGCAATGGTGGAAATGGAAACTACTTGCCAAAACAAATATTTTCATCAGAAAATGAGGGCTAAACCACACTTTCTGATAGATCCTACTGCATCTGCTCCAGCAAATGAAAGGTTTGAAATATTACTCAGTGCAAGTAGCACACTAGCTTTCTGATTTTTAAAATTACAAAAATTTTAAAATACCACAACCATACCTGTAAAAAAAACAAACAAAAAAATATAACAGTCAGTGAGACCAAACAATAAAGTTACATATTTCATGATTACTTTGCAGATTTGTCATGATTAAATGTCATGATTTGTCATGATTCAATGACCTAGGCATTCCCATTCTCTGCATCCTCATTCCAGTTTCCATGGAAAGGACATGCACATGTTCACAGTCAAGTAAGTGTGCTGTGGATTACCCAGGTGCACATGGTGAGGCACTCCGTTGGCACTTTAGAGCTTATTCCAGTCTTTGTTTATTCCTCTGGTCTTCAGAGACAAAAGGATTTTCAGAGGATGACAAAAGATCCTTCAGGAGTAACTGGTTTTTGTCAGATATAGTCGTGTGCAGATTTCCCAAGTGAAATCAAGTAAATGACTACAAAAGCAAGAATTATGTTTTCATCAAGTTTGATGTGAAGCTCTGGAAGCAATCAGTAAATAGAGAATGAGAAATACAAAAAGAAAGCAGCAAGTGTTCTACTTTGGTTAGGTTTTGAACAATCAAGCACTTGAAGGAATAAAACTTGAATTCAACTGGTGAGAGTTAGCCCTTTCAGCTAACAGACAAGCCATCATTCAGTAAGGCCTTGCATACAACCTTCTTTATTTATAGAACCACATGGATACTGACTTCAACTCTGGCTCACTCTCAGATGTCATTCATGCCACTTTAAATAACCAACAATTCTGGTCAAATGGGTCTAAAACCATCCTCAAGGGTAAGGGAGAAGAGCTTTATACTCTTTACACTCAGCTGATTGTGAGCAGGTACATTACAGCCACTTCAACAATTTTACTTTATCTCTAATAGGCTTCTTTTCTATCTCTCTTTATACTTGATCACTTGTAAACCTAAGACCCTGATTCAATGCTTTCAGTAGCTGAAAGGATTTGAAAAATCATCTTTTCTGATTCCTATTTTACATTAACTTCCCACAATTAATGCCTCTTTCTTTAGCTTGCTTTTAGCTTTCAAAGGCTACTCCTGCATGGAATAAACCTTTATGCTTTGCTATTTAATCCTACTGAATCTTTTCATGCTTCTCTGAATACTTTTTCCTTTAGTGACACATCAGCTGGGTTAGATATAAACAACCTTCAAACCAAATATAAGATTTTGGCTTTCAGTGAGCTGGCTAGTTGGTGAGAATAGTAGAAACCTGTAAGAAAACTCAATACAGAAGCCTTTAATCCTTAGCTTGTAAGAGGTCTTTATGCCAAACTGCAAGATAGAAGCATCTAACTAATAACAAAATACATATACATACAAAAAAGATAAAGCAGTGGAAAAGTTCAGAGTGGAGACCACATCTACCTTTACTTTGTGTTACTCAAATTTTGCTATTACTAATCTTCATAAAAGGAACTACTCTTTCACTCATATTGGGCTCATGATTGTTACTTCCACTGAGATGGCACTTCATAAGGAAGAAGAGAGAAAAAAGTCAGACACTGGACAACAGACACATCAACATTACTATGTGTATACAATCAAGTTTTTAGATCTTATGTTTTTGACCTATCCAGAAGGACATGCACTAGAGCCACCCTCCCATTCTTCTGGGGACATTTAACACCTATTAACAAACTTCCAAACTGTCCACACCTATGTCCTTACTTACAAAAGGATCTCTTACCACAGACAAGGCTTGGTGACAATATAAAAGTCTAGTATTTTGGCCATGGTTATCAGAATGTTAATTACATTATAAATTAGCACTATATAGGTGTGGGAGTCCAGGGTGTTCCCCTGGCTTCCCTGGATGCCTCGAGACCCCCCTGGCAGGGGTCTCTGAGGCCCTGGCATGGTGCCCAAGACTCCTCGGGACTGGACTTAAGTCCCTGGAGAAAATTACCAACATTGCAGGAAGAATTACAAGTCACAAAAAATAAGTAGAGTGTAAATTAGATTGTTAGAAGGTAGAAAAGTGAATGTTTAGAAATGTTTATATTAGGGAGTTTAAGGTTAAGATGGAGGATTTTGGGTGTGGTATGTCCTTTCTTCTTCATGCCATTCATCTTGGAGCCAGGATGGCATCACTGGATTGGTTTGGGACAAAATTGGACAGTGTAATAAAAGTGTCATGTATTGGAAAGTAATTGTAAATATTAGGTACGTAATTTATAGTATGAAAGATAAGTCCTGTCCCAAGAGCAGCCAGTGTGCCCTGAATCAACGTGCTACACAGACCTCTGTTAGTTAGAGAAAGAATTTCTTAGATAAGAAAGAATAAACAACCTTGGAAACATCAGAAAACGGCTCCCTGAATTTTCTTCGGAGATCGAGCTGGGAAAACTTGGACTCTAAACCATCTATATGTCCTGCTGTGGGGATCTCAGGCTCAGGAGACTCCACAGACAGTGACATATAAGGATAATCCAGAAATTTAAGGTGCTAAATTATGACTTAATCTTGGATTTTCACATCACTCACTAAAAACCCCACACATACAAAGTAAAACTACTGAAAGCATCTACACCTGTTACTATGAAAACCATGATACTCCAAAATATTTCTGCTTTCCTTAACAAGGCTTTCAAATATGCTCAAAAATAGAGATAAAGTAGAATTCAATTACTGCTCTATGAGCAGAGCAGGAATACTTCAGAAAGGGGGATGGAAGGTGAAATTTCTTCAACAGAACAAATGGCAGATATGATTAAGTGCTCAAGAAGAATGTCACTGAAACAACATTAGCTGAAAGACAGGTGTCACAGGATTCAGGATGCATAGAAATATTCCACTGTTTTTGGAGCTGGAACAGAGAAATGCCAGGCAAATTAGCTAAAAATCTGGCCTGCTTCAACAGCAGCCAGATCAAAGGAGAGTCAAGTAAGCTAAGAGGCTTCTAAAAGGAGAATTTATTTTCTAAACAACATTCAAATCACTGGGAAATGGCATCTAACCCACAACAATTACAAGAACAAGTTTTGCCTTGTTTGGAAGAACAAGTTGACCTAAGTCAAAAATGCACAAAAATCCTCGGCAACAGTTTAACAGTCATATATGAAGCTGTCCTAAGCCCCTATCAGAATTCAGAAACATTGTTTAACTTACAGCAAAGATTGCCAGTCTGATCCTGCTGACAGCCATTCCATACAAAAAAACCTCCCACCCCCCCAACTCAGAAACTCCATACTTGCCACCAAAATTCATACAAGAATACAATTACAAAAGATGACACTGAACAGCAGCCCTGAAAGTGTAATAAATCACAACTAAGCACAGAGACACAGGCAACTGCTCCTCTCAAGGGGAGCTGGATAGGAGAGCTCACTTGCCAGAAACATGCTTGGACACCAAAATGAAGTGCTCAGGTGCTGCCTTAAGCTCAAAAATACACAATGTTTGGATTACACAGTCTGGAAAGCAGAGGAAGTTTGGGATGTTTTTGGCACTTATTTTTTCTACCACTGAAGTAGGAAAAGCAACATAGCACCCCAGGAAGACGGGCATTCATTTGGACACTGACCTCAGAACACTGCTAAAGTTTTCTTTCTACTCTGCCTTGTAGTTGGCTTAAGAAATCACAGGCAATTGTTTAAGGTACACAAACAGCTAGTCTCCAAATAAACATTTAAGAAATATGGTGATACCAAGAGGGACACTACTTTAAACTCAAAAATTTTACACTAAAGTCAGTAGAAAAATATACTTGCAAAAGAGTACCAGTCCCTGTCTCAGCCAGACCAAGAATGCTAAAGCGGGATGGAGGAACAGAAATGCAAACAAAGAGTGGACTTGGAAGACCTAGAAAACTTATACAAAATATATTTGCATAGTGTGTTATCCCACTAGAAGCACTGCTTAACAAGCAGAGCAGCAGCCTGTAACGGATGAATGGTCTTCAAAAATTGCTTCTATGAGGCACAAAAGTGAAAGGAAAGAGAATTTTCTGCCTGGAAGGAAACAGCACGGTTCAGCATGCTGCAGCAGTCATCAAAAATCAGTACCTTTTTCTGGAGTCTTGCATAAGTAAGTCCCTGATCTGCTGCCTTATTGGCTATACAATTGTGGGAAAACAACGCTTAAATAACAGCTTTCATCCCTTATTTCCAAATATTGTCAGTGAAAATGGAAGTGCTGAAAAGCATTTTGAGATCTTCCATGATGAAAGGGGCCACATAAATAATACATTTCTCCAGTATCTGAGAAAAAAAAGGATAACAAAAATGTTTCTTCTGGCTCTTTGGTCTGTACAGCAATTCCCTAAGTGTGCAGAGTGTGCAATTGAAAAATATCTTGTAGAGTGACAATTAGTTAATGAATTATACCATGCAAAACACTTTCAATTCCTTCCTTAAATGCTAATGAAGTCATTCCCCATTTTTAGCTAATATAAAAAGCCTACTGTTACATGAACATGTAACAAATACTAAAGTATCAGTGAGGAAGTGATATTACATGCTTAAATTTCTTATCCAGTATCTGTGTTCCTCCGGGTGCAGGCTATCATGTTCATCTTCTATAAATACCCATTCAAATTTTATCTCTTCTGGAGATGCTTTGTGCACAAGTTGGGGATGACTGAAGGCTTTGCACCTGTTTTTCATCATGTAGCAGAGATTTTGGTTTTGTAAAACTGAAGAGAATATTGCCATTGCCCCAGTCAGACTCAAGTAATACCACACCAGATACAGAGAGAAAAATTAGACTTTAAAAGGACACGTAGCAGTGATGGCATTGTTTTACATATTGTTACTTAAAGTGAATGACACTAACATCAATACAATTCTTACTATCATATAATATTATAGCTGCCATTCAATAAATCAATACCTGTTGCCCCTGCAAGCAAATGAAAACATAGGAAAAGGGTGGGGAGAGAAGGGGAGGAAAAATGTTCCATAAAGCCTAAAGCTATTCAGAATAACTTAAGAGAACTCCCTATTCAGGGCAAATATTTTGCCTGGAAAAGGTTTTGGTGTTTGTAAACACTATTAGCTAGTATATAAACAAATACATGATAAAATAGGCTTATTTCCCTGACATAAAGCTGTAGTTCCCTTAGGCTGTAAAGGCATGCTGCAGTAATTTTGATAAGTTATGTCTCTTTCTCAAGTCATACAGCTTCTATATTTATGCAGACTCCATTCACATCTCTTATCACGCTTTGACTCCATGAGACCTTGCAAATAACAGTTACTTAAAATGCAGCAGTCTATTTTTGGCTTTGTGTGGTTTGTTTTTGGAGTTTTTTATATAAAGTGTTTCACATTATGCCTGCCTTTTAGAGTCTGAATTATTTTCACATGCTCCAATTCTTATATGTATTAACAAAACCTATTCACTTATTTTCTGTTTCCTGCGCCTGAGCTCAAGAACATCAACCCAACTCAGTAAAGCTGCCATCATCCAACTATTTTAAAACAAGAGAAACACAAAACAAAGAAAGGTTTATGACTGAATTTCTCTGCAAGGCTACACACTACAGTTAGTTCTTTCCAACATTTAAATGCATTTTTGATATCCAACTATCAACTTTTATGTCACCTGCTAATGGCACTAGTACCTTAATGGCATGCAAACATTATTGTATTGATCCTACAATAAAAAGGAACCTCATAGGGACACAAGAGATCAGCCCAATTGAAATGTAATTAGTAACTGGAAAAAATACGCATAGTGAAATAAAATGGGAAAGAAATTAGACATTAATATGAAATTATTGTACTACTAAATAGTTTTTAAATCCTGCATGTCAGAAAAAAAAAATCAGGAATTATAAAAATAGTGTCAAAGAAAAAATCAAATATTAAATAGAGTCCATATGTACAGAAAGAGTACATACATGAAGATGACTCTGTTCTTGAGGAAAAAGAATGTGACAGAAAATCTTGACTAGTGAGAAACTGAAAAGGAAACAATTGTTTAACATTACTCACATCATGTCAATTAAAAAGGTGCCCAATTAAACCATTAGGCAACAAATTTTAAGGGAAAACAAAGAGACTTTCTTCCTTACACTCCACATGCTCTGAATCATGCCAAAGGATACTGTGAACAGAAAACAGATCAACCAAACACATGCAGCGAGGACATGATGTCTCCTGCAATTAAACGTAATAGTGTAAACATTGCTTTATGCCCATGGAATTTCTAATCAATGCTGAGCAGCAAACACTGGGAGACTGTATCAAAAGATGATTACTCCACCTAATTTAGATTACTTCTCTAAGCATCCTTTACTGGAATTTTGCCAGCCATCTTATTTTAATAGCAGATTTATATTCTTACAAGCTACATTGTAATATGCCACAGAGTTTTTTTACTGAACAAGAAGTGGTTTTTGCCCATCCTATAGAATTGGAACTGGTATCTGACAGTCACTGTTCTAGCATGAACAACTATTCCTTTAATTTATTAGCAATACTAAACCAAATCAATGCCATCTGTCAATGTACCACAAGAAAAAAAGTTTTCATATCTATTTCATTTATATAAAAAATCACAAAAAATCCAGAGCTACTCATACTAGTAGTTATGAGGAGTTTTGTCTAAATTTGAATGAAACACTTTTTGTTCCTCCTTTTTGTTATGGGGTTTTTTTTCAGTGTATAATTGTGTTCTCTTGGAATTCACTAGCATCATACAGATATCAAGAACTTTCTGTGCCTCAAGCGAGCACCTTGGGAAGGCTGAAGATAGCTTAGATTGTTTAGCCAGATTATAGTTTCAAATTTATATCTCAGCAAATTTACCCTTAACAATCATGAGTTTTTCTTGGTCTACATGCAGATATATGATTTCAAATGAGAAATACATTTTTAACTTCCACTTTGACTGGGTTAGACAAAAAAAAAATCCAAGACAAATGTAGCGAGATGCAGATGAGAAATATTAGGCAAAACTCTAGAAATTCTTTGAAAGTAAAACTGAGAATCCAAGTGACTCATGAGATTGAACTCTCATGAACTCATGAGATTGAGCTCAGAAGAACTCATGAGAGAAAACATGAATTGATGGAACATTTATGTACCTAAATTTAATTCAGTGAGTTTAGAAATGACTTTTTTTATGACAAAAAGATACACATATATTAGGCAATAATCTTGGTCAAGGTTAAGGTTCTGCAGTTATTTATTCTCTTGTTTTGAAGTGTGAAAGTGCTGCTGAGCTTGGCCTGAAGGAATTCACTTCAGCTGAGTGCAAGATTTATGAGTGTAGATAATCTGTGTGCTCATGATTTTTGCAGCTCTTGGGGTTAACCAGTTATCCAAAAGGCAGCAGGTATTTCAACAGAACACCTTGTGAAGGATTCAATGACTGCTCACTTGATGAGCATCACAGTTTTGACTCTTCTGTGGAGTTTACCTCTCTCCTACCTACTAATGACTGACAAGTTAAGTCAAGATGCTGAACAGAAATCAATTTAAGGCTGCTGCTGAAGTAATAATATCCTTTACCAACATGATCCACAGTATTTTAAGTGAGGTTTCACATGTACTATAAACAGTATCATGGAAGGACCATTAATAAGCATCTGTGCTATTTTAAAACAACAGGTGGTGAGATCGTTTCACCAAAGTTATGTGCTCACCATATGTGTGAGTGGAAATACTGTAGGAGGTAGAAGGCAAATGAGTGAATAGTTAGCAAATATATACATATTATATAATATATATAATTATATGGATATATTAAGATCTATATGATCTCATTAAAGCTGCAGCACATTTCATGGGCAAGCTAATAGCTGCCAAGATAACTTCAATATACCTTTGAATCTTTTGGAAGAGTCGCTAGAACAAAAATGTGACAAAAAGAAGCAGTCAGAATAAGAGAAACTAAGAATATATGTTGGCATTAGACCTATTTGCCTATCACATCTGATGAATCATCGGGACATGAGTGCAGAAAGGGATACAGAAGTGCAGAGACCAGGCAGTTGCCATAAAGGCAGGTTAAATTCCCCATGAGTCCTGTAAAGCCGAAGAACAAAAATGTAGTCAATTTTAAAATTCATTTTAATAAAGGTTAGAAAACAAGCGAAATTCTGCGAGAGAGAACAACATCCCAGCCTGACATGGAAATTCTTCTAATGGAGCTCTTCCTCATAATTCATGTTTTCTACTTGGTTCAACCAGGGAAGAAGAGCAGAGATACCTAGGAATCACTTTACAATCACAGAGATATGACCATCTCAGAAATACAGTGTATCTTCAGTATTTTAGGGAAGACAAAAACCACTATCATATCTTATTGGTTCTACCATAAGAATTAAATGATAAAGAAATTTTTTGATCTGGCATTTGCTGAACATTTGCACCAACTGTCCTATAAGAGTCCATTTTGTGTTACTTTCTCCTCTGATATGATTATATTTTAAGACTGGGATATATACTGGAAACATACAGTTCTTGTACAATCAGATCCTTTCTTTTATAATGTTGTCTTAATAAAGTAATTTTCTAAGAGTAGACAATACGGAGGCTTTCTCAAAGCTGGTCTGTCGATGTACCATGAAAGCAATACACATGAATACATCCATGCTTGTGCTGCTGTTTACATGCAGTCCCCTTCAAGGGAAAGGCTTCAAACACTTTCTTTTGCAAGAACCGTGCATGAACTTTACATTTCTATTTCCATATTTCATACTAAACTCAGGGGCTCCTCATCTGAGTTGTGAAGTGCTGACTTACTTGACTGTGTCAAATTCAAAATAAGATTATCAATATCTATCTTGTTGCCACCACTAATATATTATAAAGGGATAAAACTCTTAGTTCTCTGTAATGATCGCTACATTTGCAGTTGACTGGGCACTCACATAAAGATCCCCTATTGACAGTTAGTCCAACATGAAATCCATTTGCATAGTAGGAGACAAAGTTTCAGTTTGTGCCTGGCATTTATTTCTCAGAAATAATTTTTTTTCTCTCTCAGAAACAGGAGCTACTGCATGTAAAGGACATGCATTTGGAAAGTGTGAATGCATTTCTTCTTCAAAATAAAAACGGTATTACTACTGTTGAAATATTCTTGATTGTTTGAACATGCTAAAGTACATAGTTTTAAGTTCATCGTGTAATATCTGTCCCCTTTTACCATACTCAAGCCTTTTTAAATAGAATTCTTAAATTGGAAAAAAATAATCCAACTGAAAGCCTAGTAACAACATAAATGAAAAGTGACTGGCTCACTCTGAGATATGGTTATTTCAGTTAGTTCAAACAGCACTTCGTAACATGATTTTTTAAATTCTCATAATAACAGAAAATATATTTAACTGAAATGTTTAATCTCAGCCCTGAGGAAAGGACTACAAGTGAAATAAAACCTCTGCAACTTCAAGTGCATTCAAGGTCACTGGGTTTTCCAGTTTGTTCTACTGAGGAAACAAGCCCTTCACAAACATACCCATCTGGTACCCACTAATAAAATTGGGTAAATGAACCTGCTGGTTCAAAGGCTGACAGCAGCCTAGAAACCTCAAAGATAATTAAGCTCTTACAAATCTGAAGAACAAACCCAGATGAAGTATTCCAAAATAGAAGAACCTCTGAGGAAAAGAATACTAAATCTCAGCTGCTACCCAGTCTGTCTGGCACCAACCAGCTGGCCCACTAGGCTGTTCTTCCAAGTCAGTGATGATGTTGTCCCAGATCAACCACAATAAAGATGCTTTCCTTTGGTTGGCAGAAGTATGGAAGTTACAGTAACAGAAGGAGCAAGAAGAGTTCTGGGAAAGAAATCTGTAGGAAGTGGATTTACATCAGTTACACCATAACTAAGCTCACATTGATAATTATATATACCTTTTCTTCTGTGGACACATGCATACTACACCATTTGCCATTAGAGTACACAAGAAAAAAGCAATTCAAGTTTGCAGTGGGGTTCTTGGTCAACCACTACTTCATCCCTGCTACCATATTGTTTAAAAAAAAAGTATTAATTAAGAGTCTGTTTGAAATCTTAAGTTTGCCAGGAAGCACAAAGAGCTAATTTGGTTATGGTAATAGTGTCAACATTAGTGAGTACTCATACTACCCCGTGCTTGCAATGACAGATGGGGAGGCCATTACTTGATTTCTTCACTTAGGTGAAGAAATTTACTTTATATAGAATGGGTGGGCTAATACGTGAAGCATCTGAACTCAGCCACATGGTTTCTTTTTCCAACCAAATGCAACTAGAGAAGAAATCAGACAAACATTGTAAACATTGCAACTCTGAAACTGTCAGCCATGCTTAACGCTAGAAAAGAAAAACCAATACAAATGTTGTAACCAATTCTTCGAAGTTTTTACAGGAACAAACTAAATACATGGTAGGTGAAAGACACAGGTTTGACAAAATGTTCTTTTTTTTCTAGTTTGAAATACACACATTGCATGTGCACGCCATGACATGCTTAAAGCAACAAGCCTATACAGGATCATAGTTAAAGACTGCTTCAGAGAAAAGATTTATCTATTGGACTGATTTCTGACTCGGCACTTCATCACTCACTCTTTGTTTCAACCTCGTGAAGCCTCAATTGCTTTTTTAGACACATTTTCTGTCTCTGTAGCTGTCATTTGCCTTCTGCATACCCAGCAACAGTACTGACAATATTTAAATATCTTCCCAGAAAAAATGACAAAAAATAAAGCAACTCCTTGTTACCTCCCTACGTATTACTTGTGTCACTCTAGCACCAAGACCAGAGGCTTCAGCCATAACCAAGAATCCCACAACTGTCTGAGCTTCTCTGTGAACACTTGGGTAACAGGATCCTTGAAGATGAACATACAGGTAAGTAGACATTGAATAAAATAACCTTCAGCTATAGTATCCTGCTTTCTTTTTCACTAAGAGATTAATTCCTAATTCTTTACTTCCCAGAGACACAGTCATTGCTTCCATTTCCAAACCACACAGAGCCATTAACCACTACACACACACAGACAGTGCTTATTCTAACGAGCTGCTTCTGCATGCCAACCTCCTGTATTGCCATACCTGCTTTAGGGCCAGTTTTCTTTTCTAAAGCAGAACAAAGTTTAAAAATAAAAACAAACCAACAGCAAAAAAACCCCCAAAACAACAACAAAAAAACCAAGTTAACAAAAACCACCAGTGCATCAGGCACAGAAATAGGTTAGGCAGATTTCTTCCCTTCTTCTCAATTCCAAAACACCATTTATTTGATGTTAAGAGCTATGTACACACCACAATGTGCAATGTTAACAGCCAAGCTACAATACGCATACATTCTTGCTTTTTCCACTTCTACAGGTGATATGATGGAACAGCAACTCACTAATTCTTCCATTAACAATCAAATGCGTTTGAATTTTGTTGCTATTTTGTTTGCCGCAAACCTTAGGCTAGATGATGAGAACGAATAAAGGGGGAACCACGCAAGTCTCCGAAAAAGACGACAAAATCCATTTTGGTGTAAGGGCCGGTTCCCCAACTTCTACACTCTTTAATCTCCTGTGAAGCGACTTCCAAATCCAGGGATGTGTATGAGGTGACATCTTTTTTTTGTTTCTGTTGCCCTGAAGCCCTCCTGCCCTAAGATGTCTTCCCCGCCGCCCGAGGAGCGCGGCCGGCCCGCGGAGCGGAGCAGAGCCGGGCGGCCGGGGCGCAGTCCCGCACCTGTCGCGGCCCCGCCGCCCCCGCCCCGTCCTGCGCTGCGCCACTGACACGGGCACCCAGAGCAGCCTGAGCAGGGCTGGCACCGGGCCACCGCACATCCTGGCCACGGGAGATAAAACGCACCACTGTGGCGCTTCAGAGAGGGCATCCTTCCCGCTGCTGGAGGGAACCATGGCAGAAGGGAGAGAGGGAAAGAGAAGGAAGTTACGAGTGCCAGCACGGCTCCAGGCGCTGCCCGGGCTGGGCGGGCGGCGGAGCCGGAGCGGGGCTCGCAGCGGCAGCGCCGCGTTCCTCCGGCCGGGCAGCGCCGCAGCGCTCGCCGCCCGCCCCCGCAGCTCCCGCTCACCTTTCAGCGACCGGCTCAGCGCATCTTCCTCCCTGCCTGCCTCTCCCCGCAGCGGCTGCTGGTAGCGGCCCGGAGCCCCGGGCTCGGCGGGTGCCCGGCGCTGTTCCTCCTCAGCCGGCGGCAGCTCCCGCTGTCACTTCAACCCCACATCCCGCCGGCGGCGGCGGCAGCTGCTGCTCCTAAATTCACGGCGCTCCGGCGGCATGAAGTCATCCTCCCCGCCCCTCCGCGGGCCGCCGCACTCCGCTCCCGCCGCGGAGGGGAGACGCCCCGCCGCCCGGCAGCCCGAGCTCCGCGGGGTCCCGGCGCTGCACCCGCTCCGGAGGGGCCGCCGCTCCCGCGGGCACACCCCGTGCCCGGCTGCCCGGGAGCCTGCGAGGGGCGGTACCGTCTCCCGGGTGCGGTGGCGGCCCGGGGTCCCTCCCCAGGCACGGCGGCGGGATGGGCCGCTCCGCCCCCTGCCGGCCGTGCCCTCCCGGGAGTCCCTCCGCGGGTAGCGCGGCGCTCCCGCCCGGCGGACGGGGCTGAGGGCCCGCTCCCCGCGCTGTGCCCGGCCGTGCCCTCCCGGGAGTCCCCTCCGCGGGCAGCGCGGCGCTCCCGCCCGGCGGACGGGGCTGTGGGCCCCGCTCTCAGCGCTGTGCCTCTGCCGGGCGTGCCCTCATGGGAGTCCCCTCGCGCGGCGCTCCCGCCCGGCGGACGGGGCTGAGGGCCCGCTCCCAACGCTGTGCCCGGCTGTGCCGCGCTGGGCGGCGCGGAACGCGGGAGGGCACGGCCGCAGCCGAGGGGGAGCGTCCCCGGGTAGAGCTGTGTGCCTGCGTTCGGAGGAAAATGCGCTGTAATCCCTGGAGCTCGTGTGTGAGTTCTCTTTTCCCACTGTCACCTCCCGGCCTCGGCGCTCCAACGCTCCCTGGGATGCGGGTGAGCTCCTCTGGCAGTGGCTGCTGCTCTGTGCCTGGAACGGGAGAACAGAGGATAGGCGCTGTGCTGTGCTCAAGGTCACCTGGGCATGCTTCCCCCTTACCAAGGGCGACCTGTTATTTCTGAGACCCAGCAGTAGGCAGCGTGTCTATTTTTGTTACTGACAGAGTGCTGTGTGCATACTGAGTGGCCGACAGGCTTGTAAAGAAGGCTGGGTTCCGATCACAGTTTACAATCCCACGACCCATCCCCAAGTACAGGACAAGCACAGCTATGCTGGTACATAAATGACACCAAGCAGTCTAGTTTTGTTTAATAATGCATGGCACCAGTGCAGGCCAAGTCATTGTAGTCTGAGAGCTCTTCATATCTTACGAGCAAGGGTTGTGTCTGGTCGAGAGAAGCCATGGTGGATGAGCTCCCTGGAAAAACAAATACGGCAGTTTCCAAGGTGCTGCACCTGCTCAGTTGACCCGGTGGTCCAGTGGTGCCTCAGCAAGGTTGACTTATGCTGGAAATGTTGACGATTTCCACTGTGGCAAGGTCTGAAATGTAAAAAGCTACTTCAGTGGCCTGGGTATAGGTAGGAAGATTGTTTGTAGTGGTAGAGGAAATCAGCAAAGAGAAATCTCATTAAGGTAAAGTTCTTAGTGCCTGAGATGAAATATAAAAGCTCTGAATCTAAGTTCCCTTTTGGAAATTCATTGTGTTTATTTTTATAGTTGTTATGGTACGGCTTTCCCCTTGTGCAGTTTTACAGTTGCTCTATTTTGGGCTGCTCCTGTTTACTCCTTGCCTTGAACCTCTTCTGATGATTGGCATTGCAGACCTGAATATGCAGCACCGGCAGCATCTCAGCAGTGATATTTAATCTCAGTTGACAGAGTGTTAGGTTCGGTGATTGAAGGCTCATCTCCACGTGCACAGAGGAGTTTAGGGGCACTTGGGCAGGTGGGGGAGCCAGGTCGGGCAAAGGGAGCCCATGCACAGCCCCTCCCACCGAAGCCTCTGTTCCCATGGAGGTGGGGAACACACCCAGCAGTCAACCAAAAATCTCTGTGTGGGTGTTACTGCCTAGGGCTACACGACGCATTATGGGATGGATAATAGAGCATTTGGGGGTTAAGATTTATGGAATGTTTAGGGCAAGAACCGAAGACAGGGGAAGGAAGGGATCAAGGTTATATGGGAATGAGGAAGTGTGAGAAAATAGTGGGATGAGGAGGTAAATAGGGCTAGTCCAGTGTAAACAAACTGCTGGTCAGTCTGCTTGTCTGGCTATGCCCTGCACCTGATCAGAGCAGTCTCTCCTAGACTAGACCCTATTTCTAAATCTTGCTGTGTGAGAGGTCTCCCTGTGCTATATGTGTGTCTGCATGGGTGTAAGTGCCAGCAGCAAGGGTCACACCTCAGGTCACAGGGACTCATGCCAGAGAAGAGGACAGGATTTCACCGTTCATGCCATCTGTGTTTGATTGTTTGTGTCTATGTCAATCTGTGGGGTTGGCCTTGTGCTTATTTATATGTATGTATCTATATTTCTGTGTACATACTTTCTGTGTGTGCATGCCTGTTAGGAATATGTGTTCAGACTTGCTACTGACTAGGCCTAGGGAAACGTTGCTATGGCAGCCTGTCTTCTATTGGGCTGTATGGTTCAGCAACTCAATTCACTAAATGATTAACATAATAGAAAATCCTAGATCTGTGCTGAAGCAGGAATTATTATTATTTAGTTTTTATAATTTCTATGGCAGCATTAAATTCCAGAGTCAAGAGAAATAAATGCTCTTGGCCCAAAGGGCTTTAATTAGTATTATTCAATATACGTGATTGCAAAAACAAGGCAATGAATGAGACACCTATAGGATTTTATTTTAGTAGAAAAACATATAAATATTAATCATTTAGCAGTATTCAAAAAGCCTATTTTACTTAGAGGATATAATCTTTGATTTAGCAATCGTGGGTTCAATCAGTTTAAAATGAATGTCGATATAAATTGATTGAAATCTAAGCATTTCAGCTTTAAAAAGTATGCTGTAGGGAAAATAAAAGGAAATAGTGAGATCTCTTGAATATCTGAATATGGGGAAAGTCTGGAAATGTCTTTACTAAGTGAGAATATTGCATAAGGAAGACTGCTTATTTGAAAAGGGAGTGACTTAAAGCAAGATAACAGAAGTAGTAGAAGGAGAAAGATGTGTCTTAGAGGTTAAAAAAAGCAAGGATGAGGTGAGATTTGCCAGCATTCAAATTAAATTAGATTGTTAAAATAAATAATAAACAAAAACAAGCAAAACAACAACAAACAGCAAAAGGCACATAATTTGAAGAAATATAAAGAAATCCTGAAATGAAGAAGTTGAGCTCCCATTTTTTAGTGAGGAAGAAGTAAAAAATCAAGGCTCTCTTACTCAAACTCAGTACAGGCTTTCCTGATAATTGCTGACTGGAATAAAAGGTGAAGCAAAAGAAAAAAAATGAAGGGGAATAAATGAACATATATAAATGGATGTTACTGTTTTCACAGGGAAATTAAAATCAAGAGTGTGTTCAAGTCAGAAGAGTAAAGCTCCATCTAAATTTGTGAAGTCGGAGGTGCTGCCCCATTCCTGGAGATTGGCAGACATTATTTATGAAAAGAGACCTAGGAATTTACAGTTACATGGTCTAGTTGGTGATAGCATGCAGCAACACAGCAAGTAGTACAAGAACATAAGAAGAGACAAGGACCACTGCACACAAGCTTCTTTAAAGTTTATACTCCTGAAGCTAGAGAAAATTTGTTTTACTGAGGTATAAAAAAGGACTCTCATCTCCCATCCACTTTTTTTTCTGTTTAAATAGCCTACTTCTTATGGACCTGCTTATGTGGCAATTATTCATGGTAAGCTATTTCATGTCTTCCAAAAATCAGATACTTTGGGAGCCTCTGCGGTGCAAGCCAATGTGCTGTTTCCTGAAGAGCAAAAATAATTCTTTTATAACCAGCTTATTTCTCAGTTTGCCATAAGCTTTTTTTTCCCTTTTAATATTAAACTGAGTACTAATGTACACTTTAATAACAGTTTTTTTCTGGATATCCTCAGACTGCATTTAAATGAAGGCAGAACAATGGATAAACTGTTCTTACAAAATTTTACAATTTTTTTTAGCAGATGCGGGAAAAATTTTACATAAACATTGAAAAAATTACTGAAAAAAACAATTGTCACATGTCAACAGATGTTTAAGATACTGAACCTTATTTTATGGTTCCCATGGAGAATATTGTAGAGTACAGTAGAATATAGTAGAGTACAATAATATTCCTACTGGATATCAAAACAGTCTTATGTTGAAATACAATGTAGGAGTGCACCATAAGAACCCTTAGTTAAACACCCTTAATATGTTAATATCCAGCTGATCTATCTGGAACTGTTTATTTGAAGTAATTTCAGGTCCCACAAATAAAATTATGCACATAATAAAAATTGCTAAAGGCTTTCTACTGAGAAAAGACAATATTTAAAAATCTTGATATTGCAAATATTTTTTCTGCAGATATTTTAAAAAAGCAAATAGACTAAGCTGTTTTTTTGATCACTGTTTCACTTCCTAACTCTTTTTCTTTCTTTATTCTTTTGTTCCATTATAGCTTTAAAATCTGTTAAGTAATTTAGATAAATTAACATATTTTGTTCAGTTGGTTAAGGTGTAATATATATGCCAAAAACAGTGACTCAAAACTACCATGATGAAGAAGAACATTGCAAGATGAACTGCAATGTTAACAATACTCAAATAGACTTCTTTATAACTGAACAATTATCAAGAAAACATTTTTAAAGTAGTGATATATTTCTGCAAAGCATTTGGAAGGGAATAATTTTTAAGGTAAATTCTGGTTGATCACTCAACAACTAAAAAAAAAATCAATTGAAAAACATTCAGTATATTATTTTCTAATTTTCTACAATAGGAAATTTGAAGTAATGTGATCTTGTTGTACATAGTTTAGAATAACCAAACTCTGGATGCAGACAGCCAGTGTTTCTCAGTATCCTCCTCTTAATGTTAGTTGTTGTTTTCACAGTCTGAGATACTCAAATTTTGAAGGCAGGGACTGTCAAAGATTTAGATTGTACAACACTGTTAAGCATGAGTAAAATGCACTGGTAATAATTAGTGACACCTAACAGTACCATGAACTTTTGACTCTGATGCACAGGACTCAGATGAACACTAAGTTACAAGTTATTTCAGCTGAAAGTCATGGTAGTTGGGTGTGCACCGGGGCAGAGCCTGGCCCTTATCCTCCTTGATGTCAGTAGGAACAGATGTGTTCTCCTTTCTTTACTCTTGGAGCTTCCAGCATGGTTTTACTACAAAGGAGTCTGACTTTCTTTAAGTGGAAACCTGCTTGGGTTTTCTTATTTTCCACTGTCAGCTTCATTGCTGGCTTATATGTTTTCTAAAGTTGGTAGGAATAATAGTCCCATCATAACATTTTTTATGCCTGAAAATACATTATTAGAATTGTAATATAAAGCATCCTTCCAAGTGGGAAAAATAACTTTTAACAATATATTGTTGCTATAATGCATATGCCATAAGGGGAGAAATTAAGACATTAAGCAATCTCAATTCTGGTTAGCCACAATGTTTTCTGAGCTATTGACTTGTCAGCATCTGTTTTCTCACATTTTTCAAAGTAGTATGTGAAATCTGTTATTTTTGAAAGAAAAAAAAAATTACTATCATGACAATTCTGATACCTACATAGGTCTTCAGTGTGTTTACTTATGTGAATGGATATCTAGTGACCTGGTGTAAAGTTGTGCCTGTCTATGCCAAGGGGTTTGGTATTAGATGATCTATTAAAGGTCCATTCTAAGCCAAATAATTCAATTCTATGATACTTCCATTAATGTTTGTCAACAGTACAAAGACAAAAACATGAGAGAATCCTGACATTTGTTGTTCTTGCTCTCTTCTAACTCTGTCTTTGCATCCTACTGGATCTTCCACCTAATTCCCATCTACAGGTTTCTTATACCTGCCTATTTCTTTGTCTTTAATACAAATTTTAAGTTCTGTAAAGTTTTATTCCTGATTTCAGATTTCTTCTCTTACATCTGTTTTTTTTTTTTTTTAGTGGAGAAACCCATTTGAGTCAGTGAGTCCAGGTGCTTGTTGTTATGTAAAAGCCTTTAAAAAGAGACTTGTCCAAAATATTGTCTTCTCTTAATTTACTATGCAGCAGAGAGCCTCTTGCAACACAGATATTTAATTTAAAAAATAAAAATAAGAAAAAGATTGCTACCAAAATTTGAAGCGCATAACAAGGAAGAGAGAAGCAAAGACCATGAGAGCTGCCAAAACTCGGTGCCTGTGCAGATGCAGAGAATTTGACAGCAAAAATGTGTCACAGTGTTTTGTATATCTTTGTTTATTATTCTCTGCCAAAACAATAAAAAACAGCCAAGAAACATGAGAATCTTGTCCATCTGACCAGAGAAAATACGCATTTTCCTAATTCCAGATCTAGAACAACCCATTTGTCAGTAATGTCTCAGCAATGTCTCAGCACCCGTAAAACTTTGCCTAAAGTAATTTCTAAAACTGAAGATTGCCTGGTTTTGTTCTGTATATTAGGTTTGCTTCCCATTTCCCTTTCTGTATCTCTTTGTTAGTATTCTTGGGCAAAAAATTTCAGTTCAGAAATAAATAAAAACCCAACAATTTTGGATAGTAACTAATCTCAGTTTTCTAAATAAAAGAAGCTTGTGGATTTCTCGTCCTTTTTTTAATGTTGGTGAGTAGGTGGCATTTAAACATATCCAGTTCTCCTGGTTTTCAAGGCATTTACAGTTCTTGGTTGTTTCTTTGGGTACCATCTTTTGCAGCTTTTGAGTAGGTCCCTCCTCCTGCCTTTTCTTGTGCAGGTGTAATTCTTCCTGACTTTAATGCAGTCAGGACAGAATTGGACATTTGGAGTTCAAGTTGATTGATAGTCATCATTAGGAATATATTTTATCAGTTAAGACAGCTGCTTATTTCCTGAGAAATCTTTTCTTAGCCGTACAGGTAAGTATATGTTGTGATTTTTTTTTTTTTTCCTTATAGACTAAAAAGAAGAAAATTCATTATTAATTGCTGTGCTAAAAGCTGTACTAAAGCAGTCAGAGTGTTAGGGCTTTCTGTTTAAAAATAATAATTTCCCAAACCAAGTACTGCACATGATTTTGCATTAATACTAGTGAATATTGTTTTTCAAAACATAATTGTATAAAAACTAATTGACTGGTAAATTTTTTTGGTTTAATTTTATTTTTTTCATTTCTGAGTATATATTAGAAAATTCTGTAACTGCTTCTTGTGCCTGCTTACTCGCAAGCTTGATGCCTATATAGGAATCCCACTTTCAAATCACTCTTCTGTTATGATTGTGGATTTTTTTGAGTCCGTTTGTGTTCCTAGAGCAAACTGTGTTGGACGTGAAACAGAAGAAACAAGAGTCTTTTGGAGATTACTTTCTCAACAATAGGCTAGTGGGACATTATTTTGTGTTATAAGGGGGAGAAACAGATGCTGGAAAATTAGAACATATCAGCAAGAGCTACATGGAAGGTACAGCTGTCACAAAATTCTTCTGAAGGACATTTTTTCCAGTCAAGAAAGAAAGGATTATCAAGGAACAATTTGTAAGAGATGCAGTAGGTGTTTTAATGAGCTCAGATATTATTATTATTGTGATAAACCAAGGAATAAAATGGTACTATCAGTGGAACATTGACATTTTATAATGTGTGGAATTTCATTGTACTTGTAGAGCTATGAACAGTCAGACAGATAAAATTATATGAGATGAGCCTTGGATGCACGGGCAATATCTTCCAGAGGTAATATCAAATTGCATGACAGTGGAGCAGGAGAGCATGCTCCATCTGAGAAGTGCTGCTGGACAGTGTATGCCAGCTATCTCAAGGCAATAAAAGATTAATTAAGTGGACAAGTAGCTAACTAGCACAGACTTTTAACTTTCAATTTGTAGGCCAAATATATATATATATATATTTTTTTTTCCTAATCTGAGCTCTGATGCTGATACCCAAAGTTGCAGTTTTATTCACTTCAGTTTTATGAGCAACAGCAGTTTTCATCATCCTTTGCATCCTTTGCATGATGATGTAGGAATGCACAGAAGTGAATGCTGCAATCAAAGTTATGGGATAGAAAGTTCATTGTTGTAATAGTGTTATGACTTTGTACAGGCAGGGCACGTGGCAAAGCAAAAAAAAAAAAAAAAAAAAAATTGTGATAATTCATAAGAATAGAAATGAGATTTTTGATTGCATAACAAAATAGAAAAAAACCTCAGGTATATTTTAGAACTGTTTTGAAGACAGACCATGACTGAAATAAAATCTGAAGGGACAACAGAGGAAGAGTAAGGACAGAACTCTGATAAGGCAAAGACAAGCTAAGAAAGCTACTTTAGGACCACCCTAAAAGAATTAGGAGGAGACCCAAGGATGCTGTTTCACACAAATGAAGAAAGGACAAGATGCCACAGTCAAGAAGTTAAAAATCAGTGGGAAGTAGGAAGTACTCCTGGTTCTCAGATATTGGTAGGCTGGTAATAGAAAAGAGCAGAAGATTGTTTTTTCTTGCTTTTGCCTTCCTTCCCCCCATAAAAATTCCTTTGCTTTTGTTTCTTAATACAGCTACTGCATGAATCAATAATACTGTTCATTTTTTAGTTTATTCTAGAATATGAGTTTTCAGGGATTTAGTGGATATATTGCTCTATATTGCAGGGCTTTTGAGCTCAAAATTGTCCTTAGATGGGGAACAGACTTTCCATTTTTACAGGTATTTTATTTCAAATGTCTCTAAGAGACTTTGGGTTATGATCTTCCATTTAATTATTGTAGAAAACATTTTCTGAGTGAAAACTACATCCAAGATGGAACATACCTTTGTAGTATGGGCTTTGTGATAATTATGAAATGTCAAAGATTATCAGGCAATGAGACATTAAAGAAAATCCTTTACAAACAGCTACAGCGAAATTTCTGTGCCTTAGGTGTTTGATGCTGGTTATCTGTGAATGTTCTGCACAGATAATGTCTTTTTGTTAATTTTGTAGCTATGAGAATCTTTATTAAGCTAGCTGATTAATTGTAGTTTCTCTCTTAAAAGAGACAAACTTAATAGATGTGTCTATCAACTTGTTTATTCATAGATTTGTCATTATTGCTGCATCTTCATTGAGAGGGAACTCTGCTGGGCAGACTGTGAGATACTGTCTAAAACTCTTAAGTAGGCAATGTGACTAGCAAATCTATAGAAACAAAACTAGTGCTTTCATTCCCTGGTATGCAATAAAGTTCTCAGTAAAGTCTGGACCCCACAATGTTTTGGATGTTGTAGGTACACACAATGATAAAAATGTCACCTAGATTCTGCCTTGCCTTGATTCTCTGTATTTGAATTTTGCTGAAGTCCAAGTTGGAGTGGCTCTCCAGAAAATACTTACTCTCTTTGCCTGTCCTCAAAATTCCTTGTATACCTAAAATTAGGGTATGGATATACTGAGGAAAACCCCTTACTGAGCATAGAAATCCCTGCATTTTGCCTGAGCCCTCTGCAGTCTACAGTTTGTGCCTAGTTACTTAAGCCCTAGAGCAATTCTACTTTACAGCCTGGAGAGCAGTTAACTGGTGCTGACAGCACTGGCGTCACTAAAAAGCGTGGCACGGTACTCAGCTCATGCAGCTCTACAAAGGGATTAGTGTATACGTGGTGAATATAGGGGCATGTATCTCAGGTATCTAATAATCTGAATCATTAGTTCACAAAGGGGTAGAAGAAAGAGAAAAGGAATCTTTCATTTCTGCTTTACAAATGGGGAAATGGAGTTCATTAAAATTTGAGAAAGGTTTGGAATCTGCTGAAAACGTCTGTTTTAGCTTGCCATTCTGGGTAGGTATGATGGCTGCATGTGAATTTAAAGCTTTTTCTAGTGTTTTCTCAAAGCTTCACCAAACAGAAAACAATGTCAGTGCCAAAATTTATCCATGTGTGCCTGGCCCTGTCAGGCTGCTATTGACTTTCATTATTCCAGTTCTAAATTGAATACAGCCTCAGGGAAGGAAATATTTATGTAAGAGAGTGACAGTGAAAGAATCTCTGTCCTGGTCCTGCACATGAAAAACAGGCCTTGGAACCAGCGTGTCTTCAGCTATAAAAATGTAGCCATTCTTCCCCTTCAGGAGCTGTTTTTCCCTGCAAGCTACCTTTGCTTCCTTTGTTACACAATAACTTTGGGTGAGGAAACTAAAATCTAGCAAGTAAAAGAAATCTTGATAGAATTAATGTTATGCAGTATTTGTGTGCTTGTATAGGTGAAAAATTTGTAAAGTATATTTGTGTAGGGAGCATTTCCTGACAAAATTATTTCTACTATGTTGCTGGATTTCTCTTCTTCCATTTTTCTATTTATTTACTATTTGGAGAAATAGTCTTTTGGGAAGGATATTTATACTGATTTTTTAGGGGAGGCATAGCATCTTTTGATTATGCCAATAACATGTGAGATTCACAGGACTAATATTTTTTAGGCTATATTGCATTCATTTATCGTGTGCCATATTTAAAAAGCATTATTTCATTGATGTATGATACCTCAAATTATGTTGATTGGAAGCAGCACAACATTTGAGACCTCTCACTGGCTCTAGAATAGATAACTGCTTGGATGTGGCTATTCAAATCTACATTGTGGGAAAGAACACCGTAGAAGAATTAATGTTTATTTACAAAGGTTACTGAAAATCATCCAGCTGACTGTTGAAATTCAGCTTGTGCACTTAATCACACAAAAGCTAAGTTCATCACTTATTCAGCATTCTTTGTGTCTAACAATGCCACGGGAAAACAAAGGCATGTTTTTTCTCCCAGAATGGACTGGGCAGCTCTGTTTCTTGCCTCCCTTGTTTGATTTACAGTATATGTATTGTCTGAACACTTTGCATGAATATTTTTTGCACTGGATGCCTTGTCTGTCCTGGAACACTCTAGATCCAGTACTTTAATATTCTGAAGCTTTTATATGCATTGAAATCTATATTTTATTGGCAACCTTCATATCTAAGCCTCAGGAGAAGAAGCAAAATAATTGTGAAAACAAGACCTTGTTGTCCGTGAGATACATGCACTATAAATTCACATACACATATATATGTAACAAACACACAGGTGCACATATATATGCAATGCAGGATATGAATTTTATGGCTAAATATGGGGTTTTTTTCCCTGGGACATCAAGTAAAGTAAGAAAGGCTGCATTATCCATCTATTTAAAAAAGAAAAAAGTCTAGCTGTTGCAAACAAAGTATCAAGAGAAGTCATAATTATGGGGATAATTAAAAGGTTTTTATTAATGATCATAAGATAATCAAATGGTAATTAATTGATGACTGAATTAAAAATGGTGATAAATAGCTTAATGTTAATTAAACCATAATGTTAAATTGATTCAGAATTATTTAAATGTTCATTGAAATGATAGTTTAGATGGTGATTGGACATTGATTTAGACAATAATTTAGACAGTAGTCAAACATTGCTACTTACCACACTTCTAAGAATTAAGCTGTGACTGGATACATGTAAAGGACTGTAGAATACATTATAAATATATTTTAGGCCTAATGTGAAGTATTAGGTACCTTGTTTGAGGTATCAGATGCTGGGGCCTTGAGCAGTGGCCCTGCTGTTGGAAGGCTGAGGTGTGCTGTGCAGCCAGCAGCGGTGCAGAACACGGTGGGCTCGGGTGGGCCACGTGTTCTTAGAGTGCAGTGATCAGCCTGCAGGCAACCCCCTCCCTTGGGGTGGGCACAGCTGGTTAAGTTCTGTCCAGCCCCAGCTCGGGCTCCTGGTGGGACCTGGGCTGGACTCCTTTTTCCTTGGAAGATGCAGCCCAGCACAGAGCTCACAGTCTGCCCAGCAGGGCTGTTCCAACCCAGACCCACCAGTTGCTGATGGTTGAACCATGGTGCTCTTCACCCCTGCAGGGAGGGTATGTTGGTCACACCAACTTGTTCTTAAGAGTGAGAAGCAGCAGCAAAGAGAATGAAGAAAGAGGCTGTGAAGTCTTCTTCTTTGGAGTTATTAAAATCTGCCTGGATGCAATCCTGCTTCAGATTACTGTGCTTTAGCAGGGAGTGTAACAAGAACTCTTTTTCAACCCCAGCCATTTGGTGATTCAGTGATATTCTGAGTTTTTACTCCTCTATAAATGCTTATTATGAGCAAAGCAAAACATTTTGTATGCGAGTACAGTGTGGTTTCTTCTTCCTTTTTTTTTTTTTTTTTCCAGTAAGTTGAAAAACTAGAATGGCATATATAAATTGAACTTTCTAAAAACACGATAAAAGCAAGATAGAGAAAGAATACAGCTGACCTAACAATGCAAGAATGCTGGGGGTTTTATAAAAGATCAGATTATTACTTGTCCTAGGTCTCAAGCACAAAGAACTAATTTTTATCAAAGTCATTTAAATTTGCCAAGCAAAGTAAATTTGTCAACCCACATGAAAACTTACTGAACAAAGTTAAGTTCTTGGTGGCATGAGTATGAGAGAATAAAAAAAAACAACAAAAAAAAAAAAAAAAAAACCAAAAAACCCCAAAAAACAAAAAACCCCCAAAAAACCCCCAAAACAAACCACAAACAGACAAAAAACCCCTAAAAAAACCCCCAAAAAAACCCAACCCCTTGAAAAATTCCAAGCCAATTTCCAGTATAGAAAATAGAATCTGCAACAAAAAGAAGCAAAGATCAAATTTGGAATCCATGAAAGCTATGTTGCCAAAATCACACCAGTCAATGTGAGATCATCTAAAGCTGATGTCTGTAATATGATGGCATTACTGCAAAGGATTGCTCCAACTGCAGTCAGTAGAATATATATGCATATATCATACACAAAAGAGAATCCTCCAGCTCAGAAGAGACCATGGAAACAGTAACACCAATACAGCAAAATTTTGAGTTATTCCTAGTCAACTATTGATGCATACATTTGCAAACTATACTCACTAGTTATATGTCTTGCACTGTGCTTAGTAATCCTTAATATGTTGATAAAATTTAGTTTTGTCTGTCTATATGCATGTGGTATTTTCTAATATATACTATATGAAAGTTATAGAAAACACTGCCAAACTTCATTAATGTGGAAAAGTGATGCTAAAACATCCTTAGTAGTTATCTTGCAAATGTTCTAAATAAAAGTTTATAAACATTGTAAAGCTAATATGCCATGGCATTAATTGTTTTTATTTATTAGTTAACAAGAAAGACATTACTTCTTTTGTGATGAAACATATCCTCATATACTACTTTTACTATTATGCTTCTGGTCCTTATGCCTATGTGCCTGTAACAGGAAGTAAGAAACATTTAGTTGGGCTCTCCAAACCTTGGTTGCTATTTAATTATAATTTTTGCAAAGAGATTTATCATGAGTAATGTAGTTGACTTGCTGTGAAAATGCTATTTGCACAGGGTGTAGCTGTTGGAATTCACTCACGCTCCGGTTCTTTCTCTCAGGAACTGGCAATTTTTCTCAGGAATTGAATTTTTTAATGCAGAAACTAATGGATTGATGTGATAGTTTGCAGCCTTAAGTATTCCAAGAAGGAATGTGAAAATGGAAGATTTAAAATATACCCTAGATAATGTCAGAAACAAGAAAAAGTGCCTATTTGTGCATAAACCCAAAAGCACTTGGCATGCTCTAAGCCCAAATTGACATTTTAAGCTCTTTTTATTATCAGCAATTTTGTTGAAAAGCGCAAGCCTGGACCCCCCTTCACTGTTATAGGAGGGTATATGAGATCATACTTTTGTAACTTTCTCAAAGATTGAGAAATGTAATATTCATAGTATGTCTGTTGTGACAGCAAATGAGCCATGATATTAAAGCAGCTCTTGGAGGCCTATGCATATGCCAAAAAACTAAGGCAAAGTCTTCAGCTGATAGTGATGGCACCTTGGAAAAATTGAACTTAAATTGCTTGTTTTGTATTGGCTGAAAGGAGCAATGAACTTGTTGTTAGTGGTAAAGTTCGTTAAAAGTTGGACTTAATGATCTTTTCCAACATAAATAATTCTTTGAAAAATTCTCTTTACTATTAAATATAACCAAGTCGGCCGGTGGATGATGATATAAAAGAAGAATAGAAGTTTTAAATCAGATTCCTGGTCTACAAGTAACTTTGATAAGTTACAATATCACAAAAGCAATATGTTATTGACTAATTCATTCTTCATGGAACACTGAACATCAGTGTCTGCATGGTAAAGAATTACAGTCAGAGCTACTGGGGTCTTGCAGAGGTCTCAGGGAGTGTTCCAGAGCAATGAGGTAAAAGTACAGAGATACAAGGAAAATTGAAGAATATGAAGATTATGTTTAAAAAGATCATTTTGGAAAAAACTGCCATTTTTTTTTCCAGAGTATAGAAAAGGTCTTAACCTTTTCTCTCAAATATATTTTTTTCTTGCTCCTTTATATACAATTCAGCATGTCTCAAACTGCTATTTAATTTTTTTTCCAGTTTTAATGTATATCAAAACATCACCCCCCAAAAATCAGTTTGACATTCAATCTGAACAGAATTAATATTTAGCAAGATTCTGTGATCTTCCCAAGACTGTTTACTTGTTTTACTTGAGAAAATATGATATAAATATAGAAAAAATACTAATTTCTTAATTTTCATATTCTGTTGACTCTCAATTAAAATGTTTTTTATGCAAACAATCTATATATAGTATGTCTTCTGTCAAACTGCCTTATAATGATTGTAGTAGTTTTGTGGGAAGTAAAATGGTTACTTTATACTGGAGTTTGGATTGTATTTTTTTCTGACATAATAATGTTAAGTTTGAAAGCTATATTGAGCTATATTGAGAGTATATTGCTAAAATAAATTTCTTTATGTTTTGTTGTTGTTGTTTAAATACATGTTGCTTAAGCTGTATTAAATTTGTGAAAAAATAATTTGCATCAACTTTCCTTTGGTGCTTAACCATCACTGCATTATGTCATTAAATAAATGGGAATGGTTCTCAGTCATGGAAAGTTTGTTCCAATCCATCTTCTTCATCTTTAGAGAGACTAAAAATTGCAGTTTTTCTCTCTAGGGATAAATTTAATGTTGGAAAGTAACAAAACATTTTAAGCTGCTTTTAACTGTAGAGATAAAGGGACACGTAACTTTTCTAAGTGTCTAAAACTAGCAAAATGGCATAGCTCCCATTATCCTGAAATTTTGTAAGATGAGAAAGAAATATGAAATGTAGTATTGCATCACTAGCAGGATCATTTTATGACTTATAGTGCATTTTGCTCTGTAGGAAATGGACAATTAGCTATAAGTGAATATTTGTTTTTATTCCCCATTAATTTGCAGACAGAGTAATATCTCACAAAGCTGATGGCTGCCCCAGGAGACCCCCAGTCCCCATATCCAGGCATAAAATCCATCATCATGACTCATTGGGAGGAGGTGTCCATCTTTCAGACTGAGAGGGGTCAGTGCTGTGTGATGGGACACATGGTGGGATGCAGAGGAAAAGCATCTTTGAATGAGACAGTAGTTATGGGGTTTCAGGCTGGAACCAAAGATGAAAAGGGAGGGATTTACAGATTTGGGGAGGAGAAAGTGTGGAAAACAAGGGATTAAGGGAATGAAAAAGGCTACTAAAATATAAATGTTTGGGTGGTTGGGGCATTTGTCCAGCTGTGCCCTTTGCCTTATCAGTGCAATCTGAAATTCTGAATGCTTTCTAAAATTGGTGTTTTGATGGACTTTCTATAAGAGGCATGTGGGCTGATTCAGATACTGTAAGCTACACATTTCTTTGAGCAATGGATAATTTGCCCACATTTTCTTTATCCTAGACCATGCATGACTTCAGAATTGTTGAATCCCATCCAAAGATAGACTTACATTAGCTAACGACCTAAAGCAAACATACACAATTTCATGGAATATCCTGGAGAGAAAGAATGCTTTCAAATTAGTGATGCTAGTGTATCTGTTTTACTAAAAACTGTAATACTTTTCTATCACAAGTCTTGCAGTTAGCTCTATTTCTCCTAAATAGATACTCAAAAATATACATGCTGCGAATAACCCAAATACAGTAAGAACTTGTGATTAAGTATTTGATGTCAAAAAGCACCATCATTTAAAATTATCGAAAGTAATAAAAGGAAATCAAAATCAAAAGTAACTGTAAATTTAGTAATGATGAAAATTAGAAAGGTGATAAAACAGCCCTTTATCAATACTGGAAGCTGGGTGATGTTGTGTTTTTCAAGAAGGGCAAGGAGGATCCCAGAAAATGCATGTGTGTCAGTCTCACTTCAGTGCCTGGAAAAAATCATGGAAGAGATTATTCTGTGAGGAGGCAGGACTTAAAGGAATACTAAGTTTGCTGAGAACACCAAATTAGAAAGAGCTGTCAACGCACTTGAGAGCAGACACCCAGCAGTAAGTCACGAAAAATTAAAGGCATGGACAGTCACCAGTTGTATGAAGTTTAACAAAAGTAAGTGCCAGATTCTGCATCTGGGATGGGGCAGCCCTGGATGTGTGTATAGAGTGGGGAATGAGATGCTGGAGGGCAGTGCCCCCACCTGGGGGTCCTGGCCCATGGCAAGTTGAACCTGAGCCAGCCGTGCCCTGGCAGCCAGGAGGGCCAGCCCTGTCCTGGGGGACATCAGGGACAGCATCACAGCAGGGAGGGGATTGTCCTGCTCTGCTCTGAGCTGGGGCAGCCTCACCTCCAGTGCTGGGGGCAGTTCTGGCCTCCTCAATATAAAAAAACACATTAAACTATCACAGAGTGTCCAAAGAAGGGCAATGAGGATGGTGAAGGGCATTGAGGGGAAGCCATAGGAGGAGCAGCTGGGGTCACTTGGTCTCTTCATCCTGGAGGAGAGTGAGGGGAGATCTCATTACAGTGTGCACCTTCCACATGTGGGGAAGTGGAGAGGCAGGCACTGATGTCTTTGCTCTCTTGACCAAGGGCAGGACCCAAGGGAACGGCCTGAAGTTGTGGCAAGGGAGATTTAGGTTGGATATTAGAGCCCATACAGTGCAGAGGATTCTTGTGCACTGGTGCTCCCTCCCTGCCTCACTTTCTGCCTCTCTCCCTCCTTCCCTTCCAAAGGTCTGGATAACCTTGATAGTTTACCATTGCAAATACAACACAGATTTTAATAATATCCCTACTTCTTATTAAATGGAAGTTCCAAATACAATGTGAATCCTGTCAATTTGACTGCACTTGGTAAGATCCCTGAGTCCTTTTGAAGAGGAGATATCTGCAGTGTCAATAAATGTGATGCTGCCTTCAATCAAGAGCTGCTCAGCCTTCCAGATGCTTATGGCACTCACACTGTCATAAGCTTTCTTTTGTTTTTTCAAGAGATTTTCTGAAGGTCATTTAAGAACTATAAAAACTGAACATCTGAACTATAGTCTGATTCATATTGTAGAATCTGCTTTCTCTGTCATAAGAAAAGCATTTGTCTTTTCAGCACGACATTAATATTTCAGCAAAATTTATTACTACTCTTCTTTCAAAATAGTAGTTTTGCCAACAGTGGAACTGAATTCTCTCTTTTTAAGCTACAGTAAGAATCAAAGTTCAGAGCAGTTATTGTCTCTGAAATGAAGGAGTCTGTCAATCCATTCACCTCCTTATTGCTGCTTTCTTGTGGGCAATAGGAGGTGTCAATAGGGCCTTTACAGTAGCTTGAGTATAGAGAAAATGATGGAATCCAAGCACTATCCTCACTGGATACATAAGTTTACATTTATCACAGAGCACATATAAGGGTTTCATACTCATGAAAGAAGTGAAGAAGTATGTGCAAAGAAAGAGCAGTCCATTAATAGCTGCAAAACCTGAGTTTGCTTAAAACAATGGCTTTGGCTCTCTTGCAAAACAATGTGTCTTTCTTCTAAGAATTAAAAAAAAAAAAATAAAATAGAAAACAGAAAGAAGCCCTTTGATTTAAATTAGTGTCTCAATGTAAAAGTATACAGAATTTAAGTTACATAACATATGTTCATAGAAAATGGCATGTGTTCAACTCTCCATCAAGATATGCAAGATTTATGGTGATTGTAATGCTGAGAGAGAAAGAGCATCTAGGCTAAAAGGAGGGTTGTTTTCTGTGGATGAATGAATCTAAGAGTAAAGCAGAAACACATTTTGAAAAAGAAGCTGGAAGCACAGAGAGTGGGCCTTGCAGAGCAATTCAGGACAATCATGTGTTTGAATTAACTCTGTGAGACAGTGGCTGGAGGGGACTTTTGAATGAGAGCAGAGCAGGAGTGTTGGTTGAATGCAGTGGTGGAATCAATGGGAAATCCAAAATATGTCCTACTGTTGAAACTGCAAATTACTTGATAACTTTTCTTTATGCACATATTTTCAAGCATGTTTTTCTAGACTATGGCTTTAGCTAAATCATGGTTTCACAACATTTTTTCACTAAAGCTATCTAAACTATTGTTGACATGAAAAAAAGCCAAGACACATATTACACTCAGTTCTCCTTTCTTTTTTATGAAACTCTGTATTCTGTCATGAATGACAATTAAGTTGGCGTAACAGGCAGCCTAGGTTGGCACCTCCTTTTCTTTGTACTTTTCAAGAGCTTAAAAATTTCTTTATTTTTTGTCAGTATTTCATAGTTCTGAATTGAGATGTCTAATCTACAAAAATTTGGCCTCTTCTTATTCTGCTCTGCTCTCAAGATCTCCCACATATTTTTCACTTTTCTACTTTTTTTTAGGAATGTCACCCATCTTCTATTAATTTTGTTCAACCACAGCTACACTAACAATGCTGAGATTGCTTCAGTGCAAATCTTTCAGGATTTGCTTGGAGTGTGAGTGTAGTATAAGACACTTATATTTGATTTTAAGTGCATTACATACTTCAGAGCAAATCTTTGAGGCCCAGTTGATTGAAACCATCTAATTTTTCTAGGTATCCTTTAAGATGTTCTTTTTTTGAATTCTCATTTGAGCACTTATCCCGCGAATGCAGATTTTGCCACATCTTATTAGCTTTCTCTCCCAAAGTTTGACTGAGATGAATTTCAGATCAAATTAGCTGTTCAGAAGAGATGATTTGTGTTTGTTTTCCGTTTCTGTGTATCAACGGCAGAGTTTGGCTCCCAACAGCCTAAGTGCCAACATGGGAAATTGCTGCTAAATTATCGTTTTATTACAGGACACGAAATGACTGCCCTCAAGTGGCAAAGTTGGAGTAATACCACTTGTGGTACATTCATATCTTTATTTGCTCCAAAAAATTTTTATTAGTAGTGAGGATCAGAGGATTTAAATGAAAGCATTAATCAGTGTCTGACAGCTTAAGCTTCTGTTTCAAAGATTGCTGAAGGGGCATGCAGTTCTGAATGGGCAGGTTCTCTGTAAAAGCTGCTGTGTCTCAGACAGGGCTTCTTAGAGTTTTTCTGTTCTTTTTAGTTTCCTTTTATATAATTTATTAAGGCCTTTTAAAACTAACGATGAATAAGATTTTTAAGAACTGTAACAAAATGTCTTAGACTGATTAATAAATGAATATCAATATGAAGTTGGTCTTCTAAGAATGTAAATACTGTTTGTCACTGCAAATTTAGAGCAAGAGGACAACATTAAAATTTTACAATTTTTTCAATCAGATGTTTTCCGTACAAACTAGAAAGTAAAGGCTTTATTCTGTTAAAAAGAAAATAATCTTCTAAGTGTATCAGCATTTCAGCCCCATTCTCAGAACCATAGCACTTTGTGAACAAAATGCCACAGAGAAACTTTTAAAGTGTATTCCTCTATGACTTCTTCATCCCTCCATTCTGGACCTTCTGTGACCCACCATTAAGCCATGATCCACAGTTAATAGCTAAGAGAACAGAAAATTCTGGCAGGGTGCACTGGGAGTCTGAGCTTTACAGCTGGTGCTGAGCAGGCAGGAGAACAGCACTTGTGGTAACAATACAGCATGTCCTCATGAAGCCAGACACAAACAGTGCATCCTGATGGACACCTTCACTTGTAATTGCCTTCTTCTGGTCATTTGGAATGTTTCTGTGTGTGGGAGGGAGGTTGGAAGGTAAAGTCATAAGTTTTTATTGTCAGGACTTGTTTAGGATGAGGACTGTATGCTACTAAATATTCTTTATTTAGAGAAATCATGCATCTAAGGTAACCCTAGGAGTGTATAGCCAAAGTGCTTTGGCCATACCATCCAAGAATTTTCTCTAGTGTGAACATCTGAGCAACATTTTGACCAGATATATGATGCATGAAATACACATTTATTTTCTTTCTATTCAAATGTCAGGTTACAAGTGAAAATAACATTATCCAGTGACTGAAGTTTTCCTTGTAACTCTACAAACCATGCAGGCAAATATTGTGCATTTACCGAATCTGCTGTCACTATCCTATTTTTCTTGGGCACAAATGATTTTGGGACACAAACAGTTTTGTATTGTAGTTCCTTTTTCTATCTCCTTTTCCAACAATTGTTTTTTCCACTGGACCTTCAGTTATGTCTTGTCAATCTAGAGCACCTGGCACTTTCTAGAGGCCTAAGCTGCCCGAAATTATGTTGCATGAGATGATGGAAGGGCATTTCCCATGGGGAGATGAAGGGTGACTCTGCCTGTAATATCTTAAACACAACTCTGAGTTAGCAAATCCTGCACAGTGGTTTGACTGCATACTGTCTACCACAGTCAGTCTGAGGAAGCTCTTTTAACTGATTACAAGCCTGCTTCAAAATAAATTAAAATGATAAAGGGAAGAGAGTTGTTATACACAGGCAGAAAACTGATGTGTGCTTAGTTACCTCCAGTATCTTCCTAGTTAGTTGATCAATTCAAATCCAACATACTTGGATCTTCAGACCCTGAAAGACCATGCCAGATTCCTGTGAAATTAGAAAGAAGCTGAAAATTCAAAGGGCAATCTTCCCAAATAGATGGAAATTGATATAGGATCAGCTTATGCCATTGTATTCAGGACAATTGATCTACAGCTAATTTTAACTTTTGAAGATAATATTTTCTGCTTCTTAGGTAAGTCTACTTGAATGCTAAGGGTCTAGTTATAAATAGGTGCAAAGGACAAAAGGTGAAATTCATAATGTTTATAGACATCTAAAAATTACTCAAACACCCCTCCATAATAAGTAATATTAATATAAATCACATCAATAATTAATGCTTATAGCTGTATATTGACTTGGACTATAAACTTTTGTGTTCTTTCTGAAAGCTGAAAAAAGTCTTGTTAATTCTCATTTATACATCTTACAAATAATAAAATATTTGATTTATGACTTAGTTTGAAGCTAAATGCTGTCCATTCTGGGTGATGTTAAGGATAGTTTTGGGACAGAAATGTGATGTTTCAGAATGGGACAGAAGAAACCTCATATTTATCAATTTTGAAATGAAGGGGAAAAAAAAATAAAGGGGTTTTTATGTCTTCAGCATCTTAGAATTATTAAAGTACCCTTGGATGAGATGAATTCATTTGTGTGCTCCTGTTGGAACAGTTCAGCACAATGATAAAAAAAAAGCTTTTCATAGTGATAATTATTGCTTCATTTTTTTTTTTTTTTTTTGAGTGTTTGTGCATTTGTCCATGTATCATTATAAAAAATATGATACTGTAATGGTAAAATGCTGGCTGTGTAGACCTGACCACATGGGCTGTGAAAATCAGCATGATCTTGCCTTAGAAGTACTGATTCCCAAAAAGCTTGTTTTCTACCAAGTCAAATCTTAAAAAGGAACACAAAGTCAAAATAAAGCATTCTAAATCTAACTAGCTTTCTCTAAATTGTCTAGAGACAATAGATATGCAGGAAATTTGATATATGTGGAAAATTACATCTTTATGAAGAAGTCAGAGATGCATTTAAGTATCTGTATCATTTTCTCACAGTGCTCTGTTCAAAAACACACTGGGCCAAATGCATTTGCCTTTCTCTCATGAGGATTTCAATTACATTCCATGTAACTAAGTGCAAAAATAAACTGAACAATCTGGGATCTAATATATCTTTCTACAGGCATCAAAATGAAAACAGAAAAGCTTTTTAGCCTTTTTTTTACTTGCATTTCCTGACTTTGAATCGTTTCATTTCTGAATGTTTGTGCTGAATTAATTACAGCCTATCTCATGATATGTCCTTGGAAAGAAAGACTATAAAACGTTAATAAGCTTCTAACATAGAGCAGGAGAGTACCTCTGTACACATCACAATGCTAGCATCAGTATGCTGCATCCACTTCTGCCTTCTGCATGAGAAAAAGTACCCTTCACTGACAAATGAAGACCATGCTGGTAATATATATGATAGATTTTCCTGATCTTCTTTCCCAAATTCTGACAATCTTATTTTCTTCAACTCAGGAAAGCTGTCAAGATCAATATGTTATAAAAAGCATCTTACTGGAAAATTAATTATGACTACCTGTGTATCATTCAGGAATTCTAATAATGTGATGTATTAAAATGAGGCAGTAATCTTAAGTAATGTTACTTTTCTGAGGTAATCTGAAGAATGAAGAAATATTCAAATAAACTGGGGAAAAACAGTATGTAGCAAAAGCTATGAAAGAATCCCAAAGGAATGGATAGGTACACATGAATGCCATACAACTGTTTTTTTCTGAAAAATAATTCTGATTTTCTGTAGTTCTGAGGATAAGATTTGGCTTTGCTTTTCTTCCATTAGAATATCTAGGTATTACTTTCCACAGTGCTGTGGTGTATTTACTAATCTTGCTATGACATGGGGTTCAGAGCTAGAAGTTAAATGGATCCAATCTTCTGAGACATTACTTTTTATGAATGAAAAGCACATTTTTGAGTCCTATCTTTAGCTATGTAGCAAAATAGAAGAAGCTTTCCCTTGATCAGGTTTCTCAGAGCTCCATCTAACCTGACTTTGAATATTCATGAGAATGGAGCATCCACAACTTCCCTGGGCAAGCTGTTCCTGTGCCTCACCATCCTTGCATTAAAGAATTTCTTCCGAGTTTCTAAACCTACTCTCAGTTTAAAGCCATTCCTCCTCTTCCTGTAACTACATGCTCTTGAAAAAGTCCCTCTCCATCTTTCTTCTGGGCTCCCTTCAGGTACTGGAAGACTGCAATTAGGTCACCCTAAAGCCTTATCTTTTCTAAGATTTCAGTTTATGGTCTCAGCTTTTCCTCATGGGAAGGGTCCCTCTGATCATCTTGGTGTCCCTCCTATGGACTCACCCCAAGAGTTCCATGTCCTTCCTGTGCTGGAACCCCAGAGCTGATGTAGCACTGCAGGTGGGGTCTCACCAGAGCAGAGCAGAGGGGCAGAATTCCCTCCCTGCCCTGCTGCCCACTGCTCTGGATGCAGCCCAGGACACGTTTGGCTTCTTGGGCTGTGGGTGCCCATGGCTGGGTCATGTCCAGCATCCCCGAGTCCTCCTCAGCAGGGCAGCTCTTAATTTGTTTATCCAGCAGCCTGTGTTGATATCAGGAGTTGCCCCAACCCAGGTGCAAGGGCTGAAAAAACATAAGGCAGCAGAGAATGAGGAAGGCAGGTGCCCATCTGTGTGAGCAGATGACAAATTTGAAGATATTGACTCTTGTCTTTGAAGAACAGCCCAACAGACACCTTATGTGTGGGTACATATGTGTGAATATGCTGGATTTTAGTTACAAAGCACTGCATGAAAATAGAAAATCCTACCCTTCCCTATATAAAAACTTTATGTATTTCCCAGTACAACCTCTCAAATCAGTGTGTACTTTAGCTTATTAAATTAAATGGATACATTACAATGATGTTAGAATCAAAGATCCTCTTCTTTGTTACTTTACTTTACTTTACAAAAATTTAGAAGATTAAAAGTTATGAGGTAATTTTGTATTTTTCTCTTTTTCTGGTCCTGTAGCAGCTTGGGAAATAAAGACAGGCCAAAAAAAAAAAAAAAGGTTTCTATTGAGAATCATCATTCAAAGTTTCTACCATTCCATCGTAGATACCAAAGTTACTTCTACAGTGCAAAATAGGCATTAGACATCTGTGATGGGATTCTTCATAACAACTGCTGCCCTCGAGCAAGGGATCAGGGGATCAGCTAACCCAGTCAGTCAGGAATTTGCAGAGAAGCAGCACGAGTGTTTCCCTGTGGTAGCAGCAAGGCTAGTAGGATTCACTCATTTGGCTTAAGTCTCCTCCAGCTTTGTTATTCAGGAACAGCAGCAGAAGGTCTCTCTCTTTATGACAGCTTAAGGAAATGGCATTCAATTTCTTTTTGTTAGTGGACACATAAATAATTTGCATTACAGGTGGGAGACCTACAACACAAAATAAATATCTTATAAGTAGTTTGCTATGTAGTTTGATCTATATATGTCCATTACTCCCAGTCATATTTTATTTTTACTTTTTAAAAAGGATTCATACATCTTCCAGGCTGGAAACCACAGTTAAGAGTTACAGCCCTCACTCAGGGAAGATGTTTCAGCTATATCTACATCCTGTGTGAAGACTACATTTGAGTCCAGCCTCTGTTCTGGAAACTTGACTACTGCTGTTTCCATGGCAGACAATTATCTCAAGTGGATTGAATCAAGTTTGTTAGAATCTTTATCTGGTTACCTGTACAAAGGTATTCACTGCTCTCTGAGGCACACTGGGGATTCAAGGCATCTGCATGGACTGGCAGTGATTACACAGAACCTGTGGGAAGCTCCAGGTCTTCTGAGAGTCACCTTAGATCCAAGTGAGGCATCTGAAGGCATCTCAAAGGGATACATACCTCTGTCTGGCTCTCTAGAAGGTCTAGATGGTCTGCCAGGTTGCAAGGTCTTCTAATATTTCAGTTCAAACCTTACATATGAGAGCTGGTTCTGGACTGGAAGACTGAAATGTTTTTTTGTTGGTAATTGTCTACATGTGTCCTTGACGCCAATAGAACCAACTATTCAGGGCATGATTTAGGACATGATTCTGTTGTTGAAATGTAGGTACCATTTAGACCTTTTGATTCAACTACAGGTTTCCTGTAGATTTGTGTTGTATTTGACACAATCATGCAGATTTTTCAGAAATCCTGTGATGTCTCAAAAGTGACTTCCTTTTCAGGGTTCAGGGTCTTGAATTGAGACTTTTTGTCCATATTGTTGATGGAATCTGAAAAATGAATGTCCCCAAAGTAGGTACTTGCACATAGGCAATAACAGTGAGTAACCTTGTCATTGTTTTGAACTGAATGTTCCTTCTTGTGATTTGTGTGGAATGTTATTATATTGTCTTTTTACTGTCTGTGCTTTTAAAAATGAGAATGGGATTTGAAGTAGAAGTAAGGTAAACATTGTTCTACCTCTTTTCACCTGACTTCTTGCAGGTATTCTGGGGATTATGAGATGGGGAAAACATCAGATGCAGCTATAAGGATGTGGAGATTGGTGCCCTCAACAATTCAGGGTGAATGGAAGTAACCTGACAAGCCACACTGCCAGCCCCTGAATCTGCATACTACTTTCTTAATTTTCCTACTTATCTTCACCCTCATCCTGGAGGTACAGGTTCCATTGGGCTTTTTTTTTGTTGTTGTTGTCTTTGCTGTTTTGTTGGGGTTTTTGTTTTTTTTTTTTTTTTTTTTTTTTTTAGTTGAAGTGACTCAAATCTTTGTTTTCCAAGAGATTACCCTGACACCAGGGAGCTGAGCTGAGGGTGAAAAAAAACCCTCTTCATCTGTTGAACTTGAACATATGAATCTATAACATGGTGATGGGAGCATCTGACTGGGAGAGGAAGACCTGAGTTCTCTCTGCTCTCCACTTCCTAAAATTTTTGGCAGACAGGCGCCAATTACAACATGGAAAATTATCTTTCTCCCTCTTTCTTGTCTGCCATTTCCCTTTCATTCCTTTCTGCATGATCCATATTCCACCCTCATTGCGTGCCCTGCATGGTGGGAGAGGAGTGCTGCTGGACTTTATCCCTTTGGGAGGAAGGCATCTGAGGACTCTAATTCCTATTTTTGGGGGAATGCATTAACTGGTGCATATGATATGAAAGCTGAGACCTGTTCTTTCACTCCAGTTCCCTGATCCAAGAAGCCACAAGCGCTGCTGTGCTTAGTGCTCATCCTAATGCTTTCAATATGTATTAAATGTTTACTGTGAACTTCTGGTTGGGTCCCTTGGGTTCCCCTATAGTTAGAGGTATTTTCTGGGCCCCACATGACACCGATACATTTAATAGATGCTGAAGGTACTTAAGTTTAATTTGCAGGAACTGGAAAGAAATTAATGATAATGAAGCCATACCTAATTCATGTAATACTTAATACCACAGTTCTTACCTCTCACACTCTGTAGTTTCTGAAACTCTTGTACATACTGGTAAAGACAAAGGACAGAGAAAGAAAGTCAGTGTGAATTCCAATGCTTTGGCAAGCCATTAGTAATTAATTTGGAATAAAAATAGCATTTTCTCTGGTTGAATATAGGAATTCTTAAATTTATATATTTCCAAAACATATATATATGCTTATGAAGGCTTTTAATTTAACAAACTTTTGATAGCAGAGATACTTGTGTGATTTTAATGCATTTGGGTTCTCTGGCCTCACGGTGGCACAGTTGGTTAAGGAATGACTCGTCCCTGCAGTCACGAGTCCTTCCCCGAGTTTTCAGGAGAGGCGCAGATGTGTGCTGGAAAGCAATCCTGCCTGCTTCTTTCTCTATACAGAAAATGACATTTTTCTGAGTCTGATGCTTTTTGGTTTAGAGAAAGGCTGTGAAACATTAGCTTTGAAAACAGGAGTGCAGTGCCAGCCTAAGAAGCAGCAGCAAACCCATCTGGTTTTGCAGTTTTCCTCAAGGACACTGTTTGAAGAAAGCTTGGTGAATATATTAGTTAGACAGCTAATATTTGCACTGGTTCTGAGACCTGTATTTTGATCCATTGTTAATTGTAGAATTTCTGAAACAGTATGTATGCAGGATATTTAATAACCACCAATGATGCTCTGTTAGCTGCCTCATGTTTTGTAACAGATTGACTTTTGCAAAAACTTCACTTTGTGTCTGCCCTGGAAAAACACAGGTCAAAGCCCCAAACCCCTCAAGATTATGTGTGATTAATTAATTATCTTAAAATATTTTCTGTATGTTGTTAGAATTTATTCTTTGGAACATTTATCTCAAATTATTAAACAGCATTTAATATAAATAACATTTCTCTCTTGAAAATGTTTTTTAAGTACCACAGTTAGTATGAATTTTAATAAGATTTCCCTTGTTTTGTTTAATTGTAATTTCACTGTTTGCACAGATAAAAGCTGACACAGTTTTTCAAGTTTTTCTTCTTTCCTGACTTACATAAATTCCTGGCTACAACAATGGAAGTTTTTCTGGGATGAATATTGTCGAGGTACTAATCTTGAGAAAAAAGCCAGACCAGCTGCTCCTCACTGGCATTGTGAGGGAGCAACAATCCTTTAAAAAAGATTCTTTTGTATGATTAAGATTTTAGTATTAAAAGAATCTCCAAAAAAAGTGAGTAATGTTTGTGAGACCAGGACTTCAGCTGAAAAGAAAACCAAATTTCTTTGTTTTATTTTCACCTGCAATAGTTTTCTATTGATCTTGTACCATACATCTATAAAAATTCCAGGAGGAAGGAAGAAACCTGAACAGACACCTGAAAGAGAAGAACCCAGACATCTTGATGGACACTCTGAATTATCTTAAACAGTCCAAATGGATCTCACAGAATTTCATGGACTCTTTTTTCTGCCTTTTTTATGAGTCACTTACTTAAAAGATTTCTGCTTGGTTTCTGCCAGGGAGTTTATTCTGAGAACTGTAACAAGAAAAGCTGGTATGTTTCTATCCCCAAGGAGAGAGAGAGAGAGTTAGTAGGAGAGAAGAATAGGAAGGACATTTTATTGAAAAGACCTTAATTTTCAAAAGAGGGAAGCAATCTTATGTTTTTGTAGTAGATGGGAAAGCTGAGATTTGGATTGAGAGTGCCTCAGGGATTTGTTTTTCAGTAGCTTCACAAAAATTATTTTTTATTTCTCTGCATCATAATGCACATGTAAACTATTTTTTTTTCTGAACCAGATTGACTATGTTCAGACTCAATATGTGTGTCTGAAGGTGGAGGCATAAAAATGCAAAGTTTTGAACGAAATCCTTTACATGCCACACACGACCGTGTATATAGATTCGGAGTTATTTCACAAAGATGTATTTTGCTCAGATCAGTACATTTTTCTTTTCAAAGCAAATAACCAATAAACTGCTTTTTGTTTATTCCTTGTCTTTTCCATTGGGCAGGGAGGAGTCCTTTTTTTGCCCTGGAAATCTATACAATGAGAATGATAAATTTCACTAGGGAATGGTTTCATCCTCAGCTGTGCCTGATTGTTATGTGTCATGTCACCAGCCCTTCCTAAAGGACCAGGTTCTGCTCTTCCATAGGGCACCCACCTCCTTTGGGTCAAACTCAGGAGCAGTGAAATGTGTAGGAAGATCCTCGCTGACGTGGGCAGGCTGTGCCACTCCCTGCTAGACACTGAACAAGCCAAGAACATTGAATTGTGCTGCAATGCCTGCAGAAGGGCTCTGACTGTGTGCAGTAAATAAACCATGTGGGTCAAATGGAGTACTGAACAGTCTGTGCTCCCTGAGCACAATGCACCCTGGCACTGAGTGAGAAGGCACCAGGCTTTTGTTTCAATAAGAAGAACAGGTAGTTATGTACTGAGAAGGACAGTGCTCACACACAGAAAGGGCAGAGTTAAGGTTATCTGGTGCTTTTGTACTGAGTGCTTCCTTTTGCAAACTTAATGCTTTTTAAATTTCTTTGCCATTTGAAAGCTTTGTAAAGGGCTTCTTTGTCATGTTATCAAAAGTTATTGTGACCTCATTTAAAATACACTGAATATCTTGACGAGTTATCTTAGAGCATCTTGGCTTGTAAAAGGGGATGAGCTTTATAAATAAAAGGGTAAATTATTAATGCTGTGTCATACGAGTCTAGACACTGGTGTTTGAGTAGGACACTGTCATAGCAATAAAATTTCATCAGAATCAGGAGATCTAGGGATCACAGTAGCACTGTTTTTCAGCCCCATTCCTGAGCAGGAAAAAGGTGTTCTGTCTCCTCTGTTAAATATTAAATTGTTGACCTGTGGATATTTTTTCAGGCATTTGATGCATCTGGAAGAACTGTCTTTTGTACTACAAGGACCACCTTTAGTAGTATAAGTAAAATTGGAAGTTTGTAGAACTGTATCTTAATAACTCAGCTTTTCATGGCAACATATAATTAAGATTTCTACTGGGAATGTTGGGAATGAACCTTTATTCATATAGAATGTTAGGAAATATTAAATAAGTTTATTTTCAAGCAAGAGATACTGAATTTCAGTGAGATACAAACAAAAGAATTTTTTTTCCAGGAAAAATACCCTTAAATATAAATGTATGAGAACCATCATCCAATATAGCATTTGGGAATTACTTGTTTATGGTTTCCTTTCTGATTCTAGGTGTCAAAGAAAAAAAAAAAAGAGCCTGATCTCATTTTGTTTTAAAATAACTATTTTTATATAAAACAGGTATTCTATTCCATAAATCCCTGGGCATTGTGCACAAATGACAGCAAAGGTGTGGCTATTGGTCCATTTCCAGGCAAATCATGTACTGGCTGATATTCACTCAAGTAATATAAAGCCTTTAAAAATAGGATACAGAATGGAAAAATGTTCAATCAAAACATGTATAGAATACTCTTCCTAATGCTCACAACTGTCATTACATCTCAGTTATTTGGATTTGCAGACAGGAGGGAATCATCTGAAAGAAGCATATTTCAGAACCAGAAATCGAAGGGAAATAAAAACAAAATTAAAAAAAAAAATAATAACAGCAATGACAATAATAATAATTAACTCTGGGTTTTGGAAAAAAAGCATCTTTAAATCCATTATATTTCAGTTTTATTTTCATGTCTTCCCTTTAACTAAATTAATTTCTACATACTGTTGCAGAGAAATAATGTCACTGAAATCCAGGCAGTCCTTCCTTATCAGTCAACAGCTGTCCCCAGATGCAGCATTTTAATTTTGAAAGGAATATAAGAGCAATACATTTTCACTGACAACCATGCAGCAAACAACCCTCATTCTATAATAACTTGTCTACAATGTTTCTATTCATAGTGGCTTTCTGCCTATTTCATGTAACTGAATTTTATATTCACCTTTTTTACATTGCTTAAAGAGAAGGTTGTCCATTTCTGTTTATAATTTAAAAGTTCATTATTTTTCCTGGCTCCTTTTCTCTTCAGTGCTGCTTCTTGTTTGATCTGTTCCTGTTGTCCTACCAGCAGGAATTCCATTGTAACCAGACTGCTGTGCTCAGTGTTCCTGCTGTTTTCCATTTTAATTGCTATTATTATGTTTGCCCCTCTACTATAAGACTTGGTAAATAAAGTAGTTACTGTACACCTTAATCTTTGCAAATATATAAACTGTAATAAAAATTCTGCTTATAAACTTCCACAGATTCATAAGATCTCTTCACAGCAAACTGTAGATCGTTTAAAACTCAGAATAATAAGACACATTCAGTTTGTTCCTAAGAATTTACATATCTTTTATCAAAATACTGTAAATCAATTAAAGTTATAGGAATGTTTCCAGAGGAAGTTTTCATTATTATTACTGAAGATTCTTTAACTGTCATTCCTTGTCATTCATGCATTGATATAAATGCAATTGGTGTTTCTAATCCTTTGCATGCCAAACCCTAAGGAAGCCATTTCATTAGCAAAGATAATATTGCTAGCTAGGTCTTTACAGTAGATTGTAAGGAATTTCAGTTAAATAATATCTAATTTTGTAAAATATTATCTCCAATGTTTCTTTATGTTAGAATATACTTGGAAGAGAAAGACTTTTTTTGCATAGTTCTAACAAAATTTAGGTTTTTTTGTCTGGGCCTGGAGTAGAAAATGTTATTGAAAACTAGAACCCTCAAGCCCTGTCTTGTATCTCCAAAGCTAGAGAAAGCATTAAGGGTGAGCCAGAACTGTCACTGTAAAAATCAGCTGGGAATTTGCCCAAATGTCAGGTCATGATTTGACTTACCCAGTGTAGATTGGTACCAGACATAAAATTTGGGTCAAAACTCAATTTCTCTCCAAGGGCCTGATGTGTTTCTAGTCAAGTTTTCCTATTTATATTACAGTCACTGGTCTGAGTTTAATGATGAAATCCATATCAAAATAACACTAGGAATACAAGCTGTTGGATTATTCATGTTTGTGGAATTTGGGAATTCCTGCTGTCATGTCACAATGACACCACTGGAAAACCAATGTACCTGATTGATTTTGCGTAATTAATCTGATCATAGATTTCGTGTTTCAAAGCATTCCAGATTTGGAGGAAAGAAGGCATGCCAGACAAAGAGAGGATTCCTTGTAAGTGCAGCTGTCTCATTCTAGAGAACTGAGCCAGGGCTGCAAAAATAGTCTAAGAATCAGGGGCTGATTCATCTAGTTTTTTCTGGGTGCTGACTCTGTGCTGTGCTGCAGCAGCCATAAGACTGCAGTTAAGGCTTTCATGAAATTTTCAGTTTCATAGCATAAGGATTTATTTTCACATTCCAAATTGTTTGAAAATATTGTATACAAGGATTATTATTTTGAAAGTACTCGACTTTCTGTGCCTGATTTTTTCCCTTCTGTTTACAGCCCATGCAGGCAATGATAGATATTTGTGAAATATTTTCCTGAAAACATCATGAGAAATTTGAGGCCCCAAGTGCTCAGCTAATTAGATACTGCCTACAGTGTTCCCTGTAATTAAATACACTAGGATGATGTAGTCCTGAAATGCTGGGCTTATGTTTTAAATGCTTTATCTCATCACATTTTAAAAGCTTCTTTTTTCATACCTTTTTCTTTGTGCAATTTTATGTGCAGAATGCATGAATGCAGACACATCTGATTCAAGCAGAGATGCAGGCACTGAATCTAAGGATTGTATTAAGCTACCCAAAGGAAAGGGACCTGGGGATACTGGTGGATAACTGGCTGAACATAAGCCAGGGCATGCCCAGGTGGTCCAAGAAGGTCAAATGGCATTGTGGCTTGGGTCAGCAATACGGTGGCCAGAAGGATGGGGGCAGTGATCTTCCCCTGCACTCTGCACTGGTGAGGCCACACCTCAAATCCTATGTTCAGTTTTCTACAAGAAAGACATTGAGGTGCTGGAATGAGTCCAGAGAAGTGCAACAGAGCTGGGGAAGGGTCCAGAGAGTAAATTATGTGAGGAGAGGCTGAGGGAGCTGAAGGTGTTTAGTCTGGAGAGAAGGAGGCTCAGAGAAGGTCTCTGACTCTACAAGTACCTGAAAAAAGGTTGTAGCAAGGTCAAGGCCAGTCTTTTCTCACAAGTAGTAAGTGAGAAAATGGCCTAAAATTGTGGCAGGGGAGATATAGATTGAATGTTAGGAGAAATTTCTTCCATGGGAGAGTGGACACGCATTGGAACAAGCTGCCCAGGGAATTATCTAAGTCACCATCTCTGGAGGTATTTAAAAGGCATGTAGATGTGGCACTTAGAACATAGTTTAGTGGTGGCCTTGACAGTGCTGTGTTAATGGCTGGACTCAGTGATCTTAGAGTGCCTTTTTGATAGTGTATGCATAACTATGGCAGATCAGTCATTCGTATGAGTGGTTCTCCATTAATTTACAAATTTGCAATTATCCTATATGCAGATTAAACACATGTAACAGGCAATGAACACTCCAGTTGGGCTGCAACTGCAGTGGAGGTTGGTTGGCTCTGTTATTCACTGCTTTGGTCCATGCTCTGCTTGGTATGTATATTGTTTTACCAGACCAACGTATGGAAGTGACTGTGTATAGGCAAGTAATATTGTCAGTGAAACTGTACGTAATCCCTGAGTGAACAACCATCTTAAATTCAGTTTTTTCAGGAGAAGTGATGTCTTTATGGTACAACATACAAAGTTGTAGTGACCAAAAAGAACAGTTTCCCTCCAATTAGAGAGTGTAAATATTTTCTGTATTTTAATTTACTCATGAGCTGTGTAATTCAATAAGAGTCACCCATCTAGTTTGTAATAACTTGTCTTGTGCAATGAGCCACCCATTGTTTATTCTTTTTGTAAATTTTTTTGCTCCTTCTGACTAGGAGGTTGAACTGGAGGATTAACGTCAATCAGATGAAAGCAGTAAAATTCAACCTCTATAAGGCTTTCACCTCATTTTGTTCCTATTGCAGGACTAGTCATAAACCTGGATGCTTCCCAGGAAAGTAGGGGTGTTTTTCTGCATGTTTATGGATACAATATCTTTGGGAGTCAAGCAGCATTTCTGAAATGCAATTCCAATAGGAAAAGGTAATCTAATGTGAAAAAGATTTTTGCATATGTAATTGAAGAAAATTTCAGCAAATGGTACTTCTTGGATACAGAGTTGCAAAGAGCCTGGATAAAGCAGTAATATTTCCGAATCATTCTAGATGCATAGTGACTCTAGTAAAGATCCTTTGTTTAACATCTGTCTGAGAAGAGTAGATATATATAGTATAGCAAACTCTCATACTGAGAGACAATTCATGTGCACTAGGTATATGTGTAGAGAATTATGGCTCAGTTCTGCTTCAGCCTTCTATTCTGGTAGTTGTTGGCTTGTGGGTTTTTTTGGGTTGTTTGTTTGTTTGTTTTGAGGGGATAGACATGGCCGCAGAGCATCTCCAAATGTCTGCATGGTGTCGACTTAACCTTTCTACCACCCAGAAATACAAATGTTCATTGCAAGCTGTAACCTGACTGCATGGAGCTAAATGATCTTTAAAACAGAATAGACTCACAGACCTTAAATAATTCCTTTTCTTCTTTGTCAGTATTCACACAATGAACTTAATACAAGTAATGACATCAGATATGTACAGCATGCTCTGAGTACAGTCACATGCTATAACCATGTCATGCTTGTGTTCATTTATATTGTTTTAACAAAGGCCATTGCCCCTCTATTCATTTTATACCTGGCTGCATATTCTCACTTAGTCAAAGGAAGCTTGAGGCCTGAATCATTTATAAAGCAGGTATTCATGCTTTTGGTCAGTTACCTTAGATTTCACCAGCTGCCTGTACTAGCCTGCAATGTATAGCAGTTAAGGAGTTTGTGGTGAATTTATTATACTTGACAATATTCCCAAGCATATTTGGTAGAATGGTCTGAATATTAATGCATCTCCTGAGTCAGTACAATCCCTCACTGTTCTGTTGTTACTGCTTTCTTTGAAATTCAGTCAACAGCCTGCAATACCAAAACAACAAAAATATGTGCACTTATCTTCAGGCCGTTAAAATCCTACAGCTGTGTTTACCTTCCTTTTTGTGCAAGGAATGAGTAAAAAGCTTTCAATCAAATGCATGTAAAAAAGAGGAAGGACAGGGGAACTCCCTAGCAGGGATTAGAAGCCGCTGCCTTCCTGGCACTTGCTGCAGAACAGAAACATCCTGTATAATGTTAGCTGCCCTTTTCATTTCTGTTGAAGCAGTGACAGAGTTTCTAGCACCCCATGCTTAATGGCTAAGGGGCCCATGGGTACAATTCTGCAATCTAATCATTCCAGGTAATTTGCCGTATGGATGGTTGGGTTAAGGCAAAGTGGTCCAGAGACCTGAATTCATTTCAGCCCCGACTTATCCTCACAACTGGAATGAGATTCATGTTTTAATCTTAAGCTTTGTCCATATATATTAATGACTTCTCTCCTACTTCCTGCACCATGTGCAAAGGAAAATGATATACATTTGTTGTTTTAATTTCAATTTGGTTGATGAAAGGAGACAGGGAATCTAATGTATGTATGAGTAGGGAGAGAGACAGCTCTCTAGACTGATCAGCTCTTTGAGTTAATTAATACCTACATAATCTAGCAAAAGTATATGCTTCCTATGCTTGTATTTTTTCTAAGAGCTATGACTGTCATTTTTGCAGGAACCTTACATGTTCCCTTCAGAATAGGAACTGTTTTGATCTAGACATGGGCTTTTTTATTACCTTGCCTTTTTACAAAGGAAAGCAAACTGATTCAAATGCACATTTTGGAAACTGAAGCAAACAAATGGCATCCCTTCCCCCCACCTTCTTACTGGAGTGATCCACTATGGTAAAATTTTCTTTATAAAAAAATATTCAGTCTTTCTGCCTCTCTTTCATTTCTCCACCCCAAAATAACAGAAAGACCTAACTTCTCACTGAGCAATTTTTGGAAGGTAAAAAAGGTCACCCATTTCTCTTTTGGTTTTCAAATCCCAAGAGGAGATTTTCAAGGATACTAAGGGCTGTTAAGCACCCAATTCCCACTGAGCATCAGAGAGAATTGGACGACTGGCTGCCCTTTGTGTCTTTGATTTATTTCCCTCTTTGGTCTTTACTAACAACAATTTTTTCTCATTTGGAACACACTGATTGAAAACATCCAAGGTCAAATTCATTTTGCGGAATTCTACTGAAGTCAACAAAGACACACACCACGATGGAGTTGAGTCTATAGCTGTACTTTTAGCCTCTCATTAGTACCAAATCTTCAGTTTTTTATCTCCATTGGAAGCACTTGGAGAAAGTGAGGAAAAGACAACTTAATAAATTCTTAAATCTGAAGAGGAATGAAAACTAAATTAAAATAGGTGTTTTTGCAAATTTTATTTTTAAAAATCTTATCAGGAAAAATATTTTGCTTTTTGCAGGTTTATGTTCCTGACATGTTTCCTTAAAAAACTTTACAAGAAAAAAGATGGGCTTCTTGCTTAATTAGGATTTTTTTTAGTTCCCTTTTTCTGCATAACTTCCAGTGGTTGTTAGGAGTGGAATTCATCTCACATCACTTTACAAGTCTGCAATCTAGCTGTCTATATTTGAATTACTTTTCCTAGGCTACATTTACAGTCTTAAGAAAGACAAAGGCACTGTGGGGCATAATTAATCTGACCTATCCTAAATAAGATGTGAGGAATAACACCCTATGTGTACTTGTTTTTCTCCGCTAGCAAGAAGGGTAATCCAGCTGGCTAGATCAGATTTGCACTGTAGGAGTCTACATTTGATCAGATGAATCCTCCCCTGCTGTCATCCATTTCTTCTTCCTTCCAAGGCTAACCTTGTTCACTCTGGTGTGATTGCCGTTTGTTTGTAAGATAAATTGCATTTGTGAATCTTCACTTGTTCTACTTCTTCTGATGTTTGTGAATTAAAAAAGACAAATTCCAAACTCATGAATATGTTGGAACAGATCATGTAAAATTTGTTATTATTATGTTGGCCTTTGCCACAAAAATATACAAGCGCTTTAGCCTTTCCTAATTATTTATATACTTCATTAAAAATATTTTATTTTTATTCAAGTGTAGTAGCTTTGTTCTGATGTAATATAGAATTATCTAGGTCAAACTACAATGCATTTTCATTCCTATCAAGAATATACTGAGAGCTAACTGGAAGGATTCTGGTTCAGGAACATGTAACATTTGTCATGGTGATGAGTACAAGTTCCAGGTGACTGGAGACTGGTGGTTCTCATCAGACTCCTGAGATCTCCCTGAACAACTGCATCTGAAATGCTGTTATGTGGGATTTGTTACTTCCTGGGGCAGAATTTCCAAACTTCCCAGTGAGGTTATTGAAGGTGCTCTCCATCATTATTAGCCACTTCAAGCAAAATTCCATATTTTCTGATAGTGTGCCATTATAAAATCACCCTGCAGCTGATATAATTTCAGTTTAATTTTCCGTGATCTGATGTTGCTGTGCTGTTGTTATGGTTAAAGTGTTTTCATACTTAATCCTTGCCTTGGTATTTAAAATATGGTTTTGCTAAGTTGGAGCCATTCTCCTTTGAGCATAATAGTAAGTGCAGAGAGGGTAGGGTTGTCTGGAGCTTAGATACAACCATGTTCAGGAAGCTTAGTTTTAATGACTTGGGCCTTACTTAAAAAAATGGACAATCAGTACTTAAAGCACTGTGTGTGCTCACTGACTTTAATATCTAAGTTACAGCCTCAAATGAGAACTGCCCACCTAGTTCATTTAGGTTTTTTGAGAATATCACTACATGGCAGGAAAAATGGAATATGCACATGACTGCTCTGCTGTTTACATGTCTGTTTTAGCTCCACAGTTACTGTTGAGCTGAAATTCAACAAAGCCACAAGGATTATTGAAAAGTTCTGAATTCTTTTTGTGGATCAAGAATATATATTTTAAAAAATTTGGTTTTAGATACTGTCTCAATCAGTTATTAGAATATGTTTCCTAGGTATGAAACCTAAATTTCCTAGGTAGGAATGGTGGGAATCAAATATTGTTTCACTAAACTATAGTGCTTTAAGGTACTTTGTCAGATTGCCTCATCAATAACACAAACATAGTCAATTTTACTTACGTTGTTCCTGATGGTTCCTTCCTCAGCCCGTCTCTTGCAACGCCTCATTTTCTTTTACTGTCATACAGGCTTTTTGTCTTTTTGCCTAACCCAAATCTTCTTTTCTACCCTTTGAATGCAATCCACCGTAAGATGAGAAAACAGATTATTCTGATCTTTGCTAGTTTTGGGATCATGTTATCATACTCTCACTTTTACTTCTCTTTGGTGTAAACTACTAAATGTATTCATTCTTTCCTCCAAGGTATTATTTCTAGACAGCTGATGATTCTTACGGTTTTTCAATTTCTGCTTGTTCCACACCTTCCTTCCAGTGCAGGGAAACTAGCTAAGATTTACCAGTATGGTGCTTATAATTTTTTGCAGCAGGATGATGCTGTTGACACTTACTGAATGTGTTACCCACAGTCACGGCCCAGTGCTTATTTTTTTATTTATTTTAAAAACAGATGAACAGACAACATACAGAATGACTATATGGACACATAATATTTTTTTGGAGTGTAAATGAAGTACAAGACAGCTGCTTTGTATGTAATCTCATAATGCCAGACCTTTTAGTATTCTGTAGCCTTAAAATCTGTATTATTTTTTTCCATAGAACTTCTGATTAGGTGTTTTTCTAGCATCAGGGACAGTTTGTGAAGTTGATTCTTTCTGACATTGTTATTATTGACTGGTTTTCAGGTCAGACCTCCACCTCTGGTTTCTCAAGGTGAGTTTTAATTCATGGCTGTCCTCCCTATCTTGTTATCTGAAAATGTAATTATCTGCACATTAAATAAGTACCCTCTTTATTCTCTCATCCAGGTCAATGGATACCAGACCTGGAGCAGACTCCCATGGATACTCACACAGTATGTTCATCTCTTTTGACAATGAACCATTGATAACTAGAGCACAGTTACACTATGGAGTACAAAGGAATACATTGAAAATGAGACCAATGAATTAGAAACAATTGCTGATTAATATTTTGACAGGTTCTGTTGCATGTTAGTTACTTATCTTCATTCTTAGTGTAATTTTTTTTCATTCTCTGTTTATAAAAAGAAAAACAAACCCAAACCCACCCAACAAAAAACCCAGATGAAAGAACTAAAATGCTTGCTCTTTGAAAAGAGGCATTATGAAGAGTTGAATCACTGTTATGATATATAGTTCTGCTTTCTAAGGCTATTTGCTACTTTCAAGTAAGCTAATTTATATGTCAATCAGCAGAACTTAACATTTTGAGGAAGAGCATACTCCTTGCTCGAGATGTAAAGCAAAGGACTCACAGAAATTCTGAATTAGTGACAGAATGGTGTATAATGAAGATTCTGATGATATTGGTAGACTTCTTACCTTAATGAGAGAACAATGCTACTAAGAGTTTCTCTGGCATACACCACTGTCCAAGCATAAGACACTTTGATTTGTATTGTCCTTTTTGTTTTTAACAGAAAACAGCTTTTTGTTTTTAACTGAAATTCTGGTTTGGTTCATGGCTTACCTGAGGATCTTCATGCATATTTCTGCACAGATTCAAAAAAAAGTGCGCACAGACCCACACAAAGGACTAAAATTCTGCCTTTTACTGTATATTGCATAAAACCACATTCAAGTCTTTATTAGGTCACACAATCGTAAAATTAAAGCTGAATTTTACCTTTCAGTCTATAAAAAAATATCTTAGTCTACAAATGAATAAAATATTAAGTAATATGTATGAAAAACTGTTAGATGAAGTTGATCAAAGAACCCTATCCCTCCTATTGCTTATAGAAACCACAGTGCAGATGTTCAGCCCTGACTGCTTATTTGCAATGTTAGTGTTCAGGTCATGGGTGACCATCTGTTTCCTTTCACTTTATGACACAGCACTTGCCCTCCATGAATCTTTCTGTGTTTCCTTCTGATATGATGGCAAAAGAGGAATGAAAGGAACACTTATTTGGACAAGAGGCAGAGGAGCTTGAATGAATAATATTATTGCAGTAAAACAGTGTGAATCTTCTCTTTAGTTACCAAGCATCCCTGACAGTGTCGTTAACTACTCCTCAAATAAGATGAAGATACACAGCCCTATAGTTAGGTGACTTTAGCCCTTGTAGGGCTCTGTTTCTTCCCATTGAATAGATTGGTTCCCTTTGGAAAATGATAAACAGAACATTAAGTAACTAAATTAGCTGCCATGGTATGACCACCCCTCTAAGGACTAGACTAATACTTAGAGGGAGCAAATGTTTGTCTAAACTTTGTAGCAGTAAAACATTAGCTCTTTCAGAAAGCTGAACTGGCATTCAGTGCAGTTTCATGAATCAGAGGTCTTTTCTGTAACACAGATGGGCATTTTTTACATTAATTCTAACCCTATATTATGAATAGTTCTCTTCATGAGTGGAACTGGGTTTATTTCTACAGGGAAATAGTATCTTTTCTTTTTTGAACAAGATACTTCTAAGCATAAGGGGAGAGAACAATGAAACAATGTTGAAAAGAAAAAACAAAATGCAAAGTTAACCACAAATTTCCATAATGAGGAAACAAACCACAATGTTCTCTGAGATGGTGCCAGCCAGTCCCTCACTGCTTTTCAATATAAAACAGAGAGTAAAATAAGAAAAGTTAAGGGACTTTCAAATGATTTACATGTCGTGTTGATTTTAAGTCCCAACTTCTTTTGTCAAATATGTATCTGCAATAATGTTACATGCAATTGTGCACACTTGAGTGAAATGAGAACAAAATTATTCCCAATATATACATTGTGTAGGGAAACTAAATCTTATGCCAGAATTCTAACTTTCAAGAGCTTGCTTAAAACCCAAACACATCAACAGACTGGAAAGATGGGTTCTATTTTTTGTGTTTTCAGTAACTGTATTTCAAAATGTTGGGCTTATAGCACAGCCACTGTGCTCAAAAGCTTGGTATCTTTAATGTTTTGAGTCAGATTTAAATCAGTTTAATTACTTTAATCATGACTGTATGTACATGAGAAGAATTTAACCTATTCTTTCCCACAAATACTTGTTCTAATTAAAAGTGTTTCAGATATGAAATACACAATTTAAATAAGTGGCTGAAAACTCTCACATGTCTTCTAGCTTACCACAAGCTGCCTTGGGTCATTATTTGACTGTCAGCTGAGTGAATGCACTCATATTTGAAACCGTTTCATTCCAAACCAAATCTTTCCTTTTCTAAGAATCCTTTTCCAGAATCTATAAACTTTTTAAAGCTAATTTTCCCATTCTTCACAAACAGTAGATTTAGGTAAATGTCAAAATGGACCCTGTATAAGAGTAGGCTCTTTCAGCACTAATTGGGACTTGATATACATCAGTGAGGATTTCTGATGTCTACTGTCTCAAGAAAGAAGTCCAACAGAGGCTTCTGTATTTGTGTATCTGGGTTTTGACAAACATACACAACACTTCATTTAAATAAATAAAATATGGAGAAGAACCAACAAGTCCTTTGTTTTCCTGAACACTAAAATATTCCTTTAATGGAAAACTGTTAGAATTCAAATAATCCATGGATGCACAAAAAATATACTTTTCAGCTGAGATTTGACTCTCAGGAGATCCACAATCAACCCAAAATGTTGATAAATATTTGACCCCAACAGGAATGGTTGCTGATCGATATTTTCCTTGGAAAAACTAATCTGAAAGAAGTTGATATTACATGGAAGGTTCTACAGTTTACATTGAAAATTCTGGAAATTTCTCAAACTGCTTATTTATAGCCCTGAATGTCACTAATTCTGCTGCATTTTTGAACTTATTTACCTAGCAACATTTTCCTTATTTGCAAAAAACTGTAGAAAACATGGTATCTGCTAATTAACTTGTCTCATATAGAGAAGTGGTCTTGACTTGGGTTTCATTTGTAGTATTTCCATGTAATTTTTGCTTTCACTGAGCCAGGAAATCAATTTTAGTATTACACAATTGTGCACCAAATCACCTTTGAACTGTAATGCTAAGTGCAGTGAAGAACAGAAAACCTTCTGTATTTTTCCAATCTATGTGTATAAACTTAGAGCTGGGGAGGAGAGTCTCAGCACCTTGCAAAATAGGGTACTGAATTTTATTAAGTCAATACATTTCCTACAGATTTATGTCACTATGAATAAGTTAAGTGACCTGAGTTATTACTCAAAACACTGAAACAGAAAGTCGATGCATATGTGGAAAAGTAGTACATTTTCTTCTTTAATCTCAGAACATTCGATATAGAACATTTGCATTTGACTGGACTTTGTATAAAAATGCAAAACAACCACCTTCTACTTCCCATGGGAAATTAGTCAGCAGTCCAATAGTTCTAATGCTCAGGGTGCTTTTTTCACTTCGTCTTTCTATTTCTTTATTTCATTTTATTAATTCTCATTGCATAGGTACTGTTTTAAATTATTCTTATATCCCTTTGATATTAATGCTGCTACATTTTCAGCTCTCTAGCCTACTGCCCAGAAGCATCACATTATATTCTTCTTTTGCTGTAGAAGAGAAGTAGTCAAAAACTGAGTGCAGGTTAGGTTGCCTATGCAGCTTTGTCTTATCCACAGTGTAGGTAGAATAAAGCACTTGTAGACATATTCACGTATAGTTTTACTAGAAGTACAGTCAAACTTAAAAACACATGATCCCAGCAGGTTTTAGCCAGAATTTAGAGTTTAAGGTTAGGAAAATCTTATTCTGATGTCCTGGGGTATATGAGACACCTTGGATATACACATTGTCAGGCAGCAGTGTGTGTCAGACCCTGGAGGTGAACAGCTGATTATAATCCCTTAGATAATATCTGACTTCATGGGTGCAAGGGGAAGTTGATGCTTTTGGCCACATTTGCATGAGAGCCTCATAATCCAGCTGTTTGCCAAAGGATCTCTTTGAGCTAGCTCCTCACTGTAAGAGCATTTCCACATCTGGCTTTTGTGTTCTAGGAGGGCATGTGTACTGACAGTCCCTGGAGTGATTTGACCATGACTTAGCTTCCCTTCCTATTATCACTGAGATAGATTACAAGCAGGAAGGGAAAGGCGGTCAGACCAGATTGCAGGAGCCTTGCCCTGTAAATAGTTGCTTGGACATTTGGCCAGAAAGGATCATATGGGGTCAAGTCCTGCACAGTCTCTTTTTTTCTCATTTTTGTCAAAGGCCAAATGCTTAAACTACCGTGGGAGCAAACTGGTGTCTAAAAGCAGGAAATTATGTCAGGCCCTTGGAACCAGGAAATCTGAATAGTGACCATGAAGCAGGTGTTTAAAGCAGGCAAGGCATTTTAGGCACACTGAAACCCTCTGATAGAGTGAAATCACACATCTCTATGTCCCACTTACTCTCCACTTTGAATCCCAGTCTACCAACTTAATTTTTCCTCCAGATAATGTAGGACAAAGTTGGATCACTGACTCAGCTTTATGAATTCCATTTTTTTAATATGCTGAGTGCATGAGTTTTAAGCATTGCAGCCCTGAACAATATTATGTCAAAAACCTTTTGTTGAGTGATTACCATGGTGAAAAATACCTAAAATTATGTTTCCAGAGTGATAGAGAAGTATTTTCATTATTTGACTTGATGCATGGCTCCAAGTCTCTCATTTCCTGCTCATTATTTGCACCTTCTGCATGTAGGGATCTGTGGTATAGGCTGATAGCAAACAGTTTCCCAGGCTATAGTCACCACTGTCCAGGTTATTCATACCCATCTTGTGTCCTGTTTTCCATTTTTTACCAGTTCTCTTCTTAAATAATTTCTAGTTCATTCCAGTATCTATTTTTTTTCTCCTTTGCGCTGATTCTTTCTTGATTTTATCTCACTATTTTGTGTTTTATGCTTGTAAGCTGATTTACTTTTTTCAGTACATTTCAAGGCTTGCAGTCAAGTCTCCAAAACACCATTCAATGTCTTAATGATAAGACCCCCACACTTTGTCTCCTCTTTAATCTTCTTCCTGTGTTTGCAACAGTTGGATTATGGACATCCTGTACCAAGAACACCCTATTTTATGGTGGTTGTCTCTAACTCATGAGAGCAATTCAGCACATTTCTTCTGCTCTTCTGATATGCATTCACACATTTTCAAAATGCAGGTGTTCCATTCTATGTAATAAACAATGCATGAACAAGGGCTGATGTGTGAACTTCCTACCTCCAAAACAAAGCCCTTTCTTTTTGTTTGAGTGTCATAAAATAGGAGAGAAGGGTTTTGACATATGAGAGGTCTTAAATGTTTCCAAAAAAGTCTACCTGCTTCCCCTATACTTCCAAAAGGATGGACACTGTTGCACATACTGCTGATGATTCCCCTGAGCGAAGTTTCCCTCACCTTGTAATCAGAAATGCTGATGTCTTGTGTCCTCCAAAAGATACTGTCCAGAATCTGACCAGTGAAATTGGTCCAAATGATTGGAATTTCTCGAGTTATAAATACATGTATGAGTACAGTATAATTACAAATACTTACAGCAAGATGGTAGCTTTAGTACTGCAGAGATCCTAACCACAATTTTGCTTTCTGTGCTTCTTTAAAAATGAATTCCTCTAAACTCCTACATCAACATCAAATGGATCCCATTATTTTCTAGGTAAGAATATGAATATTATAAATATGCTTACAAAATTTGTGATTCCCTATTGCCAAAGTATAATGCATGGTCTTGTTTAAATGTATATTGAAAAATTCTGCTGGAGTTTGCATGTACATGGGTGTACTTGAATAATGAAAGATTGACACTTCCATCTTGATTCCATGAGCATGGGCAATGTGTTGGAGGAGAGCTTCTGACTAAGGAAGTGGTTTGCTTCTTCATTGTCCAGTGCTGTCTAACAGCCCCTTGGGAACATTTTAAGGTCTTGGAGAGATGAATCAAGTCTTTAGTTTTCTTTGAGAGTCTGGGGTCTGGTCAGGGGCTGGCAGGCCAAAAATAGTGATGGTCTTCCACTTTTCTTATGCATTGCTTCATAGATATCCAACATTTCAGAGCTGAGGGTTTTTTTGCTTCAAACTGGAAAATGCAATCTGCATTGGTAATTAGAATCTACCACTTTTGTGGCCAATAGTATGTTCCAGAATTAAGGTTTTATTTTTGCTCACCAGGAAATGCATATGTCAGTATATATAATATTCTCATGCAAACGACCAGCTTTTTTTTTTTTTTTTTTTTTTTTTTCAAATCTCACTGGTCTCACTGAGCACATTCTTCTCAATTTTTGGGTCAAATGTTGTTATATTTTAAATTAGATTAATTCAAACTTCTGAGCAAACAACCTTGAAAAGCCCTATGTAAATAACCTCTACACATATAAAACAATATACAATTTACAGAACCCGTTTTGCTCTTCCCTGGCCAGCATGGTTCCAGTGTGCAGCCATCCAGGTAAGTAGAGCACAGTTTAGAGAACTAGTAACTGGGCCATCACAGCATCCCAAAGCTCCAGCAGTTACAGCCTTACCATGTCCTTTTTCAGTTCATATTGGCTTTTCTTGCTGTGGTACCACCTTAGATGACAGCAGCAGCACATGGGCATGGGCAGGCTGAATTAATCTCTCCATTAAAATCAACGAATTGCTCCTCAGGAGATACACAGGAAGCAGAACAACAGGCTCTAGAGGGCTCTAGGGTTTTGTACACCTGATATATTTTATATCAGCATTTAGGAGAAGACTTAATTACCTTCATAAGTGAAACACAGCTAGCCTAGGTAGTAGTCAGAGGTAGAAAATATTGTCTGGACTTCAGAGGAAACCATCCAATCCCTGCAGGAAAACAGAGATTACTGCATGGTAAGCAGCCCAGATTTTTAGCATTCTTAGCACTCTTCCAGCTCTTGAGCAAATGAAAATTCAATTGTGTTGGAAACTAAGGAAAGAGCAAAGAAAAGAAAAGAAAAAAAAATCACTCAAAGAGCTAGAAATAACCTCATACACAAACTAGTGACTCACCTCTTCTTTCCAATCAACTCCTTAAATGAGAGTTTATAATTGAAAATAGGTCACCTAAAAACCATAAAATAAGAAAAACCTTATTGAAAAGTTCACCCACATACCCCCTAGCTAACAATTGGCTATTTATTTTTTTCCAGTTGCTTTATAAATTCCCATGGGAACAGAGATCCCTTTTTGGTTTCAGGCAGGAAATATCATTCTGTCAATATGCTTGTCTAACATACACTAAGTCATTTTTTTTCCAAATAGGTGACATTTTTACATTGCATTTAGTTTACACAAAGACCACAATATTAAGAAAACTTAATGTAATCATTTTTCTTGTATGAGTAAGAATCCAGATACAAGTCTGGAATGAATTTTTCAGCAGTGTTAAAGGTAATAAGGGTTAGCTTCCTAAATGCTGATGTTTAAGTTTTGGCCTTTTCCACTTGTGCTTGTTCAGCTTCTCAAGGAGCTCTGAGCAGCTTTATTTTTCTAGTTGATATTGTAAGTTTAGTGAAGACTCAATCCAACAAAGTTCATAAGCAAATCTTAAAGCAGTAAAAAGATCAAGAAAACCATTTACTTATATGTATTCTTTGCCCTGTTATTTTGGCAGCAGGACCATGTCCTCATTGGGTAACTTGTTTGTCAGCTTCATTGGTTGGTCCCAGACTGTGAAAACTGCAAAATCAAGAAAAAAGAGCAACACTTAACATATTCCTAAGGAAAAGTTGGACATGGGGCAGATATGCTATGGTGGTCTGTATCAAGATGAAGAATTGTGTCCTGCTGTTTACAGACAAGGCAATCACTTTCCTATCCTCCTTATCAGACTGTATTTCGATCACTGTTTCCCAGACACTTAAAAGGCATTATTAGAACACAGGAAATGATGAAAACGTAATATATATTATATATATTATATATACAATATATCTCACACACAAATAATACAGGAAATAGAGTCTATATGCATTGTAGCTAGAGAATGACATGAGCTTTTGTTAGGAAAGAGAGCAGTTTCTCTGCTGTGATTTTGGGAGTTATTCACAAGGATGCTGATTATGTGACACATATTCTCTTGGTCAGTTTTATTTGCAGTGTCTAAATTTGCATTCCTAGCTCAGTGACTTTAAGTCACTTATGCATTATGATATATGTCTGTCATCAGCAGTGCATTTACTTTGGGAAAAATGTCACTACTTCTTTAGTCCCACTGTCTAGCTTTCCAGCTAGGAAAGAAAGAAACTCAAAGTCCTGCATTTGAGTACCTTCACACAAGTGTCTGTATGTGCACTGAGTGTCTAAGCTGCCACTGTAATCAGTGAGATATCACCAGCTGACATTAAATCAGGTCTCAGTGTCCTGTCAGCTGCTGGGTGCTGTACACTCCATGGGCAAGGAGCTCAATGCAGCAGCTGTCAGTCCCAAAGGAAAGCCCCCCCAGTCTCAGGATCTGGACTCCAGCCTGTAAAGAGTGAGCAGTGTGGCAGGCTCTCTAACATTCCCTTCCAGAAAGATTTGACTGTTAAATTGGTTGTTATTTAAAGAGGAATGGAAGGAGGATTTAATGCCATTTTTATACATGTATTTTAGGTCTTCTAGCAGTGGACAGAAAGGATTTTTCTCACCTTTCTGACATTCATTATGGTTTGTGGGGTTTATATTTTCCATGTTTTTCTGCAGCACAAGGTGTTGCAACAAGGGCAAGAAGGGCTTAAGTTCTTACTGGCATTTGAGAAACTCTCAGAGGTCTGACTGATATGTGTCATTTAGGACTATACTGATCTCTAGATTTTGATCTAAAATGCTTGCAAGGTCAAGTTCACACAGACCTTTTGGATTTTGCCTCTCACTTTAACTGTGGGCCAGAATACACTCACTGAAATTACTGGCCAGTTTCACTTAGCAGATTTTTTTATGACTGTGGTAACTCAGGACATCACTGAAGACTCTGACCAATAAGGCCATGACAGCTGCATATTTAGAATGTCTTAATTGTTGAAATGGTTTCTGTGTGGATCATAGCATGTGTTACTGAAGCATGCTGCAATTAAAACACTCGGTGTACAGCAGACAACTCTCATTACTTCCTGAAACTCAGTTTCTTCTATATTATAGCAATTTGAATGGACAAAATATCAAGTATTCAAAATTTTTGTTTGTTTTTGAAACTCTTGGGTCATGAGTATTTTCTGTTTCCTATTTGATTAACTTTCTTCACACCTAATACAGCAAAATCTTGGAAAATTTACATTTGGATACAAAATATTAAGTACTTGTACAGTACTTTTGTTCCAGAATCATATTTATTAGAGGTGATAGATTTTTTTTTTATTTAACTCCAGCATCATTTGCACAATATTCTCATACCCAGATGCACGGTGAAGAAGAAGCTGTTAGAACATTTTGCACAGAAAGGTTTCGTGAGGAAAGAAAACCCACATATTACAGCTTTAAATTTAAAATATTCATTTACACTGGAAACCAAAACAAAAGTAAGCTAAGATAGGTAGAGAATATGTTTTTCTCCAGGACTTGTCATCATAGTCAGACCATGGCCAGTTTATAAATGATGCTACCTTCAAGAGCAGTTAGGTGAAAAATATTTTATTTGTTAATGAAGCTTCATAGCACTACACAGTACTACATGATGCATTGCATGAGCATTCATTTGTGAATTGTAACATTTAAAAGCTTTATAAAAAGATCAACTGCCTCCTTTTGTTCTCTCTTGACTGGCAATTTTGTACTGTCTGCTGAAATGGCAGCATTGGTGGCTGATTACAATGCTGATGTCAAAGAAAGAGATGTCAAAGGCATCCTGTTAAAAATGTTACCTTCATTACATGTCTGTTTGGTCATGTATATTGCAGATTATTTCTGAACATTAAAAAAACCTGCATGGCATGGTCTGGAAATTATGCTTTTTACATTTAGTAATTTTTTCCCCCTGCTCATTTCTTCTCATACAGAATTATTTAAATATTTCAATGCTAATAATAATAATAATAATAATAATAATAGCCATTTAATTCACAAAAACATTGTCATTCCTGTCTCTCAACAAAGGGTGAATTATCTTCAACTTAAACTGGAAGCAACTCCATTGGTATATTGCTGTTTTTCTCTTACTATTGGTTGCTATTAGAAAGCAACCATTGAAATGATCTCGGAATTTCAGGTGTCACATTTAACACTACAGCCTTGAAAACATTAAAGCCACAGAAATGTTGCCAAATGTTTCTTCCTTACGTAATGTGACTTTGTTGTCCCCAGTAAACTCGTGCTGCTTTTGGATGTTCAGCTGAGCTCACCTGTCCTCCAGTGGTAAATAGAGTGAACAACATTTGAAAAAAACCAAAACATTGAAATATTCACAGATAAGAGGAAGGAAGGAAGGAAGGAAGGAAGGAAGGAAGGAAGGAAGGAAGGAAGGAAGGAAGGAAGGAAGGAAGGAAGGAAGGAAGGAAGGAAGGAAGGAAGGAAGGAAGGAAGGAAGGAAGGAAGGAAGGAAGGAAGGAAGGAAGGGAAAAAGAGAAAAAGAAAGAAAAAACAATAGAAAGAGAAAGAAGAGAAAGAAAAAGACAAAAAAACTTTTTTTCTGTACTTAATGTGTTGGATCACAAATGCCCCGCCCCTGCTCCAAACAAATATACACTAACACTATTTTAAATGTAATCTAGGAGTTCCATCACAAATTATCTGTAGCAGGAAAACACAAGTAATTTTTTACCCTGTTCTTATTACAATTTGTTTTCTTAGAGATGAGGCCAAGCTGTGAGGCCAAACACAAAAGAATGATCATGTCTCCATGGACACGCACAGCTCTATTTCCATATATACAAATTAATGTTATTGATACAAGTATCTTGTTTGAGAAAGAAAAGAAAAAAAAGTCCTATACTCAAGCAAATAAAAAAAGAAAATAGAGATAAGAATTGCATTCTGCCTAATCATTAATGTGCAGAGATATTTTAGATATTAAGTAATAATCACATTGTTTAAAACTTATTCAGGGCAAAAGTAAATGCAGTTCTGTAGGTCTATATTTTTAAAGTTATATTGATTCATCTCTGAAATATATACGTTTCACATATGTGCGTATTTTCTCAACTTTAGTTGAGAAACCAATTTTAGTAAGAATGGATTTTCTACCTATGTCCGTTGAAACCAATGGTAAAACCCTTGTTGAATGTATTGAGATTAGCTTTTCTGTCATCATCACTACTTTGACCCAAGTAAATGATGTCATCTTTTGTCACTGAAAAGAAAGCACGTATGCAATTATGTCCAATGTGTTCCCACTTATATTTTGAAACACTGGCTGCTGAAAGCTCTGCTGAGGTCTAAACAGAAATGTTTATTCCTCCCTTCCCCCGTACGCACACACACAATTTCCTACACCTCCTATTTACCACCCAGAGAGAAGGATCACATTTCCACTCCTCCCCTGCTCAGAGAGTATTTCAGAATCTTTTGGAAAAACTCTTGACCTCACACATATGTACTATTACTGCAGAAAGCTTCTTTAGTTTTCCTCTGATACCTACTTCTGGGTAATCTCATACTGAACTATAATTAGGATAAATAAAGAACAATGCCTTTAGAGAGCTATTATTTTTCTTTGGATATCCTTGTGAATGATTATGAACAAAAGGTTTAGGCAAAGTGCCCTCCTTCCATGCTTTGCAGGAGGTCTGATGGTCACTATTACATCTGCAACACCTTGCTTCTTCACAGTAGCCAAGCTGTTTTGGACAATGTAAGCACTGCCTGAATGTGCTGTATTATAAGTGCAGTAAGATTTGTAAGAGTGTGTCTTTTGGGGGTACTCATCTAAGGAGTACTAGCTATTCTGAAAGGTCTCCTGGAGGAGGTAGCTGATGGCAGGACCACCAGCACTGCAAATGCCTGATATTGTTTCAAATTCCCCTTAAATTCAGGATAAAAGGCATCTGCAGACCCAGGTAGACCACTGGTCTGGAGAGCTTGATGCATACCATTTTCTGCAGCAACAGCACACGAGGGTAATGTAGCTAAGCAACACAATCTAGTTATGCTCAATGGTCCAGCCCTAGTTTTAGGAACTGTTTAAAATATTGCACATAAGCTCTGAACTGGTGCATCTTTTACAAGGTGGATGCCATAGTGTACAATAAAACAACAGAAACATCCAAGGTAGTTTCTTCCAGGTTCTGACATAATGTCCCTTTCACCATATGCATATTTTCTTCAGTCCCCCATGTGCTCTGCTGAAGTACTCCAGATTCCTTTTCCTCCTGAGCTTATGCCTTCAGGAATTTTTGGGGAGAAATACATTTAACTTAATACAATTTTCCTTTGTATTGCTCAAGATGAAAAATTTCTTTTGCAACAAGGCCTGAAGAACAATTCCTTCTAAAGAGGATGAAGCCAAACATTTCTGTTCTTAAAAATGGCTGTTGCTTCCCATTCTTAGCAGGTCCAAGGCTTCAGTCTGCCCTCGGAGAAGTTAGTGACCCCTTTTTCAACGTGGTCACCTCACTTCTTATAGTCAGTGCTCTCCATGGAGTGAGCTTGACAGCCCTGGTGTAGGTGGAATTTCCACTAAGCTTCTCAAAGCCCATATACCTCCAGGATGCTGAATGACAGCACACTCATCTGCCTACACACAGAACTGAGGCATTACAGCATTGGACAACTCTGATTGATTGAATAGACCCTGAGGGCAGGACCCTATTACCAAGCCAATGCTCAGAACTGATTAACCCCTTAGCCAGTGTCAAATACAGTACATTGCTGTAAGAAGACTATAAATCATAGGATAACTGTAGGGTCAGGCCTATTGTGGCCCTCTTATATGTCTTGCCTAAAGCCTACTGTTGATTTTTCTAAAAAGAGTATGTTAGTGCTATTCTGGCAGAAGGATAACAGAACAGGAGCTTCCCACCCAGATTTTTATTAATCACAGTACTGTGCAGGTTATTTGCTTTTTTCCCTTGTTTTCCTTTGCTTTTTTCTCCTGGTCATAGCAGGAAATGCTTTACATGACAGTCAAGGTGTATTTATGGTGCAATACCAGCCATGCCCACACATTGTCTTGTAGAATGGAGCCCAGGGTTCTGTGTTTGTTTCTGTTGGTGCATTTCCTCAGAATGGGAGTCAGAAAGTTGGGCTAATTTAGCAAGGAGACAACTGAAATTAGTAATAGCTGACAGTAGAAAATGTTAGTGAAAAAAACCTCTTAAAAGAGAACATTTGTGCCTGTATTCAAGGATTAGGGGGCTTGCTCAGATGCCCTGCTTGGGATCCATGGGCTGTTATCACCTCTTGAAAACAGACATTCAAACTGAGAGAAAGAGCAGGATCTGCACACATGGAAACAGGAGACAGGCTCTGTGACTATGGTAGTGCTGATGCTGGTAATAATTCTCTTGTATAAAGCAGCCCAATGGCTAAGGTATCTCCCTGATAGCTGGGAGAAGGCTGCTCACACATTCACAGCCATATTTACCATAATACATCACTAGCATATATGAGGAATGAACTTGAGCAAGGACTCAAGTGTTGGCTCTCTTTCTGCAAATGTGTGCCATGTTTCTGCTTTTTTCCCCCCTTTCTGGCCCAGAATCTTGAATTCTCTATTCTTTGTGATATGACAGCTGTGTAAAAACCAGCATATAATGCATCTTCTCCTGAATAGTGTAGAATATAGCTTAGCTGAGAGTACTGCTTAGGGCATCCTCTTGGGAAGCAGAAGATGTAATGAGAATATCCTCAGACTGAGGAGAGGGCTGATTCCGAGTCATCCACTTCCTGGATGAATGCTTAAAGACAAGTGCCTGCATTATCACCTCCTTATAAAGGAAAATGAAAATGGCCCCTCATCTAACTACACCTATCTTTATCAAGAGAGACATAAAGGGCAAATTTTTCAAAAATGGGTTAGGCCCAGGTCCTCAAAGACATTTAGGCATTTGATTTCCTTTGATTGTAGGGGGAATTAGCTTCCAAAGTGCCTTTGAGGATCTGTACCTTGGAGATTTAAGATACTCAATGTCATTTATTAAATGTGGAATCAGTAGGAGTCGGGCATCTAACAGAACCCCACAGTCTATATGTTTCTAAATTATGTATGCACTTTGAAAATGCTAAGCCCTTTATCATGCAGGAAATCAGGATTGATGACTGATGATCCTTTCTCATCTTAACATCCCTTGTAAAGCTTGCTAAGATCTTGTGAGCACTGTGATGGACACATCACAGTCATATATATGTCATGCATCCTGAGATATTTTATATCTATATACACTTCTGATGGACAGTCAGTTTCCTTCCAAAATGGCATGTCTTAGGATAGGCTTCTTTTTAATTATTTAAATTATTTCTGCATTTTCTGATGCTTAAATCTTTCAACTATATATTTCATTTTAAAAAGAAAATTCTGCGTATCTTTAAGCTGATTGATGTTTTCTAAAACTGCACTATTTCAGTATTGATTTATCTTAGCAGAACCAATTCTGTGAATAATGCCCATAAATTTTATTGAAATAAAAGGTTTGTGGTATTTACCTTCAGTGTTAACTTCCTAAGGCTGATATATAACTTTCTGTACTCGTTTATTGTAGTTTTAACCCCTGTTTGTTTGCTTTATGGTTTTGTTTATTTGTTTGTTTGTTTGTTTAGAACAAACAGAAATAGAAACCCCACTTCTGGTCTTTTAACAATATAGCTTTAAAAATAATCTCCAGCTTTTTAGAGCTTTATGGTAAACATTTGCCTTCTCTCTCAGGCAGTTTAGGCAGAAAGCTACTGACTGTAATTAAGTGCTGAGTTTTTCCAGAAAGGTTAGGCTTGGGTTTTTTCTTTTTATATTTTATTTTAACAAAATTTCATGGTAACCTGGGAATTATTTGTGATCCTTTGCTCCAAACATTGTCAATGTAACGCACATAACCTGCACCACCTGCTCAATGTTAGTCTACCTTTTAATGATTATTAAAGAGAATTCAGAATCTTAGGAACTCTCATAGACTTCACATCTGATATCGAAAGCAAGATCATATCTTTGTTATTCTACTCATATTTTTCCCTTATTATTTTTTTTCCTTTAGGATAGTTTCCTTCTCTAGTGATAAGGTGGTTTGCCACCTTGAGGGCAAGACTAGGTAAGTTTCCTATTGTTAGCATGTGATTCACCTTCTTGGTCTCGGGTCCCTTTCAGACATAAAAAGCAGTATAAGCTGCCTTTATATCTTTTCTTATCTTCAGCCATTCTGAGACGAAACTTCTTCGTGCAGTCACTCTATTCTTAAGTTTCTATAGTGCATCCACTGCTTTAAAGTAAATCTGTTTTACAATTCAATGTATGGCCTGGCACATAAGTTTAAAATAAGACAGAGGATGAACAATTTATGAAATAGGAAGAATTGACTAAGAGGATAATTATTTTATTTCTATATCATCAGAGTTATAAAAGGAGCACAAAAAACCCCCTAAAACTGAGGATACCAAAGTGAATACAATTTATCTACATGTATTAGTATAGGGAAATAGGCATGGTCAATACCTAGCTATCTGTTAGTAGTAACAAAAGTAACTGATGCCTGTAAGTGTGGTTCCTGTAAAGGGAATATGACACCATACATTAAAATTTGTAGCTTAAGTCAAATAGAACAAGAGAAATTTGAATTTGACATAGGTATAATATCACTGAATTATAGTTTCAAAATGGTGAACGTTGTTGTGAAATATATTTTATTTGAGAATGAAGTGAGGAAAAACACATCCATTGAATACAGGTTTCTCAGAGTTATGGAGAGAGAAGGAAAAGCTCTGACAGCTAAAGCTTGCAGAAATTATTTGACTTTAAACATACTTGGAGGGAATGAGGCTAGCAATAGTTTTGTTAATAAAATAGATGAACTAAATAAAGGAGAAATAATCTTAGAGAGCAATGGGTACAAGTTGAAAAAGTTGAAATTTAGGACAGCTATTAGAAAGAAATTTTTTATTAAGGGAAGACACTGGGCTGGGTTTCCCAGGGAGGTTGTAGGTACCCCAACCCTGGTATTGTTCAAAGCCAGGCTGGATAAGGCCTGGAGTAGCCTGGTGGAGAGGAAGGTATCCCCACCCATGTCAGGAGTGGTTGGGACTAGATGATCATTAAAGTCTATTCCAACCCCATAACATTCCATGATTCTATAACTATATGCTGCAACTTGTTCATTAGGATGCCCTGATGTTTTTCAGAGCAGCTAATTTAAAGTATAGTTTAATTGCAAAACACAATAATTATTATTTAATTTTATATTTAGATTTGTAATCAGATTTAGAATGCAAGGAAGAAGAAATGTTCATACTTATAATTTTAAAAGGATATGTCAATGATATGGACCATTTTTATTTACAGAATGCAAAATCAGAAAAAAAGGAATTAAGCAAAATATACGAGGAATACAAAATAAAAAATAATTTTGTGTAAGGAAAATAGAGGCAGTAAAAATTAATCTATGTTTGCTCTTGTATTCCAAAATAATTAAGGAAATTAATAGAATTTAATCTTTGTTTTTGAGGGAAAAAAGCAGTGGGAAAAAATATATTTTGAAAATTAAGAGAAGATTAATTTAGAAATAGTTAAAAATTATTGACATTCAATTATAGTTTGAAAGATCTTTGTTAAGAAAGAGGCATACAAAATGAAGCTTATACAACTAGCAAATTATGACATTTTAAAATATACATTGATAGAGACTAGACAAAAAACTACTTGGAAAAGTGGAAAATTTGCAAATTGTTCAGACCAACTGTTAGGAAGGCAATTAGGAAATTAGGAAACTTTTCCACAACCAATTATTTTTGGTGAGACATGGAAATCTGGGTAATTGCCTAAACACTATAGAGAAGAGGAAACAAATTCTGAAGAAAAAAAAAAGTTTTCTGAAGATTCTCTTTATATCCTAGAATAGTACTGGGAAAATATTGAGACAAAAGAGCTCACTGCAAATTATCTTACTCAGCTATCCCAGAGAGAAGGTCCTCTCTTGCTTCTCAAGTCAAGTCCATGTAAGAAGGCAGACACAAGTGAAAAAAAAAACAACACACACACACAAAAAAATCCCTTTTCTGCATTGTTTCATTACCTGCCACATATAAAAGCTGGGTCTGAGCAACGAACAAAATATTTCCTTTACTCAAAAATAAAATTGATTCAGAAATATTTTGACTTTCTGAATAGGTTTTTGTTTGTCAGCTTGTTTGTTTTCCTGTGTGCTCCAGAAGCAGTGTATTTCTCACCTGAAATAGGTAGGAGTGGAATGTGAGTCTCAGGAGCCTGAAGATCAGACCAGCAGGAAGATTTTTAATATAGTCTCTTGATAGATAAAGATGGTAAAATTTTACTGCATGTAAATTGAATGGATGGAAGAAAAGCAGTGAATGTTGGATTTCTAATTAAACCTCTGATACCATGCTTCATAAAATGTTATCCAAATTATTCCATAGCCTGAAAAGTGACTGCAGAACCATAGATCAGAAAAAAACATAAACTTCCATTAACAGAAAAGGGAAGAGGTTGAGGAAAGACAACAGGTACTGGTTTTAAAATCTACTTCATTTAACATATTCTAGCTCACAGGGATGTACAGATCTTGAGTCTGGAGGAATTGAGGCTTAAATATTAACCAGCTCCCTTCTCTTCTAGAGCCCTAACCCATGGGACTCCTCTAAATAGGTCCTTTAAAAGGCCAAATTAGCTCTCCTGAAGTCCAGGGTTATAATCCTTCTCACTGCCCTGCCTCATTCATGCAGGATGCTAAACTCCACCATCTCAATGTCACTACAGCCAGGACTGCCCCCAAACATTCCAAACCCTAGCCAGTCCTTCACTGTTTGTTAGAACAGGGTCCAGCAGCACACCTCCACCACAGATGTCCAAAACTTGTCATCAGTGCTCTGCAGGAGCCTCCTGTACTGCGTGTACAGAGCCATGGTGGCTTTCCAAGAGCCATCAGAATGGTTGATGTCCTCCAGAGAACCAGGTCCTTTGGTCATGAGGCTGCTTTCAGCTGCCTGTAGGCAGCCTAATCAACTTATTTTTCCAGACCAGGTCACCATTTTCCTGACCTGTAGCAAGCTCCCACAACAATGTCACCCATATTAGCCTGCCCCTTAATTTTTACTCATAAGCCCTCAACTCATTCATGATCCACTCCGAGGCAGAGATACATTCCAGTTCTGTCCTAAAATAAAAAAAGAAGCAGCTCCACGACCTCACTTTGCTGGCCTGTCTTTCCTAAAAAGGGCCATAGCTATCCATGACAGCATCCAAGTCGTGAGTTATCACACCACATCTCTGCAATTCCAAGGAGATGGTGGCCCTGTGACTGCACACAGATCCCTGATCCTTCAATCCTTCCTGCATTCCCCATGCTGTGAGTGTTTGTGTGCAGGCAGTTCAGAGAGGTAACTGTGCTTGCAAGTTTCCCAGGGTGGGTACAAGAGGATCTGCCATAACCACACACCCTTGAGGCTGTTGGCATTCTGGTTCTCATCCTGGGAGGCAGCCAAGCAATGTTTGCTGCTGCTCAGGATGGCTAGGCTTATCCCCAGGCAGGATGCCATGGCCTGAGCATCTCCTCTCTGGACCCTGCATTCTGACTCCTTCAGTTTAAAGCCTGGCAAGTCGGCCAGCCTGCTGCCAAAGATTCTCTTTCCTCTTCTAGACAGGTAGATCTCTCTCCTCACTAATAGTCTAGAGGTATCATTGTTATAAAAACCAAACCCTTCTCAACAGCACCAGCCACAAAGCCAGAATTTGATTGGCATTATATGTCCATTTCTGACAGCATGCTTTTGTCTAATTGCTAAAATGGACAAGGAGATATCTATATATTAAAATTATATCTATTTAATCTCATCTAAATATGCAATATAAAATATTATATAAAGCATTTCATTTAAATTATATGTAAAATATAGTCAATACATTATTAAACATTGCCTTATGGTGTCACTTGGGCACTCACATATCATCTTTCTCTCAAGCCCATTGTTTGCAGGATGACATGTGGAATTATGCAGCCTCTGCCATCTGGCACAACAAAAGTAGATGAGGATGGTTTAAGGAATGTCTTGAACCTTGAGTATTCCCAGTTTCCGTCAGATTGGTTGGCTTTTCACCATCCCTAGGAGAGAAAGGGAGAACCAAGTACCCCTTGGTGCAAGAGGATATGATGCATAGGTGAGAAAGTGTGTTGTTCCTAAACAAACCAGCAGCTATTCTATGGAATCTTGACAAACGTTAGTAAGGGCTGAATAGATCATTTATTTTAAGATTCTAAACACTGACAGTAATTTAAAACAGTATAAAATAGGAAAGAACTAATTTAAAAATAATTCGAAACACATGTATATGTGTGTGATAAATAATTGGTTTGTGTGAAATATGGAAAATATGTCCAATTGTGAGGAAATAACACTCATAACTCATGAGATTTCAGCTAACCAAAATAGTATTATAAGCCCAGCAAAACCACTCACAAGGGGAAAGTGCAAAATTCCAGTAACGTTAAATGAACTAGTTTATTCATTTATGGTTCCAAAACTCCCTCTTTAAATATAACAAACTACATCGTGGTAGCAAAATAATTCAGTGTACTATGGAAAAAGAAGATTATCCACCCTGTAGGTTAATTTTTTCTAACCTTTTTTCTCTTCCAAAGGAAAGAAAGGAAAATATGAGAGTGAGAAAGAAACAGATTAAAAGGAAAATTGAATATTCCTTATCAAAGACATTTTATGATTTGTAAACATGTGCCCCAAAGCAACAAAAGCTATAGATTTGTTCATACTACTACCCTTTAGAAGACTTTATGTCTCTCAGTTGTGAGTCACACAGAATTTGCTAATAAATTATTCCTGCTGACATATGAAAATAAATATTTTTTTAAAATTCAGTATATCTCTGAATTATGCAAATGACTGACACTGTATTTTCCTGTTTCTTAAAACACATAGTCCTTAGACTTTGGTTGAGGATGTATGAATTCCATAACCAACATTATACAAGTCAATCCCCTGCATTTGGAGACAAAGCCTACATTTCCAAATACAAGCTACAAGTCTTAGCTCCCTGTCCCAACCCTGTAGAAAAAAACATTTTCTTGTAAGCTGATTTTCTTTATCTGGTCTGTGTGTGTGTGCATACATACATATATATATATATATATCTGAAAAATATACATATTACATATACATGTATATCTATCTCCATATATACTCTATATATACATAATATATAATATATACATATAACATATATATTATTATATATATTACATATGACATATTATATATTACATATTACATCTTACAGATTACAGATTATATATTATATAATATATATTATATAATATATATTTTATATATATATATTATTCACTACTTAAATTTTGGTTTTACAGAGAGTCAGTGTTCTGGAGACAGGGTCTAACCTCAGTGTTAGCAGAGAGCTCCATTTTAACTCTGCATGTTGAAATGAACAACTGAGAAAGCATCTTATCATGTTCCATTTTTTGGCCAGTAGTCAAAAATATATATCAGTTCAACATCTGCCTCTTTCTAAAATCATCTCAGCAAACCAGACATGTAAGCAGTGTTTCCCAGTACTGATGTCTTTAAATGGGTAGAATAAGTGCTTGATAAAAAAAAATAAATTATATGGCACAAAAAATAATTAAAATCTTAATAAAAAAGAGTGGCTGAGAAAATAGTTGTCATTCTAGATGACTGATGAGGTCAATGTTGTCAAAAAAGCCCTTTAGTGTTTCACTTTATGCCAGTCTCACATTACTGTAATTCCACTAAAGATAAACATTATGGCTAAATTCGGGAAAATGCATTAAAATCCCCTGTTTTGATGGCATCAAAAATATTTGAGGTAATTTTTGTTTTTAATCTGGGAAGAAGGATAAATTTTCATTGTGCACTGAAGTGTAGCAATTTGCAGTGTTTTTTTTTTTTTTTTTAATTACAGGATATATGCACTAGAAAAATGTTTTATTTTGGACAGAAAATTCTCCTCCAAGTATAGTGGGCTCAGTCTTGCATTCATGCATTTTAAAAAGAACTGGAAAAAAGAATGGCTTCCTCTAATTAGGCAGCTTGATCAATGTATGCATTAAAGACACATTTCCTTATGTATTATGAATTCAGATGGGTGAGAGGAAAGCAGGCTTAAACAGCTTTTAAAAATAGCCCACAATCCTCTGTAATTCCCCCCTACTCATCTCCTCTGCATGCCAGTGCTAGCATAATCTAAAATTCTTCAGCTTTCTCCTACTAAAAGAAAACCATAGAAGAGGTGGTTTATTGCAAAAAAAAATTTCTAGCTCCAATTACATGCAAAATGCTGGGGAAAAAAGATGCCATATGCAATGTTTATACTCATGTTGTCTTCTGCAGCCAACTCTTTCACCTAGGTTTAGTGCAAAGACTGAACCCAGCAGTGGAGATGTAAAGAAAAGATCACTGCTCAGTCTCAGGGAAGACTGTAATTATTAAAGGAGTGCAGCTGCCAACCTGCAGGTCCTTGGGTCTTCTGCAGTATGATATGATGATTGATATCCTGACCTACTCATCTTGGATTACTTGGCAGGTAGAAATATAGCATCTACTGCACTGTTAATGCAATAAATTATATCCCTTTCAAACATTATTTCAATAAATTAAATACATAGATCTGTAATAGTTTGCATAAACTATGTAAATAAGTGCATGACTTATGTGTTGCGACTTGGGCATAAATTCAGTCTACTTCTTTTAAAGGCAGAAGTTCAGTATGGATATTTAAGATGGCTTGTGCAATCATATTAATCTTTCTACTTCATATTTCACGTTTTTATGAGAACTTTATTACTAAATAATATATCTCCATGTTCCCTTTTGTAGCTGTGCTCTCCATTACTTGCCTAAACTACTTGCTGTCATTAGTTATAGCAGTTTTATGCTTCATGTACTACACAGCCTCTGATGGCTGTCTCCCTAATAAATTCTTCATCACCTTCAACATGACCATCTGCATTGCAGCTTCATTAATATCCTTTCATTCCAATTTCCAGGTGGGCCATGTCTTGCTTAGTTAAAGCTTTTTGTAAATTATTAATTATTGCAACCAAGAAACCTCCTCCCTGGGCTCTCACTGGTATCATGAAATAGTGATTTCATGGATGTTACAGAGGTATTGCTCAGTGCTGCCTTTATCTGTTAGGTTAATGAGGATCATTCTGCTTGAGCACAATGGATCAAAATCTGGCCTTTGGTGAACACAGATATTTCCCATTGATTTCACAGAGCTCATTGCATCTGAATCTCAGGCTTAGTAGCCTTTTAAAGTAGCATGGAGAGTGCAAAGCGCAGATAGAAAGGTTTACCCTGGTAAATCAGGTGAAGCAGAAACTGAACAACTCTGAGACTTGAAAGAATCTGGACCAGCGCAATCAAAAGGTGGAAAAAGCCCTGGGTAACTGGGCAGGAGATCCTGGGCGATCTCAATTTCCTGGCTGCATAGAAGGTCAAATACAGCCCTTCAGCAGATGGGCTCTATGATATTTGATTCCTTAGGGAGACACCCTGCTGACTATAATATTGAGTCAAGTCAAATATGACAACCAAAATGCTGAATTTTACACCTTTGAAGAGTCTTTGAAATTAAGAAAAAGTCACTAGATTATTTTTAAATTGATGAATCAAATAATGCTTTTACCTTATGCATAAAAAATACTTGATCTGTTATGGCTGGATATTTTTCACTCTGTCATTCATTGTCATACCTGTACAGGAAGTTGTTAAAGCCTGACAAAGTTGAAAGCAATACTGAGTTTTTAACACAAAGTTCCAGGCAGTTCCTTTCTTTCCCAAGAAAGGTGATGCAATGAACCCTACATATATTATGTCTGCATTCCTCCTCCTGAATTGGAGATTTTGTGGTGAAATTCTTCTGCAAACCAATTTTAAAAAAGTTTAATATACCCTTAAAAAAAACCAAAAAACACCCAAAACAAACCTCCTTTTTTCTTGGGTCTGCACTGTCCCTATTTTCAGTGCATTTCAACTTCCTTAATTGTTTTCCTCCAAATTATCTTATTTTTGTCATCTTTCCTACTGCAATGACTGATTTTGTGTCTCCAATTTGGGAACCATTCAATGGTTCATTCCTACTCAAATTTCAGGACTCAGGCCCATGTCCAAAATGGACACTTTTTCTTGATGTTCCATTTCAAACATCTCAAAGTGATGCTGGATGATATGTGAGACCAGAGAGCAATGCAGAAGTTATGCACAAGCCTCAAAACTGTCTTCTGAAATAAAGAGCATAAGGAATGAAGAAATGTGTCTTAGTGACCCAATCAGAAACTCACATTTTGCCTTGGAAATGAAAAGAAAGAGGTAAAACTTGGTTTGGTCTGAAGAGAAGTGTTTCCTAAAGTGATGAGAGCAGCAGGTTTTTCTGAATCAAAGGTGAGCAAGTGCCTCTGTAAACAAAAAGGACTTTGTCCTTGAAACAGGTCACTGTAACATCATGGTAGGACAGAAGGAGCTTTGAGCCAGGCAGGCACCTGTCCAGCTTTACTGTTAAAACCTCATATTATTCCTGAAGTAACAAGTATAATTTTTTTTGACCATTAATTAAAAACTACTTTGACTAGGTGGCTGGATCTTGCCAAGCCAGAGACTGGCAGAGCCATATAAGTTTCACTACATTGAATGCATTCATTTCCTTTGCCTAATTTATGTAATGAAGTAACCCAATTCTGTATTGCACCCAAGACCAAACCTGGCCTTCTTAAGTGTTCTTTGTTTTTTCCCTCTGGTTTTTTTGGTTTTTTTTGTTTTTTTTTTTTCTATAATGCTAATCCAAGGTTTAGACAGACTGTGGGGCCCACCTACTGTGGAAACATTTTCCCCAATATAATTGTTAGCGGAGGCTCCAGCAGTTTGAAAGAAATGAAAACAAAACCTCATTATCCAATAAAGGATCGTTAAAAATTCAGCAGCTAACAGTTTTTGGCTGACAAAATTGTTGAACACACCAAGAAGCAGAAAGCAAAATTGGCTATTTTCTGATCACAGACCTAATTAAAAATGAACAGCTTAACTGCACCATTATGTGCCAATGACTGCATGGTATTTTCATTTCTGAATCTCTTTATATAAAGAATTTCCTGTGAGATTTCGTTACTCTCTAAATGCCTCTGTATGGTATTGACTACAACTGAGGGTCAGATTTTGTTAAAAGAAAATGTCTGGCTTTAATGGTGTGGAAGTTGAATGTATATACATTTTATTGGGTCAGGTACTAAGACTGGATATCCCAAAGCACCAGTCTTGTGGATTTGGGTTGTTTTTTTTTTACAAATTCATTTTTACAGCCTACAGCAGCCAGTTGAAAATTAGACAATAAAGGTTATGTGAAAATTGCAAGACTATAGGACTTCCTGCTGTCTACTCCAGGATCAGAAATGTTGCCTTGGCAGACTCAGTTGCCTCTCTGTGACCACATTCACTGTGAAACAGGGCAGAATTGGGTTTTATGGGCTAGATTCCTTCTTATGTTTACTCCTCAAAAATCAGCATAATTATTTAAGAACATATTTGATCCAGCCTCTTTAGAGCTTCTGCTCTGGAGTCTACATTTCCTTGAGTTTTGTGATCCCTTGCCCCATTTCTTTCCCTGTGTGATCCTGAGACAAAGGTCTTGCAGAATAAAGCTTCATTAGATCACAGAGATATCATAAATAATTTAACAGAGTTTATCATAATTGAAGGGTTCTTCTCTCAAGGGGATTAAGCTGACCTGGGGGCAGAATTAATTCCCACCTCTGGAATCAACTACCAAATAAAGTTGAAGGTCATTGGAAAGACCCTGTTCTGGAAGTGCATCCTGCTGGACTCTCACCTACTCTGGCCAGGCATTCCAACTTCACTCAGTGTTGAATCATGGCTAGAAGAACGACTTGTAACACATAGGAATTAAAAGTGTTAGGAAAACTGCATTTTTTCCTGATATTCGATCTGGTGTTCTGTTTCTGAAAAAAACCAGAACAATCTTAAATACTTTGAAATCATTGTTACCTTATTTCACAATAGATGTTCCATAATTTCTGAAATTACAGAATTAGAACAACTAAGGTAAAAATCATAGAACTTATAAAAAGATGAATGAGAAGTACTCTTTCACCAAATTTCAAAAGTAAGCATTGTTGAGTTTCTTCTCTTGCTCATTTAGGTGCAATCTATGATAAAACCCCTTAAAGTCTACACTCCTGTTATAGATTTCTGTAACAAAAATAAATTGCAGAATTTGATGGTTTCTGGCCCAATAATTCACCTTCTTAATGTAATAACATGGCATTACACTTACGTACCTCAAGGATGCCACTTTTTGTTGTATTGTAGTGCAACCAAATCACAACACAAATGGCAAACTCATATATTTTTATCGGATATAGTACATAAAAAGGACTAGTTTGGAGATGCTCTGATACATAAATAACCCAAAGACTGTAATCCCACTCTTTTTCCATCCTCTTACAGGCATCAAGACAACTAATACGAGTAATGACAGTTATGTAAGTAACTTTTTTACATGTTCAAATCCCATGTATAGATGTCATTGCGTTCAGGACAGCATTTTTTTTTACAGATGTTACATATGTAGCAGTTGCTCCATACTTTTTTTTTCTCCCCACCGTGCAGGATTCAAGTTTGTTGTGAGACCATTCTCTACTGTTTAATAGCAAAAAACAAACAAACAAACAAACCAAAACAAAACAAAAAAACAACAACAAAAAAAAAGTAATGAAATGAGTTAGGTACCATTGTTCATGCATACACAAGGTGAAACAACATAAATTTCTGACCCTCTGTTTTATTAAGAGCCTCCAATTTCAGGTCTTTTATGACAAATTAAAATCCAGTATACTTTGACTTTGGTCAAACTCTTGCAGACATCCAGTGACAGTTATTTGTTTCCTTTAAACAACTAAACAGATTTTTTTTTTTTACCTTATTCTAAAGAACTACATTGCTAGAAAATGTGGAGTAAAGAGGAGATAGAAATCTATTGGCTAAAGATCTTGTATCACCAGCTCAGGTATCTTGGATGTCACCCTTATGGTCTTCTGATGTTACTTCAGAAAGATTGTACTGTCAGCAGGAAAATGGGTCTTTTTGAAAAGATTTTCTCCTTTACCAAAGAGTCTTATGAGATGTTAAGCTCATTAGGAAACCAGAAGAAAATCCAGCTGAACTTTTAAGTCTTTTTTTTACTTTTTTCTTTCTCTCTTTTTTTTTCAACTTTTGGTCATTAAGATTGTGAAAAGGGGCTTAGCTTTTTGAGCAGCTCCAAGGAAAGACAGGGAGGGGGAAAATGTTGAGATCTTATGACTACAGTTGTTAATATACAGTGGTGATACTATTCAAGCTGCGATAGTCAAAGGCTTGTCAGCACTTCCATTTGAAACACAGTCTTTTTAACGTTTATTTTTCCAAAAAGGAGTCCAGTATTAGTTGAATCTTAGCATACAATAATGTATCCTGGGAGAAAATTTTCTTTGTGACATTTCAAATAGCTGGTTTGCATTGTATATGTTAGAAATAATTCAAAGTATCCCAGCCTGAGATGTATTTTTGCATTTGTATCCAGCTGTCAGCCATTTATTTGTGCATGCATTCATATGTAGAGGTCTATGACAGTGTGTTTATGCGAGTATCTATTGTGGTACAATCTGCAAGAGGACTACCCTTATGCTTAAATGTTAATATAGGCCTGAACTTTCCACAGGTTAACAGCACCTTGCAGGATGAAGTCTTTACACCTGCTCAATCAACAGGATGGAGATCCAGCTGTTCTCTTGCCAGGTCGAGCAAGCAGTCCGTGTTTGCACAGAAGTCCCAGTCTTAAGTTTTGCCTTTTGTGGTATAAAATACACTATGCTGGTAGAGAGAGCAAGAATATTTTCATTAAAAAGCTGCACTGATTTGATAAAGGAGCAAGATTCCTTCAAGAAGAAGGGAAGGAATGGATCAATCCCAATATTTTTGGGTGCAGGCAATGAAGGGGGAGAAGAATACTTAGCATTTCTCTTTGTCATTTTTTGCAGAGCAGTTTAATTTACTGACTTTTCACCTTCAAAAAATTACAGTTAGATATGTAGAAAGCTATATTTCCCATTTTAGAAAAGAAAATACTGAGACAAGGTAAAGAACACATTGTGCCCAACCAAGAGCTAGAATCTTGTCACTCATCATCTTATCTTCTTCCATGTTCATTGGGTGGTGGTTTCTACTCACCTTGAAAAATTAAATTGTTGCCAATAATGTAAATTGGTGAAATATTGGAGAGTGTTCCAACTGTGTTTTGAGAAACACACACCTTGAGTTGTTAGGAGGTGTAAGGTGATGCAGAAGATGTATCACTGGCTTTTCAAGAGCAAGAGCCTTTATGAAAGGCCTCACACTCCATCTACAGTCTCTATTTCTTGAAAAATTATAGAAGATGTAAAGAAGTATATGAGACTTGTTACAGAAATCATGGTTGCTTAGAGTAGCTGATTGTAGTCAGGGAGTAATGTTATTCAAAGACTTGGCCCTGTAATTTTCTTTCTTTGCAGTTCCTGTTGTTTCCTTGGCTCTTTGTGGCAAGAGAGAAGGGAGGTCCATCTTATGAGAGAGTAATAGAATATAATTTAAGAATTAGCCTTATCACTCATTACTTTCATTAACAACTTCAGGAAAGTGCACGTATCTGAGACCGTGTAGTTCCAAATAAGATTCCTTGGGAATTCAAGCAAGATTAGGGCCAATGTGTTTTCTCAAGAAATAGGTGATTAAGAGGTTCTCTAGGGAGTACAAGATCATACCAGTAATGCATGCAGATTCTTGCCAGAAAACAGTATCTTTGAAGCAGGAAAGGGACAGGACAACTGTCTGTAACCCTGGTGAGTAGTGAAGCATGCAGGACCCACACCAGCTGCTTACTGCTGAGGGATTTGCAGCTGTGGGATTGAAAGGAGAGTGGCCAAGGGCAAGGTAATACATTTGGTTTCAACAATAAAGATTGTTTTCTCCATAGCTTCACAAGCTATGGAGACAGGATCTGTGCAAGGTAGCTCTCTGGGATTTTCTTTTCTGGTGAAAACATGAGCACTGGAGTTAGGGAAGATAATGTAGTGTGTGTTATTTCTGTCATAATGGAAATGACAAGAACTGAAGGATAGCTGCTTGCCTCATTATGGCTGGTAAATTTTTATTATATTTGAGCCTGTTTGTTCATTTTGAATCTTCAAAATATCTCCTGTTATCCATTTAACCCTTTGTTCATATGAGTGAATGTCTTGTAAATTGGATCTCTTGTATTTTCATTATTTTTCCATGACAATTACAATCAAATCTCACAAGACTCTATGTCATATACTTTTATAATAATATCATTGTACATAAAGTCAAAAGAGGTCCTAGATCCTTGAATCTTATCTTACATAAATACTGCAACTTGCTCACTTTCATCATTTACCCCAGTCTGCAGTTTAAATATAGATTTGGACAAAATTATGTTTCAGAAAGCCATTGAATCTTGATCTGAGAAACTTTAGAAATTATCAATGTCTTATTTCCAGATTTGGTGTTACTGCTACTAATTTCCACAGTTAAACACTGGTGCCTAATGATACTGATTTTTTCATACAACTTTGCAAAGATCCACTCACAGAGCTATGAATTTGATGAAGAGGAATTTTTGTTCAGTCTTTATGATACTGGTCTCTGGGTTTGTTATAAAAGATTCTATGCCATGTTTTTGTGCTGAGGGTAAAAAATATTTTATGTCAATGCAGAAGTGAGACCACATGGATAAAGCCAAAATTTATGATTAAAACTATCATTCAACTGATGATAGATTTAAAAATGTTCCTAGCCACAAGCCACTCTCACTTATCTATTAGCAAAGGTTTTAGATGCAAACTAAAATACTATTAAGAATACTAGTTAGAGGTTTATCAATGCCTTCAACAACAGAAATATATTATGTAAATGTACTTCTGGCCTTCAGGTGAGATGAAAAGATGTATGCCTTTCTCCTGAGTAATACAATTGCACTTAATATCAACCTTAAAAAAAAAAAAAAAACCAAAAAACAAACATTTATGCAACAGATATTTCTAGTTTACTTATCACTTGATAGAATTGTGTTAGAGTTCATCTGGTACCATAGTGTCATGGTATAAAGGGAAATTAATTTAAAATCTTTTAACTAGGAGCTACAGGTGTGAAATAGTTGTCTAATGATGTTTTCCTTTCCAAGACCATGATAGTCACTTCAGCCTATCAGTCTTATTGCTGGTGGTCTAATTGTCCCCTTACATCTTCTTTCCTATATTACCCCTGTACAAAGGAAAAAATAAGGTATATATATATATATATATATATTTTTACTGTCTAGAGAGAGTATATCTCTCTAGTGAACACGTGAAAACCCTTGAGCACCAATGTTTTACATATAGCTCTGGCAGCAATAATTGGATCTTTTATTCTAACAGTTGCTGTTGCAAAGCAGGAAGGAATTGTCTGCATTCCTATAGCAGCTTGAAAACTTGCTCCTCTATCTGCAAGTGACCCGTGGTGTGAGGTAATGGGAAGAGAGCCAAACTTTAAACAGTTTTTATTTGGATTCAGTTGAATGCCAGGTGAAGATTCAGGCTTAATTTTTTTTTTTTTTTTTTTTTTTTTTTTGTCCCAAATATTTCTCTCAGCCCAAGATGAGAAGCAAAGTCTCATAGTCCATTGTTCCTTTTTCTTCTCCACAGCAGCATATTTTAAAGATGGAAATTCAGCTATCTGTATTTCCCTACTTTTGTCAGTTTGGGTCATAGCCTTAATGTTACTTAAACAGTTCCTTTAAAGCAATGGAGCCCTTAATATAGACCTAATAAAGCAATGTAAGGCGGTATGGATTTCCTTCTGTCTAAGGTTCAGAGGCCTTTATCTGAATAATACATTAGATACTTTTATTCACTGGTGAGGCTTCGTAACAGGAAAAACTTTGAAGGCAACGTCTATCCTGTCATTAAATTGATAATAGACATGTTCTTTACTTTTTATCCCTTTTGTAGCACATCTTTTACCTCTGACAGGTTTCTCTAGGAATTAAACAGGGACCATAGGATACTTTTACCAGCATATAACAATGTGGTCTCCTAACTTGTTGCAAGCATAAATAACTGTGGTGAGGAAAACCTTATCAAAAGGTTCTTTGATACTTGCATGTTACTTGTATTGTTATTAGACATACAATGTTGTAATGAAAAGTAGAATACACTTTTAGTATTCTTTTTCAGTGTGAGAGGGATGCATAAACTACTTTCATTACACAAATTTGAATTCAGTGATACCTATATAGCTAATATTCTTTTTTTCTTGAGTTGAATATCTGTGGTCTTCATTTGAAAATAAAAGGCTTTAAAAAAGGTTTTAATATTCCAAAATACAAAAAATATTTTTAACATATGTATAGCAAAATCCCAGGTGCAACTGTTCACTCAGAATGCCATATTTGATTTAATGTTTTCTTTTGTGTGTGTTTATAGTCCCAGGGTTAAAGCTCTGACAAATACCCACCAGATTTCCTATCAATTGTTAACAATCCCTGCTAATCAGTTTATGCTGTTGGAGAAGATTAAAAATGATTTGTATTTCCTTTTTGTATTCATAACTCATTTTCTCTATTTAATCTATGTTCAACTTTTTCACTTCTCATTAAAACCTTTAGCAAGGGTGTTTCAAGTGAAGAGTTGCCAAAAATGCATTAAATTCTGGACAAAGCTGTAAGAAATGTTATTGATAACCATTTCCAAATTTTCCACTAGTATAGACAAAAATGTCTTCAACTCTGGCAAACTGTTTTGTATTTGCCGTAAAATCTGACCTTGAAAGGCCTAGAAAAAATGATTGTATTTTTCTTCTGGTTTATTTTAGCACTCTGATGTGCATCAAAGTAAAAAAGAACTGAATATGAAAAGAAGAGTGAAGGAAACAGTCTAAATTGTCTGTTCAATCTGAGAGAGATGAAGAAGACAAGAGTAGAAATGTGGATATTTTCAGGTTTTACCTGTGATAGAAACAACTTCTTGCATGGCTTTCAGTGAGGAAATGAAATTTTGCAAAAAAAATCTCTCTATGAAATATCTGGTTCATGCTTTTTGTCATTCAGATTATAAAGTCTTTATGGCTTGCTATATGGCTTGCTATAGTGAAAACCCAGCATAGCTTGACAAAAATATATGGAAATATACTTGATTTGCAAAAGGGTAGGTGATTTTGAACAATATTTTATGTCATTTATAGATGCACATTTTCCTCTGAACAGTGATAAGAAATATTTTGAGCTAAGTAATACACTACTGCAAATCCAAATTAGAGTGCCCTATGTTTTGTGAGAGCTGACATATCTCTTAAAAAAACCCGAAACAATTCTTATTCAGATTTTAAAAGGAACACAATTTGAAATAATTTCTGTCTAAAAATTAGCAAAAATGCAGCTCTTTTCATAATGAGCAATAACTGCAGTTCTTTGCAACACTGAGCTGAAAAAAAACCTGCTGTCTTATTCTGGTCTATTTCAGTTATACAATGAAATTAGTGCATTTGTTAACAGGAAATTATCTGATTATGTTCACTCCAACATGCATAATTTTGGTTTTGTTATTTGTATTTATTTGTAGCTTTTCTTAGTGGACTCAGTATTTTTTATCAATTGCAGCTTCATACTGAAATGTATAAGGGAGTGGTTGACTTATTAAGAAAATTGATATGTCTCATTGCTTCTGGCTGCATGCTTTGCAAAATCATGACACATTACTTTGGCATTCCTGTGGATGTCACATACTTTTAAAAACTCTTCAACTGGAGAGATCCATGAGAAGTAGCTATGAAAATAGCTGAAGTTACTTAGAGAAGTGAAGAAATAGCTCAAAATCTAGGAAAATATATTAGTCTGTAAATCTCTTACTATTCATTTGGAATGAATAATTGCTTTCTGCTTTTAAAAATTATCTTTGAACTTTAAATGAAATTATTTTGTTGGATATATCATGTTAATATAATTTAATAAATTAATATTTCAGTTTTGATAACTTCCCTACTTTAACTTAGTCGAATTTTATAATTCAAAGAGAAGTGTATCTAGAACTGATATTGATACTACACTCAGCAACTTTTTTCCAAGGAAATTATTAGTGAAGGAAACCGGAGGTGAAACGAGCTATTATTGATTCCAAAGGTAATGAACTTGATTATTTACTTTAGTCTTAAATTTGAGCCAGCTAACTTAATAATGCCACCAGTTTTACAGAGTATTCATAAACATATATTGGGATGGAAAATTCAGAGTCTTTTATATATTTGCATGAATGGACTTCCCTGGTATCTAGAAAACATTATTAATCTTTAATGATTCATCTGCAAACCTAAAACTAACAAGAAATATTGGACTGATTGCAACAGAGCAGTTTTGAAATGAGAGGATTAGCTAAGGCAAGAAGGGGACTGGTAATGCATTTGCCAAGGCAGCTATTGCCTCCTTGAAGATCTCCTTACCTTGTGAATCAGAGGAAGCTGAACTCATCAGAGATATGAAAATGAGATACAAGAAAAACAACACTGCTACACTGGAGTTTATCACTGAGGTGCTCAGTGCTTTCTGATGAATGAGAGTATTATTCTGGGAGTTCATGACAAAAGGCCCTTCCTTTGTTGACCACAGGACTTTTGTTGAAAGTTCATATTCAGATAAAAAAAGTTGGCCAGCTGATGCTTGGTCTGTCAGTAGGGAATAACTTTTGATCGTGGTGTAGATAAGATCTGGCTGACACCCAGTCCCTCTGGGAAAGAATATATTTATTCAAACAGAACACTGAGCTTTCTGGAAGAATCATTTGGACAAAGCCTTTTAAACATGGCATTCTTGCTTTCAACTCGCTCAGTCTGCACTGAGCTCCAGAGCCCCACTGAACATCGCAAAGCTTTGATGACATGTCAGAGGGGGCAATCTTGCAGCCACTGGGGATCAGGGTTTCTCAATACAGTTGAACAGAAAAGTACTAAAACACACACTGAAATATTGTGGAAACACTGAAATTCCAGAATCTGACTGTCTGCACACTGCAATAGTTGAAGTGAAGGCAATGCCAAAACCAAGGTGAGCCATGTTCCTTCATAGCCTTATCAAGGGATATATTTGACTTTTCTGGTATTCTGATAAGTTTTCTGTCAGCTGTGTAATCAGCAAAAGGATGTATCTGTTCTCAGCACAGTAACACCACGAGGTCTTAATGGGATTCTGGGAGAGAAAAAGAAGGGACTTTCCAAATTTTTCCCTGCTTAATGACAAAACATTTCCTTAAGTGACGACAGTGTCTAATGGATCTAACAGGAAATATGAGATAATTTAAACACAGAGGGAGTCAATGCCTGTTTTCCCCTATGTTTTTCTGCTTCTAATACATCATAAATAATAACTCACTCTTCAGTGGAAGTTTTCTGCACTGTGAAGGCTCTTCTGAGAGTGTCTTGTGACTAAAACTGCAAATTCTACTCAATCTAAACAACAGAGCATAGTTAAGAATCTTAAATAATGTGAAGCATGTGGGCTCATTAAACATTATGCTCATTTAAATGGGCGAGGATAGTAACTTTTCTTAGCTTTTTATCTTGAAAGAAAACCAAATAAAAATAGGGAAAATAATGATTGCTTGAAAACTATGAGCATCTAGTTTTGCATTTTTGCAAACTATTTTTGCACTATCTGCATTTTGTGTATTGTTGTTAGCTTGCTATACTTTTCTCAGTGTGTTATAAAACCTGTGTTGAAAATACCTTTATGCTGGAGAAATAATGTTTTTTGCTGTATTTCTAGCTATGCAGGCATTTATTAGAAACTCAGTTGGAGAAGCAGCAATTAACAATTAAGGTTACTGACCCTTAAGTTAAAACTAACCGAGTTAATCACACCCACCTTATTAATAAGTCAACAAGAGCTCTGTAAAACTTTTTTATTTAAAGAATAAATTTTTCCTTTTCTTTTACTCTCCTGTTGACCACAGGGCTTTTCTTTGTGTGGCTTTCTGTTAGTCAAAGACATTTGAGATAGGCATAATACTGCAAAAAAACCACCTTCACTTTAAGACAGATAATTTCTTATCGCTGCGACTTTAGCAAAATTTTTTCCTTTTTTAAATTTTTTTTAATTTTTTTTTTTTAGGGGGGGAAATAAAAGTGGTGGAGTGCTTTTTTGTTTGGTTGGTTGGTTGCTTGGTTGGTTTTTTCTTTCTTTCTTTTTTTTTTTTTCCTGCTACCCCATTCTTTAGAGTTATTTAGTGATCAGAGGAAGTGACTTGAATGCAAGATTACCTGTTAAACCCATAACCAGGTGGGATAGGAAGCCCCAAATTTTAGAATTCTTTTGCTATTGAATACCTCATTATTTAATTGTAATGTATATGGCTTTTAGGCCATACTCACACATTGTTTTTGCTTCCAGATTTCGCTCTTCAACCTGGGGCAAATCACTTAACCTCTCTGTGCTCCCACTTACTCATCTACAAAATGGGTAAAATAGAATTAACCTAATAGAGATTCACATTTGTCTTGTGCATTATCGTTAATAGGGATGTGAATCATAATGGTGGAGTGCTTTGATGTCCCCAGATGATGCTGTAATCATGAAACTATTATTTTGTATTTGGGCAAAATAGCTGAAAACGTATCTGCATAAATTATGCAGAAATAAACTATACATCTAAATAATTGCATGCAGTTGTTAAGCTGCTAGTGGCCCATGGAGAGATTTGTGAAGCTGTTCCTATGTGTAGCTCCCTCACAGCTTGGTTCTTGCTGAGCCTGGCTGTTCCACCTAACAGTTTTATATTAATAGGGCCTAAATCAGACCTAAGCTTCTTTTGTTCCTCGTGATTGATTTTCTTTAGCAGCATTAAAAAGTTTTCAGTTTATCCCACTTGGAAGTAAACCCATGGTGGGGTAAAGGGCCATGAGGAAAGGTGAGTGTGATTTGAGGAGGAGGCAGCAGCCAGAAGGATCAGGTGAACATCCTGAGAGGTGTCTGGCACTTGCTGAGGGGTGGGAAGGACGTGGTGACCTCCCCTGGGGCCAGGCTGTTCCGTTCTCCTTCGCACACTGCTGCTGTGAAAGCTTCCCCACCTCCGCTTTATTGCCATGCAGCCAGGCACAAAGGAGGGAGGGAGGGATGGGACACAGGCAGGCTTTCAACTCACCCACTTGAGATGAGAGAGGGGCAGCAGCCAGCCATCATTAAAAGGATTCAGGCTCAGGTATTGCTAACCTGCAATCATACTATGACAATGGAGAGAGATTTTTCTTCTGTTCCCCTACCAGGACAATAATCAGTATTCTCACACTTTGTTTAGGCAACGACCATTTTTCCATCTTACCTAACCAAGTCATTTAGCAGTATATAGACAGAAGGCTAATATTAGTGCAATAATGAATATTCAGATTATCTTGAAGCATTCCTATATTTTAGTCTTTTGCTTTTAGTCTTTTGCTTTTTCCTTAAAAATTTTGTTGTCTCAAACTAACCAAGATAATAACCAAACTGAGGCCATTGGAAGAAAGTAAACAATATGCAATTAGCACCTTGGCTTGTGCAATTTTTTTTCATGGGAGTTACCTGCAAACTGCTGGCAATTTTCAGTGGGTAGTTAAGGAACAAGATGAAAGTTATGAAAGAGAAAGTTGTTATGTTAATCCTCTTGATTCAGGACAACAACAGCAACAGTTCCAGTCTTGAGAGATGCCTATCTATTCCTAATCTGGTACTGGAGTCTCCTCAATTTCTTCAGGCAATCTGAATCTCAGTTGTTCACTATTCAGCCCTTAGAAAGACTGTCTGAATATTTAAAATCTGATTATTTATTTTTAGTTATGTCACTCATTATGTTTGAGCCCTGTCTGGCAAAGAAAAATGCTTCAATGCCTTGGCTTTGGCCAGGTAGTATATCAAAGAAACATAGGGAAAGATAAATACATCTAATACATGATAAGAAAGTAGGTATTTACACACACTGACTACATCAGAAGTTTAATGCTTCAGTTTCTAATCCCCTTTCTGAATTTGACCATAATTATGAACCAAATCAATTGCCACTAGCCGTGATTTTAAAATAACATTGAGCAGATACTCTAAAATATTTGTAGAAAACTGTTCTAATTTATGAAATATACTTGATGGAAAGTTTTTGCTGAAAGAGGAAAGATGTCAGGGTGATGACATCCAAAGTACTTTTTTCTTTTGGAGTGAATTGATAAACAAAACCTTAGGGCCTTTACTTAATCCTTTGAGTATGAATGTATCAGTTCCTTCCATAAGGGCCCTCCCTTTTGAAGATAAAAATGAAGTGAATTATGAAGGGTCAGAGGATGCTACAGTAGTGTTCCAACTCACTGCAGGAAAGTACTTTAAAAGTGGATGAGGAAGAGTGGGAAGTCATACAAAATGTCCCAAATATCACAAAGAAGCAAAATATACTTCTGAGTAAATATCTCTTTCTTTTTTTACAAGGATAAGGTACATTGTCCTAGTGTCAAGATGTTTCACAGATCATCTCTAACTTTTAATACAATAAATCCATCCCTTCCTCCTTCTCCTGCTCCAGTGACCTTAAGGTACTGAATGGACAGAATTCTCCACTTGTCTTTGTGAGAATAGCTGCTCTGTGTTGTTATTTTTCACTTTTGGACTCTTTAATCTTCTACAGAGAGCTTTGCAGGTAGTAAAAGAACCTGACAGGAACAAAATCTTTCTGAGTGAGCACCGTTTCCAAACCTAGCTATTGCCATTTTGCTTTCTTGATTTTTGGTTTTCCATCACCAATCACTGAAGGAGTTTCCTGAAATAGCTAAGCATCATGAGTTTATGTTACATGTTTATAATCCATTATATACTTTGCAGAAGAAATCTTTGATGTATGTTTGTCAGCTGTGCTGCCAGAGATGCAGCCTGCTTCCAAGCCTTGCTTCACTGCTGATGAGTCCTGTGTTTCTCCTCTCAAAGCTGGGACCTTTGCCACATATAAATTCCTTATGTTCCCAGATACACAGAGGGCAATGCTTTTTCATAAAGAAACTAGTGGAGGTATTGTGAGACTCTCTGTTACTGTTAGGTGTGAGTCTGGTGTCACTTTATGTCTCAGGAGTGTGAATTCACATTAGGTGAGGAAGTCCTTCAGGTTCTCTTTCAAAATAGTGGCCTGTGTAAGTAAAGTCTTCTTCTTGTATTCACTATTAGATGAAATACCTGTGTGAAGCTCAACTTTTGTTTTCACTTAAAAAGACCATAGACAATAGTGCCACTAAAAGATTAGACTAAAATCATCACTGCTTTACATTTCTCAAAGCTGTACATGTACCACTGTTCTTTATGCCCTCCATAATGCTATCTTAAGCATTTTTCTGTGTTAACACCTTGTGCAACTTTATGAACCACTACAAATGTTTTTCCCTGAGCGTTTGTGAGGTCCTCTGATATTGAAAACCAAAATTTGCCTTCAACCACTAAGAAATTATAAAATCTATTTCTGGTGTAATGCCTAGAGCACAGATACCTTCATGCTATTATTTGGCATGTTCTCACTTATTCTGTAACAAAAGCAAAAGTCTTCTGTGATGCATTCAATTATTGACTCTTTTAGGTATATAAGGTATCTTTGCATGTTCTATATGAAGTAAAAACCAGCTAAGCCAAATCTGCAAAGAAAATGTTAAATTATAGTGCTGTGTGGTGTGTCAAATTTATTGTTTTTTATTAACCAACACTTCAAAACATTGAAAGAGAGTGTATGAGAGCATGTATCAGGTTAAAAACAGTCATTACATGATGAAAAATTATTTTTGCTTAGAAGAGTAGCTGGCTTCCTTATCCCTCTAGGTATATTTGTTATTGTACTTTAAAATTCATCTGGAAACTCAAGATATCTATATTTTTTGCCAGAAAGACCACTATTTTTTTGGTGATAAATTTTCCAAATTTCACTAATTATGTGAATTGCTGATTCTTCCATGTTTACTTGAGGAAATTTATTCAGTAATGATTGAAAGACACATATTTGGAGAAGGGAGAAAATTAGAACTTATTCTGCTCTTTCCTTTTGCATTTTTCCCCACACTGTTTCCAATTCAAAACTGCTTCTTTGTTTTCCACTCCAAAGCAGTATCTCTTTCACAAATCTACCTCATTTTCCATTGAACACATCTGGCATTTTTATGCATATGCAATGGATCCCAGTCCCTCTGAGAACCAGCACATTTTATGATGTCATGCAGGTCTCAGAAACTGCAATTCTGCCTTGACTGAGTCCTGGACTGTCCATGCTACATTTTGCTATAGCTATTTGCAGCAATGGACTAAAAAAATGGTTTTCAGTAGTGAGTTGAGAGAAGGACCTGAGGCAGTACCATCCAGACTGTTTTCTAAGCTGTGACATTAACAAAAGAGAAGTAGATAGATCTCTGCCTTTCCTTCCACGTGTAACAGCTAAAATCTCCCCTTGGATGCAAATTCCAGTTGTCTCCAATAATTTCAAGTGCTAGTTGGAAGTTAATTGTACTGCAAATAGAAAGAAGAAAATAGGAGTCAGACAGTCCAAATATTGAAAATTATCCCCATTCTCAGGTGATGTAACTCAGATGGAAGGACTTGTTTCTTAATTTCCTCTCACACATTTAGGTTTTGACTATGCTGTTTTGTTTCATTGCATTCTGCATTTTATTCAGTTCAAGGAATGCAAATAGCTTCCTCTTCCTGGAAACATGGGCTTTTGTGCAAGGCTTTTATATTTGATGTGTTCCAAATAGCACAGGTTAAAACTTCAGAAGGGGAGCAAGATGTAGACATCCAGTGTTATCACTGATGATCTTTCCAGACACAATGGGTTCAAACAGGACTGCAGTACAGTTTGCCTGGGAAAGCCTGGTGGTGTTGAAATCCAAAGATCTGAAGCTCTAGTTCCTTCCTCTGATGGGCTCAAGAGCTGTGTAAGTGATTTGTGTTAAGGTATGTGAATTGTTTTCAAATGGCTGAAGTCAACTGTGGAAGAAGGGGTAAACCTTTATAGCTATTTTGCTTCAGTATATTTGAATGTCATTGTAATGTGCAAACCTCATGTGTTTGAGAGAAATTCTTTCATTAGAGGAAATCCTATTAAATATACACTTATTTTTTCTCTTCATTACTTCCCACTGTTCTTTTCTCTCCAAAGGAGGAGAGTTTGTATCTTTTACAGAAAAACAGTGCTACAAAGAACAGTAAAAGAAAAACTGGATGTCACTAAAGAAGGTAGACGAGGTAATTAGGTCTGTAATAAAAAAATGCATGTGTTGGGTATTGGTCTAGTGCTTTCAGCAACTATTCTCCCCTCCCCTCCTGAACTCAGGCAAGCCAGTGATGCCCATACTTGCTTAATTATAAAGCTCCACTATTTCCTATACCACAAAGTCTGCTTTTTGTTCTTATTAGGGCTTGGCATAATCCCTTTTTTGTAAATGCCAAGAACAATGCCAATTAGCCTGTGGGTAATGGTGATTAATTGTAGGAGAAAGAAATGAAGCAGTTTGTACACCTCCTGCTTTGCCTGGTGCAGATCACTGCTGGGTTGTCCAATGCTGCCATCCTGATAAGCAATAATCTACCAAACTCCCTGTAAATGACCAAAAGGATGACATCCTATTATCTTGCAGAACAAGAGCAATGATGTAAGCATGCCTATGTATAGCCCAAATTTTGTAGCCTGGAGACATACAGTATATATAATCAAGCTGTTTTCTACCTTTTTCAGTACTGGCTGGTGTTTTCTGAATGGAAAGTTTAAAATGCTTGTTCTTCCAAGCAGGACAACCACAAAGCAGTTTATTTCTGCAGCAAGTATTTTTGGAAATAGAGCCCTTCCCTTTCACATTCCTTGTGCTAATGTTCTTTAAACACCAGTTTGAACCCACATTGCCACTGTCTCTTTCTCTTAATTAAACTTCCAGCATTTCTAGACAATGTCCTAGTCTTCCCTTATGTGTGCCTCACATTCTTGTATCTGACATTCGTACCCTTACTGGAACAATCTGCTTGCTCCAGAATTATCTGGCAGTCCTGCCTCAGTCTATTTATTCCATCACATGATTGTTTTAGTGTTGTTTGAAGCACTATTTTGGAGCCAGACATAATTATATTATACAGTTCCTCACCTTATTAACTGACAGAGAACTGTTCCCCATTAGACAATTGATCCTGGGCAGATGAAGCCATTAAAAACAGTACTAATTAGCTGAAGAGTGGAGACAGTAATACAGGCTGCATCACTTCCTTTCATGCTTAGGGAAGTTCATGTTCCAGACAAATAATAATTGATATGTAGTCTTCCTTAATTGTGGTTGTTAACAGCCAGTATTATAATGACAGCCTGACAATCTCTGTCTAGCCTATTGTATGTTTATTTCTGAATCCAAGAACCACTGAATAACATTTTTTGGTTTAACTTAAACTTCATAGAATATATTTTAAATATCAATGTAAAGAGAGTTGGGCAGATAACCCTAACTTATGAGTTATTTCTTACATGTCTCCAGGTGTCAGCTGTTTGTCTTGGAAGACTGGATGTCCATAATTACATGGAATTACGGCAAGATACATTAGAATAAAATAAACAGATGGTTTGAATGAGAATCAAAAAATATACTGTATTAGATCCATAACCAGGAATGCTAAGCATCTCAGTAAATTTCAGTATAATATATATATATAACTCTATAACTGTAGCCTATAGAGTAAGAAAATCATAGTCTCTTTAAACAAAAGAATGCGTTGATTTCCTCTTCCAAAAATGCATTCAGTTTTTAAAAATCTAAGTGCATATATGCACTTGTATATGTGTTCATGTGTCTGTGTATGTAAAGCATTTAATGCAGGAAGATGGCAGTACACTCTATAATTTAGTTTGTAAAAACATGTCAACTGTTATCCTCTATCTTCATTTATTATATTTCTTCCTGAGCAAAAAAACCCCCTAAATTCAAGGTGATTTTTTTCCTTCAAGTACTTTGACCAAACACTCAGCTCTCCTACAATTCAACAAGATAGAAAAAAAAAAAAAATCAGAGTAAAAGCAGAAAAATCAAGAAAAAAGTTAACATCTGAAACAGTAAGCATTAGATATAATTAAATGATTTCATAAAATTGTTTTTGATATTAAGGGGTTTCAGGCATTTTAAAACTGATTTTAGCCTCAAAGCTACATTTTCACTTTCCAACTATTGTTTTTTAAAAGAAAATGAACTGAAAAAACCCCACCCAAACCCAGAAAATACCAAACCACACAACCCTAGTCCAAGGCAATTAAATGTAATCAAAGTAGTATGTGAAAGAGATTAAAAGACGAAAAAAACCGAAGTTCTAAATGTTACAACTCTCAAAATAGCTAACTAAATATATTTTTTTTTACCATTTCCTTTGTTGTCCATCTAAATACTGCTCTTCTGTTATCAAAACTTCCTGTAAATTTAGGTTTGAAGGAAAAGGTTTGTGGTTTCAGGATAGTGCTCTGAGTTAGTTGATTTGGATTTTATTGCTGACTGTGAAATCTTGCATAAGTCACTGAGAGCCAAACCCTCCTTGCTTTATTTATTTGGGTAGTCAGTCCTATTAAAACCCCTTGATGAAATTCTGGCCACACTGAACTCAGTGGCAAGACTCCAATTAATTTTATGGGAATAAGAATTTTCTGATAGGATTCTAGACTGCTATATATTGAGCAGTGTTCCTGCCTATGGGAACCAGCTGAAATGAAATAATCTTTAAGTTCCCTTCCAAACCAAAGCATTCTGTGATTCAATGGTATATCTAAATAAGCAGATAAACATAATCCCATCTTGCTCCCCAAGATGAAGTTTATCATTCACGTTGATGGTATCAACACACAAGAAAAATGAAAATTTCATAACAGGCTACAGATTTCAAGAAGAGAAAGAGCCTGACCCTTGTTAGCATCTTGACATGTCCTAGTCTCTCCTTCATACAGTCTTGATGATTCAGGCACCTGCAGGGAGAGGGCAAATTTCATTACACAAACAACAGATGTTTGGATTTTGGCTCTTCTACAGTCATATGAGTTTCTTACCTCTTAAGCAAACTCAGCACTTTGATGAAAACCTTTACACTTCCATTTAATTTTTTTTCCCCCAGTCATATGCAAATTGTTTATCAACTTTCTGGATGTAGGGATAGAATGCACCCTCAGCAGGTTTGCTGGTGATATCAAACTGGGGAGTGGCTGGTACAGCTGGAGGCTGTGCTGACATTCAGCAGGACCTTGGCACGCTGGAGAACTGGGCAGAGAGAATTAATGAGGTTCAACAGGGGCAGAGCTTGGTGCTGCCCCAGGAGAGGAGCAGCCCCAAGGAGCAGCACAGGCTGGGGCAGCCTGCCAGGCAGCAGCTCTGGGACAGGGGGACAGCCTGGCGTGACAAGCCACCATCCCCTGGCAGTGTGCCCTTGTGGCCAGGAGGGCCAGTGGCACTGGGGTGCCTCAGGAAGAGAGTGGCCAGCAGCCATGGCAGGTGACCTGCCCAGCCCTGGCGAGGCCACTCTGGAGTGCTGGGGCCACCCCTGGGCTCCTCAGAGCCAGGCAGACAAGGAGCTGCTGGAGAGGGGCTGGCAGAGCCCACAGGGGCCAGCAGGGGTCTGGAGCTTCTCTTAAGGGGAGAGACCATGGGAGCTGAGCCTGGTTAGTCTGGAGAACACTGGGAGGGATCTCCCAATTGCAAATAAATACCTCCAAGGCAGGTACCAAGAGGATTGTGCCAGATTCTTTAAAGTGGTACCCAGCGACAGGACAAGGAGAAATGGCCATAAACTAAACCACAAGTAGTTTCACCTCAACATGAGGATGAACTTCTTTACACTGAGGGTGGCAGAGCACTGGAACAACCTGTCCAGAGAGGTTGTGGAATCTCCTTCACTGGGCACATTCAAGACCCACCTGGATTTGTTCCTCTGTAATTTGCTCCTGGTGACCCTGTGTTGGCAGAGGGTTGAACTAGATGATCTCCAGAGGCCCGTTCCAACCCTAAGAATTCTGTGATTCTGGTATTTTTTTACCTACTTTTAACTACTTTTCCCCCTGCTCTTTCTCACATAATTATACTCTTTCATTCAGGGAGAGTTAGCTGTGAGTCAAAGAAGGCTCTTTAATTCAATAATAATTGCCATGATTTTGCCTCAAGTGTACAAATTACATTGAAGTCACTGGTGTGGCTGTGATTTCAGTGGGTTTTGGATTAGGCACTCATCAACTTAAGGTGCTGTTGGCAGAAATAGCTCAGCAGTAAGCAGGGAAAGAGAATAACTTTTGGTATTCTCCTACAATGTACGTTCAAATTAGGGAATAGCTCTGACTATTAACTAACTAGGGAGAATGATGTCAAATGCAATGATTCAAAACCACTACTGAATGATTCGAAACCACTACTGGACTAATGAATGAAGCAGTATAAGAAATGAAATCCCTTTTTACAAAAAGGACTGGAGAAGGATGCAAAAGCAAGGGATGATGGTTACTGAAGCACAGGTAGAAGAGCAGTGTACTTGATGTGTTGAACAGTTACCTGTGTTCATATTCGCTTATTTGGAACTCCTGCTATGGTTTTGCAATAGTCAAATCTTTAAAGTCCTTTTTAGAAATTAATAAAGCCCAGGAAGAATATATGACTGTAGTAAGGTTGGTAACACATACATATTTTTATACATATATCTACACCTATGTTCACACAAATGAGAAAAACCACATTAAAATTTACTGTGAAATATTAATATTAAAAAATCTACAAAGGATTTGGTAGATTTTGCCAATCAGATGCTGGAAGTTATGGTAGCATCATCAAAGTCACTGGAACACTGGCTTGTACCTCAAAATTGGCGAATCAACAAAACTTGACCATTAGAGGAAGGCTCTGCTATTTTTTAATGCACATTCATAATGTCTTTTGGTGTCTTTTCACCAACCCTTACAATTGTACTTCCTCTGATGGTAAGATCAGAGCGAAAAGGATGTGGAGAACTCTGAGATTTTACATCTTAAAAAATAGTGGGGGAAATGACTCAATATAATTAAAATGTTTTCCCAGTGACAAGGGTCACAAAATCCTCAGAACTCTGTCAACTATATGGTCTCACTGTCTGTGTTGAACTTCTAGGTTTAGTTATTTCTATGGTGGAGGCTCATGGATTAGACTTTTCCTCAATATTTTCTCACATGTGTTTCTGTATTGTCTTTTTTCCCTCTTTCACAGTCTTAAGCTTTTCATTGTAAAATAGTCTCCTTTCTGACCCAAATCAGCTGAAATGAATGAACAAAGACAGTTCTGGAAAAAAAGAGACTGTATTAAAAAGGTGGTCACTGGATATAGGCCTTCCCCTCTCCCTGTGCTAATGGTGCTGATGGTGTTTTCAAGCTGTCTATCAAACTGGTTTAAATCTTTTAACATGCTGTTTCTCACTCTCAGTCCCCCACTATTTCTCCTAGTTGTCATTCAAATTGTTCCACTAAGAGAACAAATAAATGCATGCCATGAAAACTAGCAAGATGATATAATGAATGAGTTACAATAAATGCCCCCAGCATAAAACAATTATGTACCTGCTATTGTCAAAAACATTCAACATTCCCTTTGTTGAAAAGGAAACAGCTATAAATTATTCACTGGGGCACTGTAACACTTTTCTTTTTTTCTTTCTTTTTTTTTGGTTGCTTCCAATTAATTCTTCCCTGAGCATCCCTAGGTATTTAGCTGAGGGTAGAAATTTACATGCAGAGAATTTTAGCTGTTTCTTGGGATTGTCAAACTGAGTGTCCAAATTGAAATAATAATAATAATAATTATAATAATAACAATAATATGATTACCGCATTTTCCTGTGTATAATCAGAGCTTGGTTATAAAAAAGTATAGTTCAGGATCAGTACAGGCTATATTTGTCTAGGGGTAAATACAAGTGGTCCTTTAACCCAGAGCTTCTCTTTTTCCTTAGCCTGCACTGTCCTCTAGTCTCATTTTCCTTTCAGAATTTGCTTCTTCCCATAATATGTACCCCAACATCATGCTATCCTTATTTCTTTAATGACTTTTTTTTTTGGTGGATTTTCAAAAGGTATAGATTTCTTGTGGGTTTTCAAGAAACAATGCTTTTAAAAAGACTTATTGAAGGTGCAGGCTGTACAGTTCTGACAACAAAAATCAGTTCTGAAAACAAAACAAAAAAAAGAGCAGTTTTTGTATATACCATATTTACACCTCCCAAAGTAAGAAGACTTCTAACAGACTGCCTTCATGCACTGAGTGCCAGAGTTATGTCAAAATGCAAGCTTGATGTTCTGTCCTCCCTCAAGAAGCTGTAGGATGAGGTCGAAATGGGGTGCTTGTTTCATTTTATTTTCAAGCACGTAGAATATCTCAGCAGGGCATCTGAAATAATTTTTAAGAAAAGGATTAAATATTTTATTCAGGAATGAAGTGGGCTCATTTTCTATGTTAGCAGTACTTAATTTTGTTCTAAATCTAGGCGAAGCAAACGCTTATATTTTGCATGGCACTAAAATGTGCCACCAAAAAGGTCTCTGGATTTCCTCTCCTGTTGAAGGCCTCATCCTTGTGCTTTGTGCCTGTGCCTAGTAACCTGTCCAGGCAGAAACAGTGATACCCAGCTGAATTTGAAGAATTTTAACTTTTTGGGTGTGAAGGGAATGTCTCCAAGCTGGAGGATGTTTGTCTGCCAGGTCTGGTGTATGCAACAGTGAATTTTACAGAGCAGCTGCCATTGTTGGACTGGACTGCCTGTGGTATCCCAAGGCTTAAATGAGGAATGGCCTAGGTTAAATGCATCTGCAATGCAGGAACCACACCATTTAGCTAAGAGCACTGTAGTGGCAGACAAAAACTGTAATTACTTCCCATCAGAGTACAGTGTTCAGTCATGCTCTTCTGGTTCACAATCAGCATCTGAAGATGATGTAAGAGGCACTGGTCATGGAAGAGAAAAGCCAGTGTGAGAGACCCTACAGTCATAATGAGGCAACAATCCAGACTCCAAGAAGGAGAAACATAAAATGATGATGATTTTGGTTTTCCTGTGGTATTATGAGAATTACACATTCTCTATTTTTTTTTAAATAGGCTGTTTATTTGCTATGTGTTGGTTAGGTATGTGCTGGTTTGGTGAATCAGTGTTACTAGGAGTTCACTAAAAAGAAATCCCATCCTTTAAATTACCAAAATACTTAATAATTTAACGAATTTTGTCTATTAGAAAATGCAGCTTAACAAGGAATATTTTATTTAATGAGATTTGTATCCAAAGCAAGCGAAATGAAAAGTTAAATTGAAAATCAGACTACTTCTGATGCAAATGATGTGTATGTCCCCTTGTGAAATTTTCCTGAAAAATCAAAATGTTAGGAAATAGGAAAGGATATTGTTGATGTTTTCAATTCTCATCCCTGCTCAAGCATATTTGACTTCACAGTTAATGTCTGAGTGCTTAACCCCACAAATTTCAGCAAATAAAGTGCTACAAAAAAAAATTATTGGTTTATTCCTAGTCACTAATACTGCTAGCCACCAAAAGAGAGAGCAACAATTACGGTAATTAAAAAAATTGGAATAAGTAATTTAAATGCTATTATGTGTATGCATAATTTTTGATGAATACCAAAATAAACAGTTTTTAGGAAGACCAAAAGGTATTTGAAAGGTCAAGTAGTTTAATGCCTTGTTCTAATTTATCAATTTGTTAGGAAATGAACATGACACAAACAGACTTCTTATGCACCTAAAGTATGGCTTAAAAAAAAAAAATCAACATTTCCAGGAATTAAATACTGCTAGATTTCTATTAGCTGGACCTCATATTGGGTGTTTTAAAAATTGGATACTTTAAGCAGTAAGTGGATTAATAAAATTCACTTTCTAAGATGCTTTTTAGACTGTTCACTAGTTGTGCACAGCATAACAAGAACAGAAAAATTAGAACAGGGGTAGGTTTCTTCAGACGCCGGGTGGGGTTGAGCTGAATATTTTGTGCATGCAAGACAGCTCTGGCAGCTGTACATGTATTAATTCGAAAGCTGGTGCCCTATTTAGTCATGTGTTGGCTCCTTGGCCCTTGGCTTCTTTATTTCTTCATAAGGATGCCTACATGTGAGTTTTGTAACCATTAAATGTAATTAATAGCAGAACATTGCTAGAAAGTCAGACATAATTGATTTCTTATTTTTTCTGTGCTAAAGATCAAGGGGCTATATCCTTCTTCCGCCATTATGCATGCAGAGCTATAGGAGAATGGACCCTCTGGGACAAGTCTAATATCCGGTACACTGCTGTCTACCAGAGCCTTATTATAAAAAGCTTTCTACTCCAGCCAAGCTGTGAAAAAGCTCATGCTGTAGTGGCTGCAAAATGAGCAACTTTGATTATGCAGTCCCCATCAAGAGTAAGGTTATAAGTTAGCAAATTGAATTCCTGAGAAGAACTATTCATCAAAAAAATCTGAATACCAACTGTTTTCAAGGAGATTACAACCCATTTTGGGGCACTAAGAAAAGATGATATGTTTGATGGAGAGTTTGCTCTTGACTGTATCTTTTACTTGTAAAAATTAGAGCTAAGTGAACTTTTTCATGAATATTAAATCAAATGAATTTCAGAAGGACCACAAGTATTTAGGAGCTCAAATGGGTGAACAGCTTGTGCCATAAACATAAGAGATATTATTTTAATACACTCAAAAAAGCAAAAATTAAATTATTCGTTTTGAAAACATCAGAAAAAAGCCTATATGCTTTCTTCATCAAAATGAACTGAATGTAAATAAAAAGTTATGTGCCTTATTTTAAGGGACTCCAAGGTATGGGTAAATCCTGCTGCAGTCAATACGTTTATGAGATCCTTTTTCAAAATGTTGATTGAAGAAAAAGCTAGTATATCCAAAGAGTGTTTTAAAGAACACATTATTATGACACTGATACATCTTGATCTATTCATAATGGTTTATATAATTTTTTAAAATCTGCCTGTAGCTAAAGAGAAGCCACTCTTCTTTTGTACTAACTTATATGAATAAAAGTATATTACTCAATGCTTTTTTCATAATTTAAATTTTTGCATTTTCTAACAGGAAAGCAAAACAGATTATGTTGGTCAGCATAAGGATGAAGAAACAATGATAGCATCCTTTTCCCAACCTGTAGAGATCATTAGCCAGGGCAGAAGGATATTTGTTATAGCAAAGGAATTGCGTGGAACGTGTAACCCAGACCAGGTCTGTGATCTGTGGGGAAAAGAAGTTCACAGCACTTCCATGTTCATCCTACAGTGCCATGAAGAACAGATATAATTTTAGTGAACTCGTCACCAGCAGCTACCAAAAAGGAAGATGAATTCAGGTATTAGGTGGATGATGACATTTTGGACAACACTTGTAATACAATAAAGAATCAACTAAGAGTTAAGATAAACTAAAGAGCTTTTCCAAATGATGGAAGAGGCTAAATTCTTGCTTTCTCAAGGAGAGTAGTTTTATGTAAGATGACATAAATCTCCTGTATTCAGGGGTTTTATTTTATAAAGACAAATGTTAGATTCTGTCTGTACTGAAACATATGAGAGCCATTTTCTGAAACAAGTGGGACAATGCCTTTTTGTGACCACCACATACTGTATGAAGAGTTCATTGGTAGGACTTGAACTGTAGAAGTAACAGTTAGAATCCAAAATGATGTAGATGCTACAACACAGAGAATTACAACTCCTCTGTGTTGGCCTTGTTCTATTACATGTCACCCATTGCAAAATATGTGGAAGATTAAGTGATGTAACACGCAATGTGTTGAAAAAAAGCATCAAATTGCAAGCAAGCCAAAGGAGGAGACACCTAAAATTAGTTTGCAGGAAAATACTGAAGATTTTGTTCTCTGCAGGTTTTTCCATTTTTCCTGAGCACTGACTTCCAGTAATCTCTGGAATAAGTGCCCATCATTCCTCAGTATTTCCTAAAGACTACACTATGCTTTTCTCTATTCAATGCATGTGTTCCTGTGAATTCCACTCTATGGGACAAAGTATCAAGAAAAGACTCTTCAGAGTACCCACCTGCTATTAGAGGAAGTAGGTCTTCAGAAAATCGCAAAATTCCCTTTTCAAAGGCAACAGTCTCCATCTTTATTTGATGTTTACTGCCTTTGCATATTCAGACAGAATGACAGAAATCAGAAGACAGAAATCATATTTCCCTTCACTCCTTATTCTGGTGCCACAAACAGATCAAGTTTCTTTAATTTTTTTCCCATATAAGAAAGAGTAGTACTGATCACTGTAATGCATTTTCAGTGTTCCTTTTTTCAGTTGTAATTGACCTTTTTAAATAGCAATGTCCTAAACTGTAATCAGGATTATGGATAAGATGATTAAAAAAGGAGCTATAGAATGAGAGATACAAAACTTAGGAAGGGAGATGTCCCACACAGCTTTACTGCAATTTTATGGTTGTCTTATCTGGGCAGACCCTTAGGCTTACATGTCTGTGAGAGACATCTCCTCTCTGACACTGAGGAAGGCTTTTTGCAAGCACTTTAACCACTCTCTAGAAGTTCATTAAACTGTTAATTGAATCCAATTAATAATATAAAAAGCCTCTGTTTTCTCTTCTGTTTCAGTGAGAATATAACTCCAACTTTTCCTTCTTCCAGATTGTAAATTACCTCATCACTGAAGCATCTGAGAGGCAACAGGGAGGATTCAGTTTTTAATTTTTTCCCATAGACTGTGCTGGAAGGAACAATGGCTTCAGATTTTAAAATCTTTTGACTACCCGTGGAGAGGTAAATGTAGAAAGAACATCCAACCAAGCTGTTCCTGAGGCAATTTAGCTCTTTGTTTATAAAAATGTTGAAATAATAGAGTACATTATGCAGAAGGGCCTTAATTGATATACAGAAGCATATCTCAGTGCCACAACTCAGTCTCACCCTCCAATACAGGCTGATGTGGTTTATTTTTGTGTTACTTACTTTTTGAGCTTTCTGCCTTATCATCTGGTATTGAAATATCATTGCAAAAACAAAAAGATGTGAAAATAACTTTGGGAGTCAATTAAATGGGACAAATCCAAATCTGTTGAAATTTTTTTCAGCAGTGAGTAACTCATGAACCATTTTAATGGCCTTGAATGTAATATCTTAATATTTTTGGTAAATACCTATGAATTTTTCAACAGAATTCTTTCCTAATATATTATTGTTGTTGATGAATTTCTGTTTTGTTATTTATTTGCACAAAGAGAATGTCTTGCATAGAAAATCTTCTCATGTGACTTGGGAAGGGAGCCCATGATCTCACAATGATTTTTCATATTTTTGTTTTGCCTCATCCTTTCATCACAGAAAAGGAAAAAGTATTATCTTACTATCTCTTGGATGATACTTCATCGTTCATATATTATGTGTAAGGATATTTTCTGTTTCTCTGCCATGTCTATGGAAGGCTATTGAGCAAAGGCTATTCAAAATAATATAAAAAAATAAATACTTAGATATTAGAATTAACTAATCCTTATTTGAGTCATTTACTAGTAGAATGAATGCTGACCATAGCTAGGCATTTTTTCTTTGCTTTGAAAACAAATACTTGCTTCAGTTATAGCTAAAGTAGGTATGAGGCATAAAAACACTTTGCAGGTATGAGAGAGAATTGTTTACAGGTTTAAATCTTTTCAACACTGCAGTCCTACTCAAAGCTTACATCTCCTCTTGTTTTCAGAATTACAGTGCAGCATCAGGACAAGTCAAGAACTAAGATCACACTGTAGTGAGGTTTTTCTTTCAAAACAAATTCTTTTATAAAGAAAACTAATGATGGCAGAGCCAAACCAATATGTATGGTTTCATGTTTCAGTACATTTCACACAAAAATGGATAGCAAACACAGAATTTTTGTGTGAAACTTGCATATATCAACATGTATAATGTGACAATTGATGAATCTTAGCCATCAGCAATGATTTGGTAGGAAAGATCCAGCTGATGCTGAGAAACTGAGAAAATAATATTTACTTTGTAATCTCTTTCCCTTAAGTGTCTGCAGACTCAGATATAGAGTACCATTTTTGTCACATTAAAATGCATCTAGGTTCCAAATATTTTGGGACTAATCTCAATGTCTCTCTTATAATGTCTCAAAATCTTCCCAGGCATCATTTTCAGGATGAGAATAATAAACAATATGTGCATTGGCTAATACATTTACAGGCAGGGATACCCTCTGGAGGAGTGAGAAGCATGCATTCCTGATAGTCACTGTACAGTGTGTAAGTATACTGATAGGTCATTAAAAAAACCCAACCAAACAAAGCAAAATGAAGTTTTTCATTTTACTTAGACATTTTACACTAAAATTGCCTGCACTCTGAAAGCAAACACATTTAATTGTTGATTCAAGCTCAAATTTACATCCAGGTAGCTCTGCTCCTGCTGAAAATGGTTTCCTGTTCTTACAAGAGAAAACATTTCTATATCAAAGTAAGCATGTTTCTATTAGAGAAAGCAAAAGACAGTGTATGCCATTATGGATAATTAACAAAATGTTTATTTTTAAAAATTGATGGTCATTTACAGATCTATTCACATTTCGAATGGCTCTTATTGGGAAAAAAAAAAAAAAAAAAAAAAAAAAAAAAAAAAGCTCTAAATTTCTAAAAATATTGTACAGGAAGACTTACACTGCTGCAATTTGCTGGTATGCACATGAAGGTGACAGACCAAAATAAAAACTACAATTAAACCAAGGAAAAGTAACCAGTAGAGACAATGTTGCAACACTGCAATAACAATTCAGGAAATCTCAATGAGAAACTGTGTATGTGACGGTAACTTTAACATTTGAAAATTAAATTAAACTTGAAAAACACTGTGGTCCTTCCAGCCCACTCTCTCATACTCACATGTTCACCAACATCAAGATGCTGGTGCCCAGGTCATTTATCTAAGAGAAGATGGGAAATGAGACACTGGTTTGTGGGTTCTCCTTTTGAAGTTTTTGGAATCTTCTTAGGTTAATAACCATACACTTTCCTTGGCTGGAGCTTTTTGTTCCTTTAGGAAATGACCACAATAACTCTCTTCACCCTGCCCCATCTCTGTGAGCCTCAGGATTCAATCATTGTCCTTTGTGTCTCCACCTGAATGCACTGGGAAGTACAACCTAAATGTGGGATAGGATTTTAATGATCTGCTAATGCATGTGCATCTGTACCTGCTCATCATGTGGCTTTTTCCTGTCTTTATGTTCCTGGTGTTTCCACAGCTGTGTTTTCTCAGCCATTGGCCATTCATACTAATTTTAACACTTTTATTAAAATTCTCTACATAATTAAACTGTAACTCTAACACATTTATTGTGTCTTGCCACTGATGTCTGAACTCCATGAATTCAAGTTCATGTAACTTGGATGCTAATCTAATTACTTTTAGGCTTTTTGTGATTCTTACAGCATCAATATTTGGAATCTAGAAGTAATGAATTACACATTTTCTTGCTAACCTTTAGGCTGTGTGAATAACAGGATGCATGCCCACAGTCAAACTGCAGTGAAATTTTTACAAATCATAGCTGTATCCAGAGAGACAAGGTTAATTTTGTACAAACACATAATAGAAGTAACTGAACATTTTGTCAAGAACTTTTTTGGATGTATTCTTCAGAGCTAAACCCTTTCTAGTGTATTTTTGGATGTATTGGGCTTTCTGGGACTGGTACTTTCCTTTATAGCATGGCCAGTGTGCTGTAAAGATGTCTTCTTACTGTACATGAGAAATGGAACTCTAATCAGGAAAGTCCATTCAAAACAAGTCCCATACCCAGTTCATGTTTAGCCTGTCCTAATATAATGTATAGGACACAGGTGAAAAGAGGAAATATTAAGACTTCAAAGAATCTTCCATCTGTTCTAAATTCCTTGACAAAGTCAGACACCACAGTAATTGCTCAGATTGTAAAATCCCATACCAGAAGACTGTTACTATCCTTGCATTCCTAGGACATAAATAGTCTTTCAGAGTTGTGAATTTTTTTTAAGTTAAAAAGATAAAACGTATGGTTTTCTTTGTATATATAAATGTATTTGGAACCAACAGTAATGCTTCAATTGAGGTCCTTTTCTTTTGAAAGAGTTTTTTTTGACTGTCCAATTTACCTCTCCTTTCTCAATACACCACCACCAAATGTTCTGATTTTCTGTAATGTACTGCAAGGACTCTTTCATCCCTTCCCCTAGATGCAAGAGAAACTGTGCTGCTAGTGCTTGATGAATATTTTGGGACTTTATTTGATAATAAATTCCTCCTGGAATGTTGGAGGAATGAAATTTTGTTGAAAGGATGAGAAATGTATTGCTATTATGTTGATGAGATTGTTACTTAAAGAACAGTTAGAGCACAGGCTGTTCATCTTTATCATTCTGTAAATCTAAATAAGTAAAATAAAAATTTTAAAAATAGTCCAAATATGCCACTACAGTTTCAGAAAATCTTTCTGGTATGTTCTGGGTCTAAAGATTCAAGCCAAACCAGCTATTTTTTCTTTCCAGCTGCATATGCTCAATTTAATCATCAAGCACATGACCAGGTCTGTCACTGTATAGGTATCACATGCATTCATACATATATTATTTTCAAATAAAGCACTACTAACAAATGCTTTTTACTGTGCCTGTTTAGTATGTATATGTTACATAAATGTAGTCTGTATATATTCACACTCAATTGAATCAGTACAAATCTGAGTTGCAAATTCCAGATCTAAAGAAATAATTGTTAAGTCTGAAGCAAATTAGAATTTGACAAGAGATAAACAGATTTGCTGTTTTTATGTTGTTATGCCATTTAACTGGCTTTATATGCTAATTGAATATCAAAGTTTTTTTATTTACTACCAAATTGATTGCTGTGACTTTATAGCTGGTCGTGAAGCATCTCTTGGAGATCTTTGAAAAATAGTCAAGGATAATTTAAAATCAATTAGCTGAATAGAGAATAATTATCCTTTTTCCTGTCTAGAAAATAAGGTTCTGGAACCATGGAAATGAATAATATTTTGTAACTACAATCTATTCTTAGAAATGGAATGCTAGTCACACAAGCAGGGAAAAAGAAATCTGATCAAGAATAATTTTATAATATTAATTTATTGGATGACTCCTCTTAGATATGTTGTGAAAAGTTAGATGATGAAATATAAGCACAGTCCAAACTGATGCTGGCATCTGATCTGCAAAAATATGTTTTCCTTTAAGAGGCCACTCTTTTCTTGCCATGCTCTCAAAACTTGATGTTTCTGCACATGATGTAACCTAACAAAACTATCTGATCATAAATTGTTAGGGTAAACTTTTTTTTGTGATATCACCTGCTCTATAATGTAGTGACAACTCAAAGTCTGCATTTTGGAGAAGTAAGTACCTGTAAGACAAATAAGTAACTTCTGTTTAAAAATCTCTGCATGGAGTTTATGGTTGAAAATATTTTTATTTAATGCAGTTGTCTATAAATTTTTTTCAAACTAGACTGTGAATAGGTATGTAATATAAAAGGTAGAAATACAATCAGATTTAAATATGCAGTGAAATTTCCTTTCTGCCTCTTCTTAAATTAAAGAAAAAAGGCAAAATCTCAAAGAAAAACCCCACCAAAACAAAACAAAACAAAACAAAACAATGAGCAAAGTTGAAGCAAATACAGTTGGACATAATACAAAATACAGTATCTTTTTCATTTTCTGATCTTATAGTAAGAAACCTTGAAGAATTATTATTCCATATTTCCAGGATTGTACATCAGTTCCAGCTCTAGGCTTGAAGTACAGACAGTTAAATTGAATAGGTGTTAAGGCACCTCTGAACTGTAAAGCATAGTTGTACTCCTCCACTAAGCCACAGCAGGATGTGTGTGAAAAACAAAAGTGTGAAAATATGTGTTTAATGGAACCCAAATATATATATAAATCTTTCAAGTACAAATAGAATGGAAAAAAAGCCCTCTTCTGTGTATTCCTAAATTAAATCTATATAAAATGGAGTCAGACCAAGAGGATGTATCAGTAAGTTAAAGTGAAATGCATTACAGGAATGCTACAATTTCAGTAGAAACAGAAATAATAAATTCTGGAAATTTAGATTCAAGGCAAATCTTAATAGAAATCTAAGCCTCAGAAGGACAGAGCTAATGCACTCAGATAACCTCAGCTCTGCCCATTAGCAATCCTTTTAAACAATCAGGCAATTATTTTCCTGTAATTGTTTTTGCACAGTCCAATTAGATGAAACCATTCCTGTTAGATTGTTTTCATTTTTATTTTCCCTTATAGTGTCACTACAGTGTGAAATTAATGTTTCCCATATCACTCTGCATCTGAGGGCTTGTTTACACATGGGGAAGTTTTGGGAAAAAAAAAATCTCTATTGATGACACCAATTCAGCTGAACAAATGCTGAATTGAGCCCTGACAAAAGTCTTAGCTCAGTGACTGCCAGCACCATTTCAGTCCTACCTTAGTTAGGCTTGCTCCCAGCTGGAGACCTGGCACCGTGTTGAAAAGGGTGTTTATTGTCTAGATCAGAGCTCTCTACTCTGTTGCATTTAGTTGCTGGAGGATGTTTTTTTAGATAGGTGTCTTCCAAGTTGTTGCCAGAGTAGTGATGGGTCTGAAAAAATTTGAATATTTGGGCAACATAAGAAAGAAAAACCTGAGGTTTTGAAACTCTCAGGGATAGGTATACACTATGAAATGGAACATAATAATTTTCTGTCCTACCTTTTTTCTTGACATTACATTAACCTTTGAGGGAGTCCATTAAGATTTCATGTTAAAGGTGATGGCATATTTCCCATTCAGATGATTATGTACATCAGGAATGCAAGGCTTACATTCAAGAGGGTACAAAGTAATTTTGATATTTCATAGTAAGCACCATAGAAATAACTGCACTACCTCCTGGAAGCAGTTTAGCTAAACTGTTCTCTGAACTTCCTATTATAACTCGTTTCCTATTCCCACTGCTTTCCTCAGCTCATCACCCAGGATTGGATTCTCCTAAGCTTGGTTTGTCACTGGGCTCCTTACTCTTTATTCTCCTTAATTCCTCCATCCACTCAAGTTCCCACCAAAAGTTTGTATCACCCTGCAAAACCCCCCAGCTTCTACTTGCTACTCACCTTTTCTCTGTCCCAAAACCAGATGAGATGGAAAGGTGACAGTATGCTTTTAAGGAGCCATCCATATGCCATCCTTTCCACAAAGAAAGAATCCAATCCGTTCTTTCTTTCTGAATGATTCTGTAAACACTGAAAACAGATAGTCTGAATATTTTTTTACTTTTTTAAGATGCAATTACAAATGCATTTGCCTATTTTTCTCTTCTGTACTTGCATTTGTGTGTCATAGCTCCCTGGGTTGATATGACATAGCAACATATTTCATAGCCATTAGATGAATGTCAGAACTTGCAGGACTCACAGGAAAGTTTCATTCTGATGTTTGCAGTGAGTATCCAAGTTTTCCAGTTGGCTGAGATTTCCTAATTTCTGTCCTTTTTATGGTGTGGATCAGGTTTTAACATCATTGACTGTGCCAAAAAATCTGTAATTCCATTATTTGTGTCCTATAGACTTTTATTGTCTGTTCTTATATTGAACCATGTAAGTAGATTTGTCATAATAAAACTAACTATAAAAATTCTCTCAACTGCTTTAAAGTCCACTTTCCTAAATAAAAATAGTAGATAGAACACTTTTATTTTCAGCAGCCAGAACTAATGAGTATAATTTACCAAAATTTTCCATTAATGGTAGATGTAAAGTGTATTTGTGTTCTGCGTACACATACTTTGACCATACATGTCTCAGTTTTTCCTCATGTCTTGTATGATCTCAGTTCTTTTTTTCTGATGTGAATTTCCAGTTTTCCTCCATGTCTCAAATAGTCTATCACAGTAACCTCATCTCCCTGGAATGTTATACTGCCTACACAAGAGAGAGAACTATGCCAAGCTGATTTTCAGCATCTTGTGTTGATGGCGCACTTGTGCTGATTGGTCAGAGACAACAGATAACCCCTGAGTTCATGCTGCTCATTTCAAAGTATTTTCTCATGCTGAGCTCTTTAAATCTTCTCAAACACAGATACTGTTTTTCACGAATCTTGTATAAGCTTCAAAGCTGGGAAATTTCTAAACCCCTGTAAAGTCTAGCCAATTTAAACCAGCCAATGATTTGGAAAAAAAAAAACAAAAACAAAAACAAAAACTTGGGAAATTGGCAGGCAGAAAAACATCTGAATTGCTGGAATCCAGGGAATATAAGAGGTTTCTCTGCATACAGCTTTCAGCACAGCTTCTCTTTCACTCTGTGTGTGAGATGGGAGGATGTAGGGTATGGTTCTACACCAGCTTAAACAAAGACAGCACCAAACAGAGTGATCCAACTGCTGACCATTTGTTCTTGCTATAACCTTGTGCCAGCACTTGTAGACTGGTGTCAAAGAGAACTGATCCATCTGGGAAGCAATTTTCAGTATTAAAGAAAACAAACAAACATTGCCTGGAAAAAAAATAGCACACCTATGGTCTGCTAATTTCATGGCCTTGTACACTAAGTCACACCTTTGTGTTTGTCAGAGTGAGAGATGTGTGTACACACATATACACATGTGGATCGCACGGGTAGGAATTCATCAACAGTTTTAAGAGGATGAGATCTTTTTCTTTTCAGAGAGTAGCAAGGAAAAAAAAAAGAGATTGAGAGACAAACTAGTCTTTTCTAAACTGACTCATCCTTATTCACAGTCAACAGAAAGAAAACTGAAGCTCCTAATCAGATGGAAGGCCAGCACTCCACTTTGTAGGGCTCTTCCAAAGTATGCATGACCGGAATAAGAGGAAGTGAAATTTAGGGGGAAATGCAGCATGGGGATGGTAGAGGGGGAGAGGGAGAAGGAAGGAGAGGGTTGTAGTTGAGACTTGTGTGAGTCAAGTGGTTCCTGAATATAATTCTTTATACCAGAAATGTTTTTGTTCTTACATGTAGCAGACTTGGGATGACAAGACCTTCTGAGAGGTCTTTGAATGGCTGTAACATTCTTTAATCTTTATGTATCTTTATGGGCTTGAAAAAAGAAATGATATATTAAAATGTAGGTTTTTACTGTTACTCAGGTGAACTGATTGCTCAAAAAAAAAAAAAAAGCGTAGATCAGTTCTGTATTTTGGTTTGACAAATTTAGTCTGATAAGTTACAAGAGAAAAGCAACTGTCATCATTGTTGTATAAAGTGCTTGTTTCCAATACTTGAGGTAAAACAAACAAAAGAAAGCAAATCTCTTATCCTGTTAGCTATTTTAAAGCTCTCTGACACAGTGTGTTGTGCCTTAGCCATGTCTTTCTACAGCATGTGATGTCTGCACAGGGCAGAAAATGCTCCAACATGAGCATCTTGTATTGGGTGGGATTATTCATAACTGATCCAAGCTTTGGGATAGCTGACTATAGATGCTGTTTGATTGTGTAAATAATTTGATTTCTGGCTCTTTTTATCCCTCTTTCTTTTTTTTTTTTTTTTTTTTTTTTTTTTTTTTTTTTTAAATAGGTAGGGTTTTTTTTTTGGTTTTTTTTGTTTTTTCGTTTAAGACTTTATGCCTTCTCTTCCCCATGGAAGCATTTGTGTTGGTTTATTTCATGACTCAGGTTTTTTTTTAGCAGCTACAATCAAAAGGTAAAAAAACAGAGGACGTAATGGTAATCTTCTCCTAGCCACCACTGATTCACATTCTAATATGTTAAGATATATTTTAAGCTATTCTTAATTTTTTTTTAAACTCAAAGCAGTTTCCTTGTGCAAAGAGAATAAGTACTAATTGGTTGTGTCATAAACAAACAGACTATCTCCAGACTTGCTATTTAACACCCCTTCAGCACCCCTGCCCTCAAATCTAACAACTTGCATAAAACCTGAGGAATTTAATTGACCTTCTGAAGAATTTATACATAGTATGAAAACACCTGCAACTTAAAAAGGTGTTCAGAAGTTCTTGAAGCATTTGGAATAATGCTTTCAGAATGTTTTTAGAAAGTGTAGTGCTTAGCAGGTGCCAGCTGAAGCAAATTCTACAGGTATTAGTCTGAACAGTGCTCACCTTGTTTGTGCATTAAAGAAACTTGTTATAAGCCAAGGTACATGAACTGCATGCTGCTTAAATTGGACTTAAGACCAAATGAATTGTACATATGCATAATATCCTAGAACTTTTTTCTTCTAATCTTTGCTCCAACCAATGACTTGCAGATGTTTTATATGATCCTATCATATTTGGAAGCCAAAAGTAACTGCTTTGTGTTGCTATAATTCCAAAGTCAGATGTTTCCTTTCCTTGCAACATTATTAAATCTAAAAAAGGGGAACATGCTAAGAGTATTGCTGGAAGTTTTTTTATTGCAATTGCCAAATATATGAAAAACACACTCTGTGTGTGTACATATGTAACTTAAGACAAAAGAAATACGGATATTTTTACTCAAGTTTAAATTTGGGCAAAAGTACCAATTTTCAAAGACAAAATTAGTTATTAATGTTCACAGGAGCACAGCATGGCTGAAGATCTCTGAATCATGGGGTCCCATTCCCGTGCTCAAGGCAGGGCCTCCTTTAGCTTGTTGCTCAGAACTAGGACCCAACCTTATTTGAATATCTCCAAGGATGGTAATTCCATCACTTTAAGCAATGTTTGCCTTTTTTGTTTCCAGAATTCATAAAATGTAATTAACTGAAATTAAGAAAAAATGAATGTCAAAAGCCTTGGGTATTAATCTTAGCTCAATGTCTTTGCTGTGCACTCTCTGCAAGCCCATTCATTTTCCCATGCTTCTTCTTTTACTTTTGGAGGACTGTCTTTATCTAGATTGCACATTGGGAAAGGCCTCTGCCTCCCACATTTTTGCACAATGTGCCTTATGATGTCAGTTCTTTAGCATAATTTTTCAATACTAATTGCAGATATGCCCCTCTGACATCTTAATGGCAATATTTAGAGTAAGGGCCAACAACTTAACATATGGAGTTTTCCTAATAGCAGGAAAGGTCCTTAGGAGCTTCCTTGAAACCACTGAGTCTGCCATAGAAATATAATAGGACTGAAAAATCCCAAACCAAAGTGGTTCAAGGATCACTGCCTGTTGCCAGTTTTCCTTGGGGAGCATAGATCTAAAACCAGCCTGATACACATTTTATTTCCTGGGTTCCCTGGGTGCTTACAAACTACAAATTAAGCAAGGCCAAATATTGAACCCAGGAACAGTCTCTAACCTCAAAATCAAGTGGTGCAGACTCAGCTGTAGCTGTACTTCTGAGAATTAGCTCCCACTACAATAAATTGTCCATATATGTACTATCTACTTTGGCTGACATTTTGCTGGGTCCATAGTGATCTTTATCTCACTCAGAGGAAAAAAAATTAATTCAGAATATCTGCAGTACTGTGAGGTCATATTGGCAGCCAAGATCAGGGTCAGGTGAAACTAAAGGTACACAATGGGGCTGTGTCAGGGTACAAACCCTGTTGTGGTACTGTTGGAGGAGGTATTGTAGGGTGGGAAAGAATTTTGCTGAAATCTCAATATATGATGGCTTTTAGGAGTAGATCTTGGTGTGAATTATTCTAGCAAAGAAGGCAACCTCTCACCAGCTCTGATTAGAAGTGTTCAAAGAATGATGAAATGCCTCATTATACTAAACATATATATATATTAACAGTGTATATAGAGTAAAACACAGGATCCCTAGCTACTCTGATCTATCAGCACAAATGCCAGTCTCTTTTATCCCTTTTACAGAGTCCCTAGTTTCACCCACCATCGTGCCTTTTACTTTTTTGGTGCAGGAATATTGCACATTTTGCTGTGATATGGTTTTGTTTTTACACATGCACTTTTTCTCTTGCATCCAAATATTGTTCAGCATGGTAATGTTATTCTACTGGGAGTCCTTCTAATAACACAAAACAAATTCAACTTGCTACAGTATTAATCTTGCAGAAACTTTTAATATTTACTAAAGCTATATATCTAAGTGATAGAATGACACACTTCTGCATGCCAGTTTCTCAGAAGATGTTTTTGAGACACAGGACTGTTATAACTACAAGGAAATGTATGACATTTAGTATTTAATATAAATTTCCTTAAAAAAATGCACCTATTATTAACAAGAAAGCAGCCTACCTGTTTTTGCTGACACAAAGCAACTGATATGTGAATGTCCTGACCCTAAGAATTTGAAGCTTAAACTTGTGGGATATCCAGAAATACATTAAAAAGGTATATGCACATGAATTTTCTTAGGCCACATTACACCTTTCCATAATCTGAGGGTTACATTACATAAGAGAAATTTATAATGAAGTGTTACAACATCCTTCTTTGCCTCAGCTTCCTTTCCTGGAAAATGAAAAACGTGACATTTCATTTCTTTCAAAGTAATTTGAGATTTACAGATTAGAAAAGGTAGCTGAGGAATTGCTGTTCCCAGGAAGTTCAGGGGTAAGTCCAACCTCTATCACAGAATATAACAATAAAGCAACTTACTCAGCATACTAGTCCATTTTCAGCCCTGATTGGGCCTTGCTTTTTTTGGTGCCTGTTATGCTTTTCAGGGCCCTCACCAGCACAGTGTGACATCTATTGCAAGCTGTGGTAAAAGGTTTGGGGGTTACTCCACGTAAGGGCTGTTTTATGTTCTCAGCTAGGTTTTCACCAATCTAATAAAGCTTTCAGTGGACTTTTATTGTCATTCGTAGCTTTATTAGTCTTTTATCTGACTGTTGCTTTGGCCTTTCCCTTGATTGACTGTGCCTATAGCAGGAATGCTATGTCAGCTGAAATACTCTTCACTCTTTAATTGTAATGCTGCCTTTCAGGGAATAGAGTTTCCAAGAGAGCAAGTCAGCTGCTGTTCTAGCTAAACTTAATGCTTTGTTATAAACAGCTCCACGACCAAGTTGTCTCAGATTATGAAGAATATTCTTCTGTCAAAACACTTCACTTTTATTTTTTAATGCAGGTATTTATTATAATTGTCTCACAATGTTTTGCCTTCCAGAAGCATTGGGTTCTAATGGCCCGTGGCTTGGAATAAGCATGTTTACATATTTAGATAAGTAACATGGAGTTTGCAGGTGTCTAGAGTCAGAAATGTGGGTCGCTTTTCTGCCACAATGTACACATTTTCCTCACCAGGGACTCCAAAACATCATTATGAAAGTCCAATCATCCAGGCAGAATAGCTGCTACCTTGTATGTGTTTAGGACAGAGAACAGTGTCAGGGTTAATAAATTAGCAGTTAATTGAGGAATTTATTTGATGTTGGTTTCCTAAAATTAAAATTATATAAACTTTATGTTGGAATTTATTGTTCAAATCTGTGTTAATCTGAGGGCTGTGTGGGACGTACATCTTTCCACTTGGTAGAACGTGCTGTTAAAACTGTTACAGTTGTCTGATATTTATTTCTTCATCACCTCTTCTCACAGGTGCTGAGGCCTCTGACAGGACTCTCTCCATCAGCAGTTCTTGCTCTTCCTTCCCTCTCATACTGGCTTCAGGCTCCAAGTTCCAGGTCCATTAGGGAGAGCACAGCTCCTACTGCTGTTCTACTCAGGGTATAAAACTGAAAAGCTTAAAAAGGAAAGCCTTTTCCCATCCTTTCCATCAGATCAGCAAGTTCACAGTTCAACAGTGGGAAAGCCTATGGGCTCTTCCAGGCTTCCCCACTGAGATCCATGATTAGCTGACAGGGACTCCTTTTTCTCCCTTGTCTTGGAAGAAATCTAGGCACTGAAGATGTTATGTGTTGAAACGGTAGAAAAATAGAAGATAATTTTGATTCTATAGGTACACAATGTATTTTTAGGATGGAGGTAGTGGGTGATTTTTGTTAGTATATTTTTATGAGATTTCTGAGTAGATTCAGTTAATGAGATCAATTATATTATTTTAGCTGTTTTTTTCAGAAATCCAGGTGAAAACTGCTTTCATATCAGACATTTTAGGAACAGCTCTTGTCTTACATGCCCTAACATTCCCTGATTTACACTGCAGTGTGAGTGATGAAAGACCCTGAAGCAGGACATTCCTTTAGTAACGTGATGGAAATGATCATTTTCCCATGATCTCAGGGACATCACCTACAGACACATGAAGTTCTTAATTCTGAACTTCATTCCTGCATTTTTGCTGTGACAGCAAAATAGTTAGGACCAGGATTCATACACCAAATATGTTGATGAGGTAGGGTAGCCAGTGGGAAACAGCAAAGACAAGGAAGGATTTGAAGCTCCTCTTTGAGAAGATTTCCTTTTGCCAAATGGGTATTTAAGTACACATAATATCTGAGTGCAAATGGTTGTATGTTCTTATATCTGCACTTAGAGTATTTTTCTTACTTTTTTTTTAACAACATTTGATAATTTTTCTGTGCCTTTGTCTGTTCACACTTTGAATTAATGTAAACATTGAGTGCTCTTTGCTTGCCAACTTATCTAGGGCCAACTGGATGGCTTTCACCTCTGAGACTCTCATGAATGGTACCAAATGCTTTTGTGTGAAAACCTACTTCCCCTGTTTTTATTTTTTCTTATTTTGTGGTTTTTTAAATCTATTATTTTGAGCTCATCACTTGGCACTGTCATCTGATCTCCCTCAGTTCTTTCATTGAAATGACACATTAAATAAAATGCATTTGCATGGCAGCAGCAGGCACAAAGCATCCCTCAAGGGGCTTATCAAGACAGGTTCAAAAACATGTGGATATGGCACTTGGGGATATGGTTTAGTGGTGAACATGATGGTGCAGGGTTAATTGTTGAACTCAATGGTCTTGGGGCTTTTCCCAAGCTGAGCTGTTCTGTGATTCTATGATTTACTGTGACCACAAGTGTTACGTGCTGATAGAAGCTCAGGTTGGTGTTCTTGGAAAGTGTCACCTACTGGGACTGTGGGCAGCCTCAGCTCATGCTCAGCCCAGCTGGCTACAAAGAGCAAGGCTCTACAGAGCTCCCAGACCCAGCAGCTGGAGCAGATGTGAGAGCAGCCTGGGAGAGTGTGAGCAATGGGGCTTTACCTGGGGGTTGGGAAGCTGCAGAGGGAATTGTCTGAGGGCTGAGCAGTTTTTCAGACCTTGTTTCCTTTTCCTCTACTGAGCTTCTGCAATCCTTGCTTTAAAGCCCTTAAAGCAAGGGATTACTCTGGAAATGCCAAAAGAGGATGACATGCAGTGGCATTTGCAGAACAGTGTAAGAGAAGACAATGAAATCTGTATATCCTTTGTTCATGATAGTTTGGTATTTTCTTTTGATATATTCCAACTGAAATCACTGAGAAAAATTCAGACCTAGGCTGCTAATTTTGGTGATATTCTCAACATGTGGATTTTCCCCAGCCATATCAGTGTAATGAGATGTATATGGGCAAAAACCTAAAGCAAGGGAGGGTACTGTGAACAGCTCATCAATTTCCTACCAGTTGTATTAGACAACATCAGTTGTTAGATTCTGCCCAACCCTACTCTCATTTCTGTAATACTTACATTGTCAGTTTGTCCACAATCCCGGTGTGCTAGAGCAGAGCTCCCAGACTTTGTGGTTACTGGATACCAAAATTATGTTTTTATGTTTTTTTTTTTTGTTTGTTTTTTTATTATTTTTTTAAAATTCTGGCACTTAACAGGCAATGCTTTCCCACAAAAAAGCAAGATCATTTTAGTTAGCAAGCACCCTAAAATAAATGTTGTGCTAAAACAGGGCCAGGGGGGGGGTTGAGGAGAGAGAGAGAGAGAAACTAACCAATTTTTTTTTTAAAGGCAATTCTTTCTTTCCTTGGGGAACAAGGCAGATCTAACAGGTGGAAGGTTATTAAAATCATAAAAAAGATGAGCAGGGCACAAATTTGTCCTACAATATTGCACAGGATAATCAGAAAAATAGTATAGGTCAAATTCTTACATTGTTTGACCTCAGGAATTAAGGCAGGTGCAAACAGAAGTAGTGTTAAGATTTCAATATTTAGCTCTGTTTGGTATAGGTCACTTTTTCATTTAGCACAAACTATACTTTGCTCAAAATTTGTGTGATTAATGCATTGATTTAGCTTCCCAATGTGCATTGCTGCTAGGCAGATTCAGATATTATTTATTTTTATTAGTTTATAATATGTCAATTTTTCTTGCTTATCTGTCAGCTCCCACAAAAATACATAAATCAAAAATATAGCAATGTGGACACTAACAAGGCATAATTATTGTAGGGTCTGTCCCCTTTTAAAGAAAAATACAATTACCTACCAATATGTTGCTGGGATTAGGTCAGAATTTGCATAATACTGACTCATATTTTCTTAACAATTTTAACATCAGACAATAGGTTTTGCAAATCTATATGCCTTTCCTGTTTTTCAGTTTTATTTTTCAGGCTAAAATAATAAGAAGCTCAGTCAAAACAAGATAATTATTGCAGTCTATCCCCACAGAAAACTTTAATTACTCCATGGCATGTTTCTAGGATTAGGTCAGATTTTTATAAGGCTGATTTTTTTTTAAATAACAATAGGCAATTAAGTCTGCCAAACTATAATTTATTACAGTTAAATTTATTCATTTTTTCCACTGATAAATATTTAATAGAAAATAACTCAATCACTGCAGGAGATTAAAGAAGATTTGTACCTCAATATAATCTTAGAAAAACAGCACACAGTTTTCTGTTCTTGGCTGTAATACCAAACAGCATCAAGTTAAATGACAAGATGAAAATAGTTGAAAAATTTTAACTTCAGTGAAATAATAGCTGTTAATGTATAGGATTATGAAACCCCCAGTAGCAGACTACGTAACAAATAGATCCCTCCTGAAATCTGAAAACTGTGGTTGGGATCTAGGGTTAAATAACCGTGATATATTTATAGAGGGCAAGGGATCACCATAAAATAAAGCAGCAAATAGTAAAGAAGTCAATGTAAAAGAGAGGCCGGGGATTTAAGGTATAGACATCATAAATTTTCATTGATATAAACAGTCCATGTACCTCAGGACCTGAGTTTTAGCTATAATTTCAGGTCTGACCTATAGGCTTTTGGTGTTCACAGTGCATGCACAATCAAGATGCCATCTGAGGAGGTGAAAAAAAATGTTTCAGATCTGTGTGATTTACTCATTTAATCATCCCCAAATCCACCCCAAACACAACAATACTGTGTCGAATATCAGTACTTGAGGAGATTTTATTGTCCCACTAAATTACATTTAATTCTTACTATAACATCTCATATAAACAAGTATAGTGAATGATTTCCTCCCCAGTGTGTTCTTCAGGAGACAGGAAAAGACTGTTATATGTAATGCATAGATCTGGAAAAGGTCACCTTTTCTCTATCCCTCAGATCTCCAGAATGAGCACAGATATTTTCAGTAGCAGTGGATGGTTTTCTTTTTCTGCTTTAAGGTGATATTTTCTGGTTTAAAATAATAATTATGAAACTACCACAAAGAACCATTTGAGGCTTTTAGCTTTTTACTAATTGCTCTGAAAGAGAATTCTAAATGATTTCCAAATGACTTAAATGATTTGGCTAAAGAGCATCTTATTACAAATGGGCTGAGTTGAAAACATTGTGTCAGCACTAAATGAGGCTTTTTTCCCCCCCTGCTTTTCTCTAATGGGCAGATCAGAACGTGTAAAGCACCCTTACTGCAATGACTTTTAAATGGGCTTTGGATCAAACCTTTATTTAGACAATGTTTTCTTTTTAATGTAATTTACCACACTGTGATATTTGCCATTACTGCATTCTTTGCAGTATTCCCTATCCTTGGAATCTGAAATCCTCCAAACAATGTGGGCAAACTTAACACCAGTTTGCAATAAATACCCATCTGGCTTAGAGTAGATGACTTCAAGACTGTCAGTAGCCCTGCTTTGGTACTGATGACAGCTTGCTGAAGAATTTCTGACTTGGAGACTGGTCCAGTAACCCTTAAGCAAGAGAGAAATCCTTACACGCGTGAATAATCACATTAGTTTCATCAGAACCAGTTGCATAAATTACGCAACTTGAGTAACAGCCTGCAAGGCATAACCCAACGCCAAGCCACCATTTACCCTCCCAAGGTTCACTGTGTGGTGCCAGCATTTTTGGGGTTCTGTGATGCTGTTGAAGAGACCTCCGCCCTGTGTCTGTGCTAACGACAGAGGCAGGTGTGTAAAACAAGAGCGTTTGATGCAAGTACTGTTTTTCAAATGCTGAAATACCAGCAAGAGATGCTGAACAGCTTTGTGGCTGAAGGGCAGAGGTTTTGTGGAGAGCCACTAGGTTGCAGTGTTGTATAGAGAACCAGCTCCCTGGTGCCGTGCTGCAGACGGGCAGCCTCATGCTGTGCAGAAGCTTGTAAATACTGTTTTACAGTTTTCACTAACAACACAAGTATATGAGATCAAGAGAGGAAGACCGGCACTTGGAAATCTTTGCTTTCTCCTCAAAGGCAGGTCCAGGTCTTGGTTTCAGTTACGTGGTTTTGTTCTGTGTAAGGTGCCCTGAAGATAACCACACTTTGGAATTGGAGGTTTTTTCCCCCCTGGAGGGAGGAGAAGCTGCTGAGGGACAGGTTTGGAAGGATGAGCCAAGTAGTTGCTCTTGAAGATTCCTTGACTTGACGCACATGTTCCTGGAGATCTGTCTAAAGCTGCAATGGGCCTTCCTATGTGCATAAACTCCAAACACATGCTTCCCCATTCCTCCCCTGGTTTGGCACTGTTTGATGGCACAGACAATACAAAAGCACACATGAATTACTTCCCTATGGACATTACACACTGTGGGCAATCACAAACATTATATGCTGTTCACGTGTGAATAATTAATTACAGTTATATTATATAGTCATTCTTTCCACTACTATTGTCCAAAGCAAATTTTTCCTTTAAGAGTAATATGGTTTTAATTTAGGAAGCAGGGTTTCTTTAACCTATTTGACATTATGCAAACCATCTTAAAGGAGGTTTAATGCTATTTCCACTCTGTCTGCTAACATAGCTCCCCGCCCAAATGTGAGCTGTGTTTTATCAAGCAAATTACTTACAGAGGATTTGGTTCAAAAAGACATTGGGTTCATTCCTTTACCCATATTTACTCAGCTCTGGTGTAAATCTTTCTGTATTTTGCTCTGTGGATTAGCACCTCTCTCATCCTCCCACTACCCCTCACTTTAGGGCAGTAAGCTGAGACAACAATAATGAGGAGCAGAGCTGGTGACTCTCCATCTGAAGCTTTGGGAGCAAATAGGTCATCCCAAAGGACCTGAATCTGTGCTGGGTTGGTTTAGTTTACTACAAGTCACACATTTGGGAACTATCTGCTTCAGGTTTGAATCTTTCAGTAATGACGTTTCTGGCTGCTAATTAAATTCTTACTGCTCCAACACCAGAGGAGACAAGCGAGTTCCCCTTTAAAAGGGCACATAGAAGAAAACAAACTTCACTGATTACAAGAACATGTGTTGCATGCAATTAACCCATTACTGGGCCCTGGAAAGGAGAAAGCTGATCTGAGGGGAACGAAGGACAAAAAAGAAGTTGAGAAACCTAATAGGCTGAAACAGAATTTTATCTACCAGCCTTTTTAATTTGGGGCATAGAGGCATTTTGCTAATGATCAGCTATGGTTGTCTCTTTCACTTTTTCTCAGATGAAGCAGATGATTCTACTTGGTTTCACCTAATATTAGAATAAAACTAATATTTTTCAATAGGATCACAGGCACACACCATCCTTTACTGCAGAAAATAATTGAGGTGAACAGACATAGTGAATATTCTGCAGTGGGTTTGCCTTCATATTTAATTGTGCTTGTTTTCAGATACACACGTACAATTTCATGAGTATTTTACAGTCAGGGTGCCTTGCCTGTGTATTTGCAGAAAGTGAATCTGGAGTTATATTGGCATGTATTCTTGCATGAAAATTCAAATGTGCAAATGTTTATCTTAAACTGGTTGCTCATCCATCCAGGCAAACAAAAGACTTCTATAATCTTTCTGGCCAAATGTAACCGAGCACTGGGGACAGACTGCTGCGTACTTGCAGAAAGTGATTTGTGCTCAGCCCTGGAACTTGCCCATTTCTCCTTGGAAAAAAAAAAAAAAAGTGCTTGATTTGGCACAGCAGATAGTCTAATATGCCCAGTTTGAATCATGGGATGTGTTGTAATAAAAGTACTTATAAGGGAGGGTATCAGCTTGCCCAGAACATTTTCCCTATTAGCATGGTATGAGTAAAATAATAGGACATAGCAGAATTGTCTGTGCAGTTTCCAGAGGGAGGGAGAGTTTAATTCTTAGGATAAAAGGAATCTTTAAGTTGTGTTATTTCAGTAGGAGCTGCACATGAATGCAAGTATCTGTCTACAGTTTTCTTCACAGGAATAAGACCTTAGTTAAAAATAGCTAAAAGAATACACCACTTTTGCTGCCACATTGCTGATACTGGCCTTTGTAGAGCCAGGTTTTTATACTCACTTTGAAAAACCATTGCCCATAAAATAAACAGTAACATTTCCTTTTCCTGGGAAAACACTACTCACTTTCTGTTTTCTGAATGTACAATAAATACATTTTTTTTCTTCCTCCTCCTAAATTTCTTCCTTAAACAGAAATAGACCGTATCTTAACGGTCACACAAGTTTTGTAGGTGAATACCCTGCCTTAATACAAACAGAGAAACAGAAAGAGCACATGTGTTCACAGCCATGTTTATCCAGGGATCAGGCAGATGTCATGGCTAAGTCCTTGTCTGTATATCCTGTACCACAGGAGCCAGCTGTGAAGGACAAATCTGAGGTGATGAATACTCCTTGCCTTACCCAAATGAAACTTCTGTAAATAAGGTTGTTTGCTTAGGTAATGCATACATATACACATATAAGGAAAGGCTGCACTCGTAGCACGTGTGTCTGTTCTGTCCTGCCAGCTGGGATCTGGCTGTAAACACTGCCCAGCCTCTGCACATGAGCTCTTGTGCTGCTTGGAGGGTGTTCAGCTGCTGCTGTGAGTTCAAAACTGCAGACACCTTGTGGGAATGACTGAGATTCCAGCCTGGCCAACTGGTTCAAGGCCCTGGGGTCTGAAAGCCCAGACATACACACCTTTCAAATGAGTGCAAGCTCATTCAGTGATTCTCTGTGTAAACAACATGCACAGGATGGGGAAAACACACACACAAATACACACACATTGTTCATTTTCTGTCTTTGAAAGAAATGTGGAGGGAATTAGCCCACAATGATACAGAATTTGTGCTAATTAGTCTTCAAAATCTAATGGATATGAGCAATTTATGGAAAACACATCTCAGAATAAAATGGCTGTGAGTTTGGACAACAGCTCCAGCAGCTGTTGGTGAGCATTTTTTTATATAAAATGTTGGAATACATTTATAACAAATGGATGCAGGATGTATATAACTAATTGAAGTAAAATGAAAGGAGTAGATCATATCCATTCTCCCCTACTTCCTCATGATTTTGATATAGTTTCTTTTGTCTGAAGATCGTTTATATTTATTATAATAATTCTCTCTACTTTTGCTTTAATTTACTTTTAATACAAACAACAGAGTGTTAGAGAATTAGCCCAGGGAACCCTCCCTAGTTTGCACTCTTTTGTCTTACTAAACTAGTGAGCAAATTTAACCTGTGACTCTCTTACACAGCCATCATTAGATGAATGTGTTTCCACCTCATTTTTTAGAGCAAGTTTGTGTAGGATATGACTGCATTTTCATATTAGAATTCAAGAGGGCACATGTGTGTGTATACAGTGCTGTATATATTATGCATACAAAGTTATTGTTCAAAAGACTTCTATCATCTATTCCCTTGTAACACCTCTATACTTGAAACATGGTGCTGTAATGTGCCTGTACCAATCAGAAAACTGAGCGATCACAACCTCTTGCTTACATCTAAGCAAAAGACATTTCAACTGTCGCATCAACAGAGTAAATCCCATTTTATTGAGTATACTTGGAATATAAAAATGATAAATGCTAACAATTAGATGTGAGTCATGTGTGTTTTGCAGGGCTTTAGAGTCTAAGCATACAGGCTTCTGTAAGTCTGACCTTCCAGAGTAGTCCACGGTGTATAGGGAAAGCAATGTAAGCAGGTTATGGAAATGTGTGATTAACCCTTGCAAAGGTGGCCAGAAAAATGAATGCTTTTTTGGCTCTCTCATTAATAACCAGTAGGTCTGACCCACTTAAATATTTATTGTCTCTCCATATAAAAAGAACCTAGAAAAGCATTGCTGTCTCAGAAATTCTATACTCAAGTTTTTCTTGAAGATTTGGTACAATACAAGAGCAGGCAAATATTATCACTGGAAAGTGTGCTTTCCCCCCAAAACCAGAACCATATTTCCATGTCTTAAAATATTTGACACAACTTGACCTGACCAAGGCACTTCTCAGGCATGCTGCATACCGAGGGCCAGTTATGATTCTTTGTTACAAAACAGAAGAACACCAAGGCCTTCAGATGTAAGTAGGAATACAGAGGGCTCCCTGCCTCTTTTTTCTACTGATCTCACATGTCACTAGCTTGTTCTGCCTGTGACCACCAGCAAAACAGAAAAGATATCTAGATGTTGAACTTAAAAAAACATCTTGACACCAGGTAATAGTCTGTCAAAAAACCTCTAGATGCCAGGCAATAGTCTGTTATTAACAAGAAGTACATTTGATGAAATTTGGGGAAAAATACTGAGAAATTTGCCTGTCTCACAGGAGGGAGCCTTGGATGCTGTCTTTGGATCCTGTTAAGCTTTCTTTAGTTTCATATTACTCACAGGCTCATTCTGTGAAAATGTAATAGTGCAGATCTTTATGTTTCAGTAATTCATTGCTAAAAAACAGAAGAATCCTTCTGTCATATTCCTCTTCTGACTGTAAAGCTGTTTCAGCACAGTGTGTCACAATAATGACAAAATAGGTGAGCTAGCTGGTAAAACAGAGTACTGGCCTGTTAAGATTTTTCTAATTAAGCAAAACCAATACCTCCGTTCCTTGCATTTGGCCAAAGAGGAGAAAGCCTTACATATTCCTTCCTTCCTCCTAAACTCTGCTTTTGTACCTTCTGTAAACATGAGTCTCCTTATACAGTTTACCAAGCAGAAGCACACTGCCATGGTGCGAATTCTTGGTTTTGTTACTGTCTACAAATTCTTTTGGTTTGTGTGCTATTATCCATGCTTGACCCAGAGAAGAAATAGGACTCAGAGTCTCTTCTGATCTGCAAGGCCTGGCTCAAGTTGTAAGGATGCATGACTTCAGCACACTCTGCATCACAGCCCAGATGGCAGATGCTCTGTTAAAATGCACGACTTTTAAGTCCTGCATTAAAAAAAACCAAAAAAACAAAAAAACAAAAACCCACAAAACTTTAAAGAGTGTCTTTAATTTCACCCTCTGAGGCCTGCCAGGCAAACAGCTGCTGAGACACTTATACTGCTGCCACCAGCCTGGGAAGGGGAAGCCCTGTGAGCAGGCACTGGCACAGTTCTGCAGATTTCTCGTTGGCCTCTGAGCACATGCAAGCAAGAACCTTGGATTATTGCAACAAACCACAGATACTTCCAAGTAGCTGAAGGACTGTACTGTTCCCGTACTTAGTCACTGTTCCCTCTGAACCATGCTCCACTCAGAGCTGAGACAGGGCTCTGCTGTGTCTGAAGTGGCAGATTGTCTCTCTGCAGTGTCTGGCAAAAATTTGTCACATATCCAGGTTAAGCCACTAGTTGTCTCCTGAAACAGGGATTCCTAAGGGAATTTTGGCGCTTCAAGAAAAAAAAAAATTACACAAGCAGGAGTGCAACTATCTTTTGGAATGCATCCAATCTCAATTAGCAAAATCTTGCCAGGCTGGAGAATAAGTTGGTTTTTTTTTTTTTTAAAATCCTTCTCTATTTTTATTGATAGCTCATGTGAAGCTTTTTTTGTATCTTGTAAGGATTAAGATGCATGGCTAGTGGGAATCAGGTTGGGGAGGTGATGGATACAAAAAAGTTAGGATTTCTTGTTAAGCAGTGGGTAAGGCAGAGAGAAGATGCTTGATTTGACTCCAATTTGACTTCCCAGTGAAAGACACTTTTTTCATTAATAGTTACATGAGGGCTAACTGTATCTCCTTTTCTAGATGTTCCTTCTTCATGCTAACGTTCTGTACCAATGAATATAAATGACTAATAAGTTTTCCTTAACCACCTCAACATATCTTATCTTGAAATTGAAATGCCTACAGCCAAATTTATTTCAATGCTGACCCCTACCCTTTCCAACATACCTTATTTTGAAGCCTAATATGTCTTTTCTCATAGCTGTTATTTATAGGCTTTATTTTCTATCATATTCTTTCAAAAAATACCACATGCCCTTTTGCATCTCCAATTCTCCTCTTTTCATAGATACATCTTGATGCACTCTGAAGATACAGGATTTGACCAAGATTCCACAGGATATCAGGGGGAAAAAAAAATAGAGCTTTCAGACATCCAAAACCAGTGTCTTGGATTATTCTGTTTGGAAGCTGGCCTAGTGTAACATTTTTGTAAAGGGTTATAATCCTTGCTGCTCAGAGGGAAGCTCAAAAGCCCCTGAAGGCTGTGCTCATATGTGCAATGTTGGGCTATAGTGTCTGTGTGTGCGTGTGTCTGTCCCCAGAGAATGGGGGGAAGTTATTAGTTAGGCATAATAAAGTATTCAGGCTGGAAAACAGACACCTTTCCAGAAGGAGCAGTACAGGGAAGAACTGATGAGGAGTTTGGATGAAAGGACCTTGTGTGAATGCAAATATGACTACAAGGTACAGGATGAGTGGAAAGGGTGGAAACACCCTGTGGAGTCTTATAGTGTTGTCAGAATATGTAGTGCTAATGGAGGCTTTGTGATCAATGCTAAATTACTGAGGGGGATGTAAAAGGTATCTTCCTTGAAAAAGGGATGCACACTAGAAATTATGTTTAAAAAGTTCATATTTCTTTGACAAGATCTGTTTTTCATGAAACTGTTTGATTTTGATTGTGCTACCACCCCTTAATTCTTTAATGGCTTCATTCTCTATCAGCATTTCCATGACTTTGAAAAGTACTAATTGGACAATAACCTGCCTAGCAAGTCATGTCTGCTCCCTAAGAAACTTCCATTCTCTTTTCTTTTAAAATTACTGTAAGCTCTGAAAAATGTGTTGGTTTTTTTTTTTCTAAAGAAAAATATATAGAGAAGCTTGGGAATAGTTTTTTGCCTGTATTCAGCTTGTGGGGGCAGGCTTCCTGTGCTGTTAGTTATTCAAAATCTTTTCTTTAGCAAGGTGAGACTTCCAGTCTGAAGAGATTTGAAAGTGCACTTTCATTCCCTAAGGAAATAGGTGTACAAGCTTGATAAAAACCCCTGTGTGAGAACTGCAGCCTTGGACAAAAGTCCCCTGAGGGAAATGTTTCCTCCAGTTCGTGTACCCCTACTTAGTGTTAGAAGTTTTTGAGTGAAGATCAATAACCTGGAACTAAACCTGAGGAGTTTAGCTTTGTATCAGATTTTGTTCTGTGTACTGAAAACCAAGAATCTGACTGCAAAGCACGAAATACATCACAGATATATTACAGATAAATATGGATTTTATTTTAGTTCACTATTATTAGAAAAAACCCATATCAAAACCTTGCCTTTCTCTAGTTTGTCCAGTCTAATTTGGATCACTAATCAGAATCTGAATTACTGTTAGTGCTGCTATTTCGGTTTCTTTGTCTTCATTCACTCCTAACAATTCCAGTGCGCAGCTAAATAGAGCCCTCATACGCTGAAAGCATTTGGAAAAGCTCATACATCATTCATCCAGAGAGCAGAAATGAAATAAGAAGGAAACGACTTGTGCGTCTTTGTTTCTTCACAAGGACTGAACACAGGACTGAAAGACTGATAATAAGGTTACCATTTAGACAGACACATTATTAGAAATGCAAATTTAGACAAGGAAATGCTGAATATCTCTCATTCTAAAAGTCATTTTTACTAGATTTACTTATGAATTCGTTAGAAATGCAATCCTGTTAATGACACTACTGGTTCTTGTGGATGGCAATGTCAAAATGCAAAGGAAGACTTTCAGACCTTCTTTTTAAGGAAAGCAGCCATCTTTTCACCCATGTATTCAGTGTTCTCATTCAGAAAAGGTGCATTTATATCATCATATGGTAGAGCCTTGGCAATAATAACATCTCAATTGCCAGGATATACTTATAGTGGGTGGCTCTGGCTCTGAACACTCAATTAAATGCATTTTTTTTTTCTTACAGGGTCCCTGTGGTACATTAAGTTTTACTGATACCTAATAGCTTCAGCATCTCTAAGGAAACTGGCCTTGATTTTATTAACCTAAAGGATTGAAGAACAAAAGGCATGTATTGCTGACAGGCTAAAAATTCTTTAACAAAGGTGTCTTAATTGCTTTCTTATTTCCCTTAGTATATGCTGGGGTGGCCTCCACTGTTCATCAAAAGGATTTTATATTTGAACTCAGTAGTTTGCTGAGGGATGTCTTGTAAGGTTTCATAGTTGGTGGGTTTTTTTGTTTTGTTTTTTGTTTGTTTTTGGGTTTTTTTTTTGGTCAGGAAATATTTGAACAATGTTGTCAACTGTGTTAGAGGTTAGAACCTTTCCCTCTGTCTTTGAAAATCACCTGATTGTCTGCCTCACTCCATCTCTCTGTCAGAGTGACTATTAAAGCTAAAGTAGTGTGTAGTGATACATACGTGATAACCAACAACTTTGGCCTAAGAGCTTATCTGTTTACTGTGTCAAATGCTATCTGATAATCAATATAGCTGCTCTTGTGCTATGTGTCCGTGTTTCTGGAGGCGTGACTGTTTGCAGATGCAGGTTCTGCTTTCTATCCTTTTGCCTCTTGGTGGTTGTCAGCCTCCATATCTGTGTCTTTCAGCAGGTTTCATTAAAACCTGTCTGTAGCAGTCAGAAGAAATCTGCAGCTTTGGAGGATCCCCAAGCCTTAGTGAGCTGTGTAAACTGTGTAAATCTATTTAAAGCTCAGAGTCTTATGAAAGAACCTCCAAACTTCTGCTCTGTATATTAGGGAATTGTGGATGAAAGAGATTTCTTTAAATGAATATGCTGTGTTCTCAATTCTGGTGACTACTCTATAGTGGTCCTGCTTTTTTATGCTTATCATGCACCTCTGTTCTGTAGAATACAGACTAGTGGTCCTTTGTCCCCCAGGGATGGAAATAACACCAAAAAATGACCCCAGGATAAAGGGATGAGTTATAGCCTTGCTGATTTTTCAGGATGAAAATTAACAGATGTGATAGTAAAAGCACTTCTTTTTATCCCTTTTTGCAATTTTAAGGCACAATGAAAACAGTGTGTATACTTATGAAAGTTAAATTATTTAATAGGATTTTGTATCAATTAATGCTTTACAACCACACAGCCAACTCAAGGCAGACAGTTTGAGTGTCAAATACATTAGGTATTTCTGACATTACACCTCTGTGTACGCCATTTGCAGATTTGCATATTTTTTTCAAGTTTCATTGCTCCACTTAGAATCATGGGACCATTTACATTGAAAAGGACCTTTAAGATCATTGACTCCAGCCATTAGACTAAAATCAAGTCCACCATAAACCATGTCCCTAAGTGCCATGTCTACATATCTTTTAAATTCCTCCAGGGATGCTGGCTCTACCACTACCCTGAGCAACCTGTTCCAATGCTTCACAATCCTTTCTGTGAAGAAAGCATTCCTATCACCCAATCTAAACCTTCCCTGGTAAAATTTGAGGCCATTTCCTCTTGCCTCATTGATTGTTACATATGAGAAGAGACAGATTCCCCACCTGGCCACCGCTGCCTTTCAGGTAGTTGTAGAGAGCAGTAAGGTTCACTCTGAGCTCCTTTTCCTCAGGCTAAACAACCCCAGCTCCCTCAGCTGCTCCTCATATGACTTTTGCTCCAGCCCCTTCCCCAGCTCCATTGCCCTTCTCTGGAAACCCTTCAGCACCTCAATGTCTTGTAGTGAGGGGCTCAAAATTGAACACAGGATTTGAGGTGTGGCCTCACCAGTGCCCAGCACAGGGGGACAATCCCTCCCCAGTCCTTCTGGCCACACTATTTCTGCTATGAGCCAGGATGCCATTGTCTCTCTTGGTCACTTGGGCACACTCTGGCTCACTTTCAGCTGCTGTTGACCAGCACCCTTAGGTTCTACATTGCTGGGAAGTTTCCCAGTTACTCTGTGGCTCTGTATGGGGTTGGTGTGACCCCTGCTCAGGACCAGCACCTGGTCTTGTTGAACACCACACAGCTGGCCTCAGCCCATCAATCCAGCCTGTCCAGATCCTCTGCAGAGCTGTCCTGCCCTCCAGCAGACCAACACTCCCACACAACTGGGTGCCATATGCAAACTGAGCCAGGGTGGCCTTGATCCCCTTGCCCAAGTCACTGATAAAGGTAACAACAGCACTGGACCCAACACTGAGCCATGGCAGCACACTGTGACTGCTGCCAGCCGGCACCACCGCTGTCTGGGCCTGGCCATTCAGCCATTTTTCACAGAGTAAGCAGTGCACCCTTCCAGGCCATGAGCAGCCAGTTTCTCCAGGAGAAGGGTGTGGTGAACTACGTCAAAGGCTTCACTGAAGTCCAGGTAGACATTGTCCATAACCTTTCCCTTGTCCACTAAGTGTGTCCCTTTGTCACAGAGGGAGATCAGGTTGGTCAAGCAGGACCTGTCTTTTACAAACCTGGGCTGGCTGTGCCTGATGCCATGGCTGTCCTGTACATGCCATGGGATGGCATTCAAGAATATCTGCTCCATGGCCTTCCCCAGCACTTGCCTCAGCTGAAACGACTGTAGCTCCCTGGATCCTCTCAACCCTTCTTCACTGAAATATTTCTCACTTCTCTCTTTTTCCTTGTGTGGACGTTTCAAGTGCGAAAGAGATGGCTGAGGAGCTGTTCAGTAGATATAGTGTAACATAAGGGATTCTCAAATTTGGAAAATATTCCATAAAACTGTAGAATAAATCTGTGTCTTCTGATCTGAACAGAACTGAGGCACAGGATTCTGATTTGGCTGTGAATGATGCTGTGTCTTCCAAACTTTTTGGACTCAAGAGCACCACCCATCTGAACTCTTCCCTTTAACATACAATTTTGTTGGGAAGTTGCTGATCAGTGCATGGACTGCATGTCACAGCTGGCTATATCACAATGAGGCAGCTGGTACACTGAGAAAAAATCAGGTCTGCTGTGTTGAGTAAGTAATAGAAAATTGATTCCCTTACAAAAGTGCATTGTATCCCTTAAAAATGCAGCTTTAAGGTCTGTGACAAAGCTGTGTCTTTTTAATGCAAAAGTAGAAGTGTTTTTCCTTGCAGCAGAGCTGTCTGTCTTCAGGGTTAAAAAATCTCCTCTTCCTCATTTTGAGGGTGTTGCTTATTTGGACCCTGCTGTCTCATATTCTGCATTCAGTTATTCTTTAAAAATTGTCCTTCCAAGGACTTACTGACATGAAAAATCACATAAAATATGATGCAGAAAATAAAATGCAGAACCACCCTATTGCACTCTATCCTACTGCAAACTATAACTATGCAGTCTATCCTATTTCGAAAAAAAAATATTATTCACTATTTCCTAAAGATGTTTGTAATCTGCATATTTTTCTTTAATGGAGAACAGGAACCTTGGCTGTCATGAGGACGGGGGCAGGACTCTGGTGTTGGTGGGGAGTCTGTGACTGGGAGGGAAGGCTGGGAGGAGAAGTGCTGGTGCTGCAGCTGCAGGCTTAGGAGCTGCCCTGGGCCAACAGCTGGGGAGGAACCTTGCTCTGCTTTCCTCCAGAAACATTTGCTGCAACACATCAATGTCTGCTCCAACACATTCCCGTGATTAGTGAGGTGGTCTTTTAGCACTGACCTCTACTTAGTGTTCAGCTTGACATATTAATCTTCACTGAACTAAAAGTTAATTCTAAAATAAACCTGTTAACCCTTCTATTTTCAATCACTCCATTTGCTGCAAATTATTCTGGGATGGATTCTGCTGTCATGATGCAGGGAGTGGTGCTTGTCACCAGCTGGAGTGGCAGCACAACTGAGTCTTTTCTGGATATTAATTGGCTTCTCTCTTTGGGAAGCATGTTTTACGATGCCTAACAAAAACAGTTGTACTACAAGTATAAAGATGAAATATTTTAGTTGTGTGCAAATACTTTAATGAAAATATTTTACTGTAGCTGAATGAGTCACATGATCTTTGCCTTTTCTTTGGACTCTGCACCACTCTTTTCAGTGATCTTTAAAAACACTTCTGTAGAAGGGGCAAAAAATAATATTTTAATAGGGTTGAACTAACTTAGAAAGTATAGCAGAAAAATATCTTTGTGACTCCTATATAATTAAATGCAAAGGATTCAAGTGTATAAAAAGGACGCAATTTTAAAATTTTCTCTTTCTAAGCAGCAAAGGCTTTCTGGAAAAATTTTGTGAAATTTTGCCGTTTTAATTTCTATAGATTTTACTTGGGATTATTACATGATATTATTTCAATAAATTGGTTTGGGGAATCTTAGTGGAAACCACTAATCCAGGTAAAACACTTCTGGCTCTCTTGTTACTTGTTCACATCTTTAGAAGGGCCAGCTCCCTTAGAAGATAGCCAAGTCTGCCACTGCTTCTCTTTGTACTTTTCAGATGGCCCTTTTTGGCTTCTTTTAAACTGTTGCATATGGTGATGGTGAAGTGAGGGTTGGCTCTGTTTTTGAAACAACAAAGCACCTGAGCACATTTCCACTCAGCCATGGACAAAGCAGAGGTATGTAAGCCTGACAATTACAGTAGTGGACACGTTACCAATTTTGTCTCTTTCCAGCTGAAAGGAAAAAATAACGACAATCAAGTGACTAATTTTAAAATTGTCCTTCCTGAAAACTAAATGACATGAATACATGAAGGTTTTCACTTTGCTTTCCTGAAAAAGAAATGACACTACAAAAGACATGCAAACTCAAATGCAATTTGTTTTAGCTCATCTTCTTGAAATTAATATTTCTATGATCTGCATGTATTTGAATTAAAAAAAAAAAAAATCTAGTGCTGTCTGATTTCCTGCTTCAAATGCCAACTCTAAAGAAATCTCTTTATACACTGTAACCTCCACTCTTCCTCATACCCCACACTGTAATTTGTATCCATGGTAATACATTACTGTTTCCAGCAGCCAAGGGGTTTGGGGGAAATTATGGGAAGAAAAATCTTTCACTGTTAAACTTGTGGTAAAATGTCATCAGTTTGACAGCGCAATACAATGCTCTTAGCATGAAGCTCCAAACAAATTGGAATTTGGTTTGTTTCAGGTTTCATTATAGACTTTGGAATATTGAACCTAGGCTCATCAAAACATTTTCTTGACTTTGCTTTTACAAAGACCTTAGGCCTAGTTTCAAAAGAATCTCAGACCAGTTTTGAGCAGTTTATGGGCTGACTTTAACATAAACCAGATCACAGTTAGTGGACTTGGCTGAAATTCACCCTGAATGTTTAAGTGAAGTTGAACCTGGAAGTGAAATTTTGTGAGTGAGAACCCAAGCAAACTGGAGGAAAAAAAAAAAAAGAAAGTTAGGAAAATACTGTGCATTGATCCTGCGGAACTTCAAACAACAGGATTTGACATTCTAAGAAGAATTCAATAAAAGCTAAAGAACCAGTTAAACTTTTTATTTCATTTGGGAATTTAGCTGTTATTTTTAAATAAACAGAGTAACCACTACATCAAACAAATTATTGAATGCAACCTGAGATTCTTGTGATGCCTGGTATAATTTAAGTGGCAGGAGAACGTCATATAAAACCTTTAGGAGAAGATTTTTAAAAGCTCTTAGCATTGATTTAGCTTGTCTGCTTTAAAATTAATGGGAGTTGTATTATTGTCTCTAGAAACAGTATGAGCCAAATCCTGGACATTTATGGAAATCCTGTGACTAGTATATAAAGACAGTGGGGTCCTAAATGAAGCAGAGAGAACTTCTGCCTAAAGTTCTCCGCTTTGTAGCTGAGGACCTTAAGTTTCTATCCTAAATATGACTCTGATACTAATTTTCCAAAAAATCACCATTTTTTTAAATAATGGAAATACTACATTTTGTTCTGAGGATGATTTTTATGAGCTGGATGAGACTAGATATGTGTTTGTGGTTTTTTTTTTGTTTTTTTTTTTTTTTTTTTTTTTACTATAGTTTTGCCTGTCACTGAACTGTATTTTATTTCTTCAGTCATAGTAAAAGGGTAGGCAAGATTGTTGAATCTCAGACCCAGAATTCTTACTTTAGGCACTCTCATCAAAGTCTGTATAAGCAGTCTTTCTCATGTTATTTCTTTGATAAAATTGGCCAGTGACTGAAGGTTTCCCTCTTTGTTTGTGTAGATATGATTCTGTCATTCCAGCTTGGCAGTTGGTTTTGTTTGGGTTTGGTTTTTCTTTTTGTTTTGTTTTGGTTTTTTAAAATTTATTTATTTGTTTTTACTTTAGGACACCAAAGAGTTTCTAGTGTTTTCTTTTCCTGCCACACTCTTTTCCTGCTATTGCTCATTTCTGATATTGATACCTTGCTTCCCCTCTTCTGTCTAATGATGTACATGTCAAAGCAGACCACCTTTCAAAGTGCCCCATGAAAGAATGGGGGAGGGTGCAAGCCAGCAGCAGTCAATCTTTGAAACATTGAAATTCGGAATTTTGAATATGAGGACAATGGCAATTGTCCAATTAAGACAGAAGCTATAAGAAATTGGTATAAAGTAGGTTCTGTGTTTTGTGACAAAGGGAGCTGAAACTTCACAATTTACCTTTTTTTTTTTTTTTTTTAATTTTATTATGTTTTTTCAAGTATTGCTTTTAGCTTGTAGTCTAATAAGCAATTTTTTTTTAATCCTGTCTTCATGGTTGACTTAGTTTCCTTAAAAATATTTTATTAAGCAGTTTGTTAGTAGGCTGGCCTTTTGGTTTAGGAACATCCAACTGTTGGAATGCACACAAGGTCATAGCCCATACCTTCCATGTTTAAATTAAAACACATGTAAGAGACAGAACTTGTGTTTAAAATATAGTTTTAGCATCATGAAACAGAAGGCCCAAGGGTCCTATAGAATCCATAAACTGTTAGCATACAAGATCACTAGCTCTATGCCTTCTTCAGAAAATTTACTAAAATTTTACAGTATTTTTATGTTTGAACAGCATTAATTTAGAGAAAAACCAATACAAATGTTTATAATGTCACATATTTACTTTAATAAATTTGGATTGAGATAATTTTCTTAAGTACTGTGAAACAGAAGCCCCACACCTGGGGTGTTTGCTGTCCTGCAATCTGATTCATATGGGCAAAACAGGACTAAGGCAGAGCACCACTGAAGCCATTTGCAACTGCAACAGCATAAATGGAGACTTAAGCTAAGACAGAAGATAGGCAAAGAGAAGAAAGATGTGAAAGCTGATTTGACTCTGAAGCAGCTTTCTTTTGGGAAGTCCCAAATCTCTTTTATTTGGAATAAAAGAAGTGACATCCAGAATGAAATCACTTGTCTCTGAGACCTAAATTTTGTAATTAATTGTTTTCTTTGGAGTGGTTTTGTACCTTTAAGAGTAAACTTGCTTAGTAATTTGGAGGCTGTAGCTAAGGTCAAGATAGGTAAGGTAGAAAAGATATTTTTCACTGTTGAGAAAGAAAGTTGGGGGAAAAAAGGACAAATGAAAGAAATTTGCTCAGAACCACATAATCACAAAACGATTGAAGTAGGAAGGAACCTCTGGAGATCAGCTTGTCCAACTACCCTGCTCAAACAGGGTGGCCAACAGCTCATTGTCCATGACCATGCTGAGATGGCTTTTGAATGTCTCCAAGGAGGGACACTGCACACCCTCCTGGGCAACCTGCACAAATGCTCAGTTACCCTTACAATAAGTTACCCTTACCCTTTCATGATGTTCAGAGGGTTTCAGTGGGTGCCTTTGGTCCTGTCACTACTGAGAAGAGCCTGGCTCTGTCCTCTCTGTATCCTCCCTTCAGGTATTTATATTCTTTGATAAGGTTGCCCATGGACTTTCTCTTTGCCAGGCAGAGCTGTTGCATCTCTCTTAGCTTTGCCTCAATGGAGTTGTGCTTCAGTCACATAAAACATTTTCATGGCCCTCAGCTGGTAAGGCCAGTATTCCAGTATGTCCAGTATGTCCAATATGTCCAGTATGCCCATGTGTCTTTTGGGCTGGGGAGTCCAGAAAGGGACCTGGCACTCCAAGTGTGGACGCATCAGGTCTGGATAGGAGACTAGAGAGGGAAAAGGATCACCTGCCTTGACCTGGCAATGCTTTGTGCAACGCACTCCAGGGAAGCACACATCCTGTTTACCACAAGAGTATGATGCTGGCTCATGTCCAGCTTGGGGTCCACCAGGAGCCACAGGTTTTTTTTTCCAAACTGCTTTCTAGTTGTGTGGCCCCCAACGTGTACCAGTGACTGGGTTTACTCCTCCACAGGTGCAGGACTTTGCACTTTCCCTTCTTGAACTCCATGAAATTCCTGTCAGCCCATCTCCCAGCCTTTTGAAGTCCTTCTGGATGGCAGCAGAATTCTTTGGCATATCAGACACTCCTCACAAGTTCGTGTCATCAATGGACTATCCTAGGGTACACCGCCCCATATTCCAGATCATTAACAAAGATGCTGAACAGGACTGGATACAGTATCAAGCCCAGGTTACACTGCTATTTACTGGCTTCCAACCAAAATTTGTGCCACTTGTCACTGGGCCAGGATATTCATCCAGTTTCAATACACCTCATTGTCTGCTCATCCAAGCCCATACTTCATCACCTTTGTCTCTGAGGATCTTCTGGCAGACAGTGTTGAAAGCCTTGCTGGGGTCTAGGTAGACAACATACATTGCTCTCCCATACTCTAGAAGTTAATCAAGTTGCTCAAGCATGAGCTCAGTTATGTGTGTTCTTTTCAGAGTCTGGCAAAGTAGTGGTTCTGGAGACTTAAGTAGGCAAAGTGCACAACACTAAAGCAAGAAGAGAGGAGAGAAGTACATGCTTAATCTCTGAGAAAATGAAGATACAGCTCTCTCAGAACCCTGTGAGAAAATCCATGTCCCTTCCAACTGGGTCTTTGCTTTTAGCAAGATTTTCTCCCTTAGTGTCCCACTACTGTTGACCGGGTTTGTGTCTTGCTACCTGCTTGTCTGGGATAGTGCTGTGCAAGCTCTCCTGAGAGGATTGTAAATGTGAAAGCTTTCCAAATCACTCAGTGAGGCCTGTCTTTTGGTGGTGTGAAAGAAAAGAAAGTAAAATGAAGATAATAGGAATAGAACATATCCCACCAGGAACCCAAAAATTGCTATTTTGAGTTAAACCACCAATCAGCAAAACACATACTGGATGCTATGTCCTACCTTGAATTAAAGTTGTGAACAGGGGTAAATAATAGAACTTATGCAGTTCTTTTGTGACAATGTGGTATATACTTGATCTTTCCATCTGGTCCTGAACAAAGGAATCAACTCACATTTTAGTTTTCTAGCAAAAGTGATTTAACCTCTGATATTTATCTCTACATCATTGTGCAATATGCTGTTTGTAGTAACTTTCTCTGAGGGAAATTAAAAGTGGAAAAATGTTATTATTTATCATCCTTATTATTCTAGTGTTCATGGTTTTGTCCTGACTGTCCTGTGTTGTTCTCTTCTCTGCTTTCCATTTTTTCCCTTTAGTTCTATTTTTTTTTTTACTGACAATCCCCAGGCCTCCACCTGAACTTTTCTTCTTTCATTTTAAGCTCTCCTGTTTTTTCTATCTTTTCACATTTTCTGATTTTATTTACTTCTACTTTTCTGTCTCTCTTTTTTTTTCTTTTTCTTTTGCTTTTGTTTTTGTTTTTAAAGATTATTTTATTTTAAATCATCTCTTTAATTGCCCTTTGCCTTCCTTTTCCCCTTCCTCTGACCTTCTTTGTTTCAAGCATAATAAAGTGAGAAATATTCTCTGTTCCCAAGGAAGATTAATACAAGTTTAGAAAGAAAAACATTGTCCCTAGCTTATATCCTTGCAGAAAATTTGCTTTCTAAACTTTAGAATGTTGATATAATAAATTATCTTTTTGGATACTTGAAGGTTGTTCTGAAGCTAATAGAGAAATGAATATTTGGGAGAAGTTGGACCAAAAATTGGAACTATATCACATCATCTTTGTGCTAGTATTTCACCCAAAAGAATGCAGAGATTTTTTTCATATTATTTAAATATATGTCAATAGAACATTAGATTCTATTTTTAGCATCTTTTATACAGAGATTGGCATGTGCTTTGAAAAAAAAATTAATTTAGTCTCTCATCTTTTAGTAGGAGTATTATTATCATCTGTATTTCACTGATGTGTACATAGCTGGAGCCTGTGTTCTCTCTACTATGCCTATAAATCAAGGACATCTGCCTTCTTGCATATTGTTGAGGTGTTAATAGGTTGGGAGGCACAGATGGAGGTAGTCAACAGATGGAGGTATTGTTAGTTTAACTGAATACATAGGATGATCATGGAGAAATATTTGTTATTACTTGTAATGCTGATTTTTTAAATATATATAATAAGGAGATTAAAAAAGTGATATTCTCTGCCTGACTCTTCAGTTGTTGTCAATTTCAGTGATTTTATCAGAAGTCTCATGATACTGGTATTTTACTTGAAGTCTAGTCCTTGGAATCAATTATCATCTGATGATCTTAGCTTTCATTTAAAAATAAAATTGAGTTTCTGGGCTTCATGGATATAGAAGAAAACTTGAAAACATGGATTGAATGCACATGAAAGGCTCAGAGACAGTGAGTAAAATAATCCAAGGGTATTTTTTTTAAGCTATGTTTTAAAATAGCTCTATCACCTGAAGGAGACTGACTTGCAATTTTTTTTACCTTGTACTATGTAGTGACTTCTAAGTTTAGAAAAGGTGGTCACACATGTAGGTAAAAAATAATATTATATGAAAATGTAGAGGAAAAAAGAGAGCTATGAAAATAATCAAGATGGATACTCTTGTAATGGAAAAGATGTTCAGATTTGTCTATCTTGTACATTGATTTTTAGCAGGATATTTTCTTATCTCAAGTGGGTTATGTGGAACAGCCACATTATGCTTAGTTTGTCTAGGAAGAAAAATATACAGAATAGTTTAATGGCAGACACTATGCAATTCTACAGGTCTTTCCCAAGTTAAATGAGACTAAGTTAATAACAAGACACAATTTAAAAAAAATTATATTGAATGAACCATTAGAAAAGGGCTGAGGAGTTTATAGGTTGTCCTAAGATATGCTCCCTGCATTATTTGCTCTCCCAAATTGCCCTCGAAAAAAATGCAGTGTTTGCATTGGATTAATTTTCAGCAAATATTGCACCATTCTAAGTTCATGGTCTGCCCTGCACTCCCACGTTGTCTGTTTAGGCTGTCTGGAGTAGCATTCAGTGATTTCTGCCAAGCTGAAAGGGAACAAAAACCAGAGACTGGCACACAAGTTCATGCCTCTCTTTGAGCAGCCAGTTTACCACCTCATTTCTCTGGTGGACCTCAGAATAGCCCATAACTGGAAGAGAACTTGCATGGTGCTCAGAATTTGGCATGTATTTCTTACTTGCTGAACAGGGCAAGGGGGGACGCCGGGGGAACTCTTTCATGCATTCTTCCCAGACCTCAAACAGAAAGTGTTCCATTCAAAATGAAAGCTTATTTTTTTGTTGCTTTACAAGGTGCCATATGAAGAAGGCAAAGCTTGTTTCCTCTGTTATCTGTTATTGCTGCATCACATCGAGGTAGATTTGGGATCTGAGGACCTCCACAGCATGCTGCTCCATCACAGATGCTAGAGTTGTAGCAAAGACTGTAAACACAGACAATCTGCATGATCAAATCTTATACCTGTTTTAGAAGTCATCCCTGTGTAAGGTAAGATCATGAAGGAAACACCAGATCTTTTTCATATTTTTTTCCCTTTGAAAACTTAATTTTAGTGATGAGGAATAGCAAGGTTTCTAGTACAGACTGGTTACATTCACAGTGGGAATACCAGCTATTCTCCAACATAAATTTTTGACCAAAAAATTAAATATTCAGAGTAAAAAACAAGTGTTTTTTCTCTCGTTAACGTAAGTCCCTGTTTTATTTTTTTTTTCACTATAAAGAGAAATATCAAAGGAAAACTGAAAGCAAAAAGGCAGTGCATGAAAACAGGGAGATTCCCAGAAAAATGAATCCCTCTAAAATAGGTAGAAAAGTATTACCGTGTACTTGTTAGGTTGTTCCCTATGGATTTTCTTTTCTGAATTCTTTGTTATTGCAAGTTAAAATCAACTACTTGAACATTTTATCTAAGAATTTAAAATACATATCTAGATATCTTTAAGTAGGTTACCTGTGAACTAAAATCAAAAAAATACATTATCTATAGAACCATGACTTTAAAAATATGGACTAGAGTTCAGATCTTGCAGGTCTGAGCTGCAGTCTTGTTATGAGTGTAGGGAAAAAAGGAACATGGATAAAAGAAATTGAGCAATGATTAAGAGAATGCATGGGTCCTGAGATCCTAGTATTTTGAAAAGTAAAAAAGGTACTTATTTGATCATAGAGGTTAGGCTAGGCAAATGAAACTATCTAAAAGATTACATTTTAACATTAAAACCCTGTAACCTCTGGAAATAAGAAATAATGAGGCCTTGCAGTTCTGGTATCAAAAGTGGAATCTGGCAAACATTTATTCAAAAAGAGACAGAGAGAGCAAGAGGGGTATTATTACATGACATGCAGACATTAAAATATTATACAATTTTGAAGCAGTGAAAATATGTATAAATATATAAGCTTACACTTTCAAAGAACATATGTATGTAAGAGGGAGAAGAAGGGAGAAAATGCACTCATGGCTTTCCAGTGTGATGTCTGAATGCAATTAAAATCTCCAGTTGTGATGCTGTAGCAGGTCTGACAGTCAGCCATCTGAATACCATTTTGACAGCTCAGACACCTTTTTATGGTCACGCCGTAGGAAGAACAATTATTTTGTACCCATGGCTGGCAAAAATCCACACCAGAATCCCTCCCTCCTCCTGCTGATCTCAATGTTTTGTTTTCTCTTTCATAATAATTTACCCCTTGATACGTGTGCTAGGGAAACCCTACAGAATTGCCTGCTAAATGTTATATTTTACAGGTACAGCAGAATTGGCAACATAAGTCTAAAAATACTTGAGATAGAGAGAGAAAATAGATTAGCATTGTCTAAACTGTTACTCATGGAAGCCATTTCAGAGTGGCTTGACAAAGAGAGTTAAACTGGGTAGGAGATTTTAGACTGAGGTCCTGAACATGGTCCCATTAAAATCAGTGGTAATTTTAGCCACTGAAATAGGCAAAACAGAAGAGCATCTTAAATGTTGCATTGCTGCACTTTCAGAATGATTAGTGATGCTCTTCCTGGCCTGATTACCTCTGATATTATTTTCAACTATTTCATTAGCTATTATCAATGTGTGAAAAATAATTGATCTTTTATTATATACTGGTGTAATAGAAGCTCCAGCTCAACAGAATTTTCGCAGAACACATATGCTCTTAAGCAAAAAATGACTAGCAAGTATTCCTTGGTTTTCACCTTTTCTAACTATCAGCAATTTGCACTGATACAGTGCCTTTAATGCAGAAACCATTAAAATACAAACATCCCAGAGGTTTGATTTCATCAGCTCATTCTTACTCTAAATACAGACTTCTTACATATGAAGGAAACTGCTGCAGCGTCTAGAAAAGAAAAGACCATAAAATTAGAATTTAAAAATGATCAAGAGGCTGGATTAAATTTCTTCCATTCCCTTTCCTTGCTAAAGCTTTTGTCACTGAAATACAAATGTCATGAATGTAAGAATAAAACATCTCAGGCATTAGGATTCTGTGATAGCTCATTCACATGACAATGACTGCACTGAGAACAGAACATTTCGCAGAATGTAGCCATTCTTGTGGCAAAGATTATAATGACAGGGAGAAACGGTGCAAAATTAACCAATTCTTGCATCTTCCAACAGTAATCTAACAAGCCTCCTTGTGTTCTGTATAATGTGTTATATTAGACCCAAAGAGAGGGTGAGAGGGTGAGAGAGAGAAATGAAATACTGCACACCTTGAGTCATAATTAAACTTATCTGCTTAGTCCAACAGTAAGAAATCAGATTTTGCCTGTGCCATTGCCAGCAGGTGCCACTGTAACAAATAGGAAAGCAGGCTGAAGATTTTGGAAGAATGAGATGTTGTTGGGGCCAAAAGCTATAAGAAAGCTCAGCCAGAGCTAAGGAACAGTAGCTGGAGCCCCAGAGCCCTCTGAGCAGCAGGTCACATCAGCCCCCTGTGCCTCATGTCCCATATGGCCTAGGGCTGCTCTCTGAAGGGTGTCAGCATGTTGTTCAGTGGTTCTCATGGGCAAAAAGATCCTCCCCAAGACTATCCCATGAGCTTTTGTAATTTCTGTAGTACAGACTGATGTATTCAACCCACGCTGATCTCAGACCTCCTTCTAATTAAGTTGCTATAGTGGTACCCCAGGTACCAGTGGTGCGTTTGCTTTTAAAATACTGCCCATTCTGTCACAAAATGAATATTGCTTCTCTCTTGGCTCAGTTACATTTTAGCTGTTGGGAATGTGTGTAACCCTCTCCTTGCCAGCTTCCTCTGGAGTGGTGGTGCAGGTTGTGGGTTAGCCCTAGGCTGTGCTCTCCTGCCCCCACCACGGCTCTTGCCAAGGGCCTTGGGGATGCTGCTTTTAGTGCATGTGTGTTTCTTTACAGGCATTTCCTGGTTTGGCCAAACATCAGTTGGGGCCTTTTCTGTGCAGGAGTTTGGCTGCGTTTAGGTATTTTTTTTGTGAACCATCGATATTAAATCTTGTCTCATGAGACTATTTCATCCTGGCTGTATCTGAGAATGCTTCACCACAAAAATGTAAGGCTTTAGTAGTCTGACAACCTCAAGCAGGTTTACTGGTGTAACTCTACGCCCATCTCCGGTCTGAGGGCCCCAGAGTGCCATTTTTTTATTTTTTAAATTCAAAAGGGAGTCTGCCCTTCTGTAGTAGAATCTGGGGAAAGGGAAGCTCTGGGTTTGCATTATCTTCTGCACTCCTGGAGCTATGAGAATAGCAGTGGAGTGAAACCTTCACAAGTTTTGAGATAGTGCTGCATCAGTTTGTGCAAGAAATGATACAGTGGTATACTCTATAGGAAAATGGATTGTTCCCAGGCTGTATTCCTGTAAACAAACTGAATGTGACCACTGGTATTCATTTCCAAAGTTTCTGTCACTTCTGCAAACAAATGTCCATCTGTGCAACAACTGTGGGCTACTGTACAAGCCACAGATCTTAGTTTTCTGGCATCACAATCTCATAGAGATTTATTTCTTTTTGTCTTCAAAACTTACTTTAAAAAGATGAGTTTCACTACACAGAAGTTGCTGAACAATTTCCAATTTCCCATTGCATTAACTTTTAATAGACTTATTTCTCCTTGTGAATAATAAGAAAAAGTATTCCTGATGCATAGCCTCTAACCTGAATCATTTTTGGTTCTCTCTGCAAGTGCAGATGAAGACTATCTTTCCCTAAGTCTTTATCTGAAATATTGCTAGTGTGAGCCTTATCAGAGATACACAGTGTGCCTTCTCCCCTAATTTTCCTACTCCTGCTCTGACATCCAAGTGGTTTGTGTTGTTAATTACCATCTAGAAATACTCTGGTGATAGAATATCTATGTTAAGTCCAGATTTCTAACACTGCTCTGTTAGTGCACGTACATTCCTAATTTACAGGGATGCTCATGGGTCAGGAGGGGATATGTTTACCTTAGCTGAAGCTTATCCTAAGAATGTACAATTTTTTTCATTGTACCTTGAAGTGCTGGGAAAGGTGGCAGCTCCCCTTTGTTCTGGTCTTGAAGTTGGTAATTTCTATTAGGTCTTATTGCACTTTTCTGAGGTATTGGCTCATTTTTCACTGATGAAAAACTGTCAAAATATTTACTCCCAAACGTAAACTAAAGTAAAATGATCATATTGTTTGATTGAAATATCTGTTGTATTGTTTAATCCTCTCTTAAAGCTCTTCAGCTTTAAGACTGCTTACCTACAAGTCACAACTGCTTGGCAATGGTATGCTTAGAAAAGAATCAGCTTTTCTGCTCAACCCATTTTATTTTTATTTCTGTCTTTTTTTTCAGCCAACACGAGCTTCATTGTATGCTTTGTTCACCTGCAGCATCCTATCTGACAGCTTGGCTGTGAATCCTCAGGGACAGGGAGATTTTTCTACTTGTCTGTGTTATACCTATCACAAACCAGCACAATTCCTTGACTGCTACACCATAAATAATGATAACATGACAAAAATATTGTGCAGAAAGCGAACAGAACTAGAAGGTAATATTTTGGTAAACCCTACTTTTTTTAGCTCTACTCTTCAAGAATCTGTAACAACAGGGTTCCCGAGTGAGCAATTGAAAGATCACATCTATCCATGGACACTATTTTGTTTTCATTTGAATTTAGGCTTAGATTAACCCTAGCAGAGTTTGGTCAGAAAGTCACTGACTTTAGAATATTTCTTGTAGAGTAGGTTCTGCACTTACAGGAGGATCTGTGAAAAAGTCACTGTTCAGTTTTTCCAGAAATATTGCTCACTATATGGAACATTTAAAAGAAAACAAAATCAACCATCCTACCAAACTCCCCCAGAATCCAGTGGATTTCTGTACATTTGGCATTTTACAACACAAGGGAAGATTTTGAAGCAAGAGATTCCTTTCCCTCTCTTCTGTGTGCCCTCAGGAGACAGAAGTTAGTATTCACTGGAAATAGGAACCAAAGCTGACACATGGTCCTTAGCAAGAGGAGTAAAAAAAAAAATTTTTCAAAATAAGAAAAGATTGCTTGAAATACATTTTATTCATTTAGGTAGAAGAGTTGGATATGAGCGGTGGAAAATATACAACTATGTCTTTTAGCTTTAATTCTTTTGCAAGTTTACCCATTTATATGTTTCAGAGTTCCAGGAGCATGTGTATGACTTCAATTAGTTTTTGATCTATCACTATAAAGTTCTAGAAAATTATTCATTTTAAGAGATTTCACTGTTTACTTTGGCATTTAAGATTTTCTCAGTTCAAGGTTCTTCATTGCTTTGAATTTACTCACATATTATTTGATTCAGATACATATATACATGCATCTATGTATAGGTATACATGTGTGCATATACCTGCATGAATATGAATTTACATATATGTTGGTATACGTAATTGTAATTGTACATCTGACTGCCAGTAGTATTCTTTTACTTGTTTTTGGTTAAGAATTAAATTATATTTATTCCAGAAGCTCAACCATTTATTTTTCTAGTTACTAATCCTTGACCTTCCTCACTGGAGAGAGACTGTGCTCTATTTTCTCATTCAGTTTAGCCTTTCATAGTTAAACTCTTTTGATTTGTGATAGATTGCCATAATTAAAAATTGCAACTACTTTGACAATGCAGAGAAAATATCATAAATTTATACCAATTTATTTTTTTTAGGCAAATGTTATTCAGTTTCATAGGTATTTTTGTAGAATTAGATTAAGAATGGATTTCAGACAAGAATTTTGGATTTTCAGATCACAAACAAATGGATTGATGCTCCCCATATTCAAACAGTGCCTATTAAATTGCGGGAAATAAGCAGTGAGTAATACTATGCCTGAATTATTCTTCAGAATCTTAGAAATTAATTTAATTATGTTGAATGATACTGTTATTTTTTTAATGTTGCTTGTGAACTAATCAGTTGTTGTAGATCCTTCCTTTCTCCAAATTTGTCTGATGGAAATTTACTCCAGCAGAGATCTTTCTGACATTACCTCAGACTGGTTTCATTCCATGTTTAATTTAAGCATTCATAAATCAATTATGTCTTGCTGTGTAATTAGGTACCTTAGGGGTTAGACCCAATAATTGTTTGGATTTATATATTTTGCTGAGCTTATATCACAGATTAAATCACACAGATTTAGACCTGGATTCCACTTTCCATTACAAATGGGTGTTTGAAGTAACTCTGGTGAGATTAGCAGAGTTGCATTCATGTAAATGAAGGGAGAATCAAGCCCATGATCTGTCGAACTGCATATATTTAGATAACATGCAGACCTGTTTCTGCAGTTAAAAAAAAAAAAAAATTGTGATGTCTTTCCAATGTGTCTGTTTGGCTGATTTACAGTATTGGAAAGCCAGGGAATTTCTAAAACTGAATCCATATAAGACAAAATTCCTTTGATTGGACCTTATCCCCAATCTGTCAACACTCTTCCATCACTTTTAAAGTTGGCAGTTCTTGGATAGCATCAGTCCCAGGGGTGAAAACCTTGGGTTTGTGTTTGTCTTGATTCTGTCTCTTCTGGGCTATGTAAATATAAATATTAAACTGTCATGTTTTACTCTGAGATATACCAAACTTGAAATCAGTATTAGTTTTTGAGGGTAGTCAAATACTAGAGCAGAACTGAAGAGTGCATGAGAGGATGTCTGGACACATATGTGTGTTAATATATGCCTGGACCACTAATAATCATAAGAGGATGCTCTTATGAGATGAATTCTTTAGCAGCTTCAGAATGCACTGAGTTGTTTCATGCATCTTCTCAACATAGCAACACTTGATCTGTTCATTTCCCTGAATTCATATTATGTACCCATAAAATGTCATATGCATTTTTAAATACCACTTGCCAACTTCATGCTGTCCACAAGTGACTTTGAGGACTACTGATAGCTTTTGTTCTGCTTCACTTGCTTACATATCAGAAATAATCATTTTTTCAACATAATTTGGATTAATTTTAGATCTCAGTGGATCTGGATTTCAATGAATTTACTTCTGTACCTTGGATTATTTTTGTGATAATTTAAGCAGCTGTGTTTTACTGACATGCTAGTGAAAAAATGCTTTCATGTCAAAGAATGTTTTCATGGAAATAACATCTTAATTTCATGTGGGGTTTCAGGCTAGCATGCTTCTGGAAGAATAATATAAAACAGTTTACAAATTAGCTAATCAGTCACACCTAATCAAGGAAAGCTGAACTTAAATACCACAGATTCATAAGAAAGATATTCGTCCCATGCATTTGATAAATCCTTAAGTGCAAAGGAACTGTGCTTGCCCCATTGATAGTCTGCAAACATAAAAAAAAGATTAAATTTAGTGGTCACTTTATCCATGTTTTTTTTTGCATTCAGATCTAGTAGAGACTGTTTTTTATCTGATGCTTAGTTTTTTGAAATATTTTAATAGCATTAATGTAAAGTTTGTTGAGAAGGAACTCAGTTCTTCACTCTTCTAAGGTCTTCCATTAATGTTTTTTTCCTGCTAAATTTTACATACTTTGGCCTTACACAATTTAGGTAATTCCTTTAGAGTCAAACTTTGGGAAACCGTGATTCTTGGCATTCTCCTCTTTCACTGTCACTCCTTTGCAGTAAATAAAAGCACTGGAGAGGCTTGGTGACAGCAGTACCAAGTAGAAAATATAACCTCAGCATCATTTGAAATGAAAGCAGACCCAGCAAGGGAATGTTCTAGTGCTGAAACGTTAAAATTAAATCCCACTTCAAGCAAAACTCTTTAATTGGGAAGCATCCCAAGCACAGAGGCTTCACTTCCCAACAAAGAAACTACTCTGCTAATTGGTGTGGCCCCCATAAAAACCTTGGGTGGATCTGAAGTTAGTTGTTGTTATTCTGGCCTGACTTTCCAACCACATTCATTTTGCTAAATTGCTTTTCTATGAGAGAGTGGGTTGATATGCTGTGAGTGTTGCTAATTCTATTGAATCACTTTTTTCCCTTTCAAACAGAAGATCAAAAACGCAAACCACTTTCTATTTTTAAAATGCTGTATTTCCATAAACAAAAGTAGTCATTTGAATAACCACCTTATTAAGATTTGGTGTTCCTGAGAAGGAGTCCTGTTTCTTCATGTTTATTACTAACCACAGCACTAAATTATGCAAATCTTAAAAGTATGTTTCAGAGAAGAACTATATAATTTAGCTGGTTGAGATTTTTATTTTTAATCTGTGGGTGTGATTTTAGTGCTGACAGAGGTAAAGGTTAAAAATCCATTAGAGCTTAAGGCAGTCAGAAATGTTTCCTTCAGGCCCAAAGCAGAGCTGGACCCATAATCAACCTTTAAGATGTGTTCCTTCCAGAATATTTGGAGCAGGTTTAAAACCCCATGGGGCAGGAAGGATCTCACACTTCCTGAGCACAACTTTTGCTTTCACAGGGCTTGCAGAGCCACATCCCTGAGGATGCTGCTTACAACTTTTTCAATGGCATGCCTCCTTCTAGTGGGAGAGGAGAACACAGTATAATGTAGAAAGATGGATGCATGGAACAAGTGCCAAAAAGGTAAAAATATACCAGTATAAATATTCAGTTCACTCATACCTGGACTTTAGAGAGACCAGAGTACACTTTTGGTGAGGCACTTGACAGACAGACAGCCCTCCCAGACCCAGACTGCAGAGCCTGTGGACTCAACTTTTATGTTTTGGAAAGAGAAGTGATGCTGCTGCTGTCACTAAGTATGATGAAGAAAATGTTTTTCCTTGGTTTAATGCCTTAAACCCAAGTGATTTAACAGCTCTGCTATGTATTGACTCAGAATCTTGGCCACTGTTATAAATACAGAGTATATCATTCATACATTCCTGAATTCACACAATTTTACCCTTTTTTGTGGAGAACAGACTATGAAAAAATACCTCATTAACGTTTTCCCTACTTTCCTTGCATGTTTATTTACTTTCTTGTAAGTACTTTCTTGTAAATACTTTCTTTCTCCTCCATATTGTAACGCTATTTTTATTCCACTGTTTGGTTTTTTTCCTTTTCCAGTCTTTTTTCCATTTTTTGCTCTTCATCTGTTCCATATTAGATTATGTTTTTACTTCTCTTTTGTTTTGGAAAGGCTTTTCAGATTAATTTTTGCACTTCATCTTATCACCTTCTTGCTTCTGTATCTCATTCTAATGTCTTTTTCTCAAACTGTCTTTGCTTTCTCTTCAGTTTCTCTCCATTTTCTCTCTCATTTCCAATTTCTGAATTTCCTTTCTATTCTCCGGAATTACACTAAAACACAGTGCAAATAAATGTCTTTGTGGGGACTTTTATCTTTGGAAGTGTTTTATAGCCATGAGATGCTGCTCCCCACCAGCCTTGCAGAGATTTATATATAGACTGTGCTCAGATCCCTAAATGCACATGCAGCTGCTTAGCATTTATGTCTGAGCTTTAATAGTTTGAACTTTGTTCTTGAGTTAAGAACAAGAAATGACCAAATGTTCTCCTGTACTCAAATCTGCAAACTTGTCACAGAGGAGAAAGTCACTGGTAATGAACTTTTGTTGGAGAAACAGAAAATTAAAGAGCTCCTTTGCCTGTGTTACAGCAGTCAAGACCCTGCTGTTATGAGAGTTTTCTATCTTATATTGAATGGTAAGCCAGCCTGGAAAAGGAGAAGGCAGCCCTGCAGGATTGCACCACATGCCCTCAAGCCTTGTGGAGCTCCTGTGAAGCAGTGACAGTCCCCAGGAGCCCTGGTCACCTGTGAGCTGCTGGGTGATGGGTTTGTACCAGAATGCAGCTAATCATACAGGGTCCCTTCATGGAACAGGGAGTTTGCTCCTGAAAACAGAGGAAGGATAATCCAGAAATGTCAGAATGGTAGCTTTTTGACTTTGTGAGAGGACAAATCTCTTCTCACGATCTGTCTTAGAAAGGCTCTCATCACAATGAGGTCTGTCCCTGGCAATCTCTTGCTTCAGAAAATAAATCCTATGTTGTAGTAAGGATTTTTCATCATAATCTCTGCATTTTGTGTGTTTTCTTTCAGGCATCTTTCTGTGGTACTACTTTTTTTTTTTTTTTATCCTCTGTGTCTATTCCCTAATCAATAATCAAAATGAAGGCTGCATTTTTTTTTTTTTTTTTTTTTTTTTTTTTTTTTTTTTCCATGATGGAATTGCAGAGAAAAAGCTCCAAACTTTCTGACAGCTAGAATGTGTGGTTTTCCTTCATTATCTTCAACCCATGTCTGTGTCCAGAAAAAGAGAATTTCAGTACCTCCTGGAAAGCATAGATCTTTCACCAATTTCACACTAGCAAATGTCTTCATATGTTTCCTTAGTAAGTGCGAGATTTCATAAGAAGCTTTGTGGACAGGCAGTGGCTCCTTCATTTGTGGCTAAAACATTTGTTGCTTTTGCAATTTGCAGTGATTGCTTAAGAAAGGAATGGTTTGGTTTTGGAAAGCTGCTTTGAGTTCAGTGGGCTCTGTACATAGTTAACGACAAGCTTTAATTTTGTGGTGGGGGTGGTGATGCAGCTTGTGCTTCTTGGAGTCTTTGCTGCATTCTTACAAATTACATGTCACAGGAAGCCTGTTTTTGGTTTACTTCAAATTTAAAGTAATCCCCGCCCCCTGCTTTTATTAGACCAAGGGTCAATTCCAGGAGCTCTGGTGGCAAAAAGCAGCTGAGCAACAAACATGTCTGATCCCTGAAGATTATCTGATAAATCTCCAGTGAATAAGGGCAGATGTTTTGGCTTGTATGCCATCTCCTTCCAGTGCATGGGAACTGGGAGTGCAACCAGAATATGACTGTTTTCAGAAGCTTTACATTTACGAGAAAAATCTCTTACTCATTTTTGGAACTCTGCCTGGGGTTAGGTTGGCACAATGGTAGGAGGGTGACAAGTTGGCTAGAAATCTTCTTTGTTCAGTGTTTCTCAATCAGATGCGAAGATTAAGGAAGAATCTGATCTCACATTTTTGTTTGTTTTCTTGTTTTGCTTCAAAAAAATCAAAAGAGTAATAAACAGAGTAGCAGATAAAGTATTGCATGGAGGCAGAAAACTCTGAGACATAAAGACAGGCTAAAAATTAATGTGAAGTGCAGCTGACACAAACACACCATTTTTGAAGCCCATGCTGATTTTGTATAGCACAACCTCCATCCAGCAGAGTTTTAACTCTGGGATGCCTGAACCAGGCACTGCTGTTGTTCTGGCTTGGTTAGAGCTCACACAATGCTGCACATGGGTGTATAATGGAGGCTGAGAGCTTGGAAAGCACACATGGCAATGTGCTCCGTATGGTGGGATGTATGCTAGTGAGAGAGAGAGAGAGAAAATAACAGTATCCATAGCTATGTCCTAAATGAAAAACATTCAGTAATTCAAACTGAACCAACCTTGCTGTTTGCAATAACGTGGTGTTAAAAATTAACATCTAAGTTAGGGATTTATTTTGTTTGTCTGTGTGATCACTGAAAGTACATAGAGGAGACAGGGCTGCTGTTTGAAAATAAAATATCTAAATTGCTAAGTAATTAAAATATATGGTTTAAAAAAAGTGATGCTTGTCATACATGATGTTGCAAGTCAGTAAAGCTGATTATTCCATTATGGAAATGAAAATGATGCAAAAATATTTTTAAAACAATTTTATTTACTACCTGCTGCCATATATGTTTGTTATAAAATTATTTTAAAAAGGTATAATGTACTTACATGGGATATGCTAAGTGTTTGTGTAATTACATGTCCCATTGTAATTCACATCACTGGTGCCAGGTTAAAATCTTGTTGTCTAATCAAGAGAAACATTTTTAAAGATGAGAGGTAAGAAAAAGCTTCTGAATGTTCTCCACTATCTCATAAAGTGAAAATGCCTCAAGTATTTTGCTGACTTCCCAGAAATCAAGATCTATTTACATTATTTTTACATTCCTATGTTTCTTTGTACTTTGAAATAAATTACTCTGTATGAAAAGCCTCTTCCCAGCTGTACTGTCCTTTCTGTCTCAGCAGGGGCAGTCATGTAGAGTAGGACAGTTTCAGGGTCCATTATGCAATGTAAAAATGCTCAGGGCTCAGCAAGCTTCTCCATTTTGTCAGGTTCTCCCCAAACCCAAGGTATCACCTGACAACAGACAGGATCTGGTCTATAATAGAACCTAACAGCTGAAAAAACTCTTGGGAAGTCATCCAATCTATTCCCCTGCACATGACAGGATTATCTACAACCGTGTCACTTCTGACAGATGTTTTTTTTCCAGCCTACTCTTAAAAGCCTTTAATGATGAAGACGTCACATTCTGCCTTCTTTTCTGAGCAAAATAACTCCAACTTATGTATTCTTTCATTTTCAGCATATTTTATAGACTTCTGACCTTTATTTCAGATTTATTCCAGTCTTTTCAGCAATGTAGTGCCCCAGAACAGGAGTAGTATTCCAGATGACTCCATTCTAGAAAAGGCAAACAAGTGAGATTCAATGTCCTGTCAAAAACTGACTTTTTGTTGGAGCTACCTAAAATCAGTTTAAATCCATGCTGTGAATCTCGATGGTGTGTCTCAGAAGCAAACACATTTCCAGTGAAAGCAGCACATTGTTTCTTCATTAAACATTAAGAGCAATCATGCAATATCTGCTTTTGCTTACTTTCAACAGTTTAAAAGATGCTGACCCTATTACTGAAACCTCAATGTACCCAGTCTCTTACAGGGTTTGCAAAATTTATATGGTTCTACAGTACTTAACACCATTAAAATCTTGGAAATTTTTAGTTTTCTTAAAGAATAGTAACGGGCCATCCATGGTGTTCTCTATATTCAGCATACATGGCCATAACAGGTATACAATTTCAAACTCTGACTCCATCAAGTGGGCTATAAATAAACATATCTAGTGGGCTATAAAGAAACAGCAATTATTAAACATTGGCCATGGTCATGGTGGAGAGGCCTAACCTGAGAGCAAAGGCCAGTGATGAGATCACTCTTGGCAGGAGGTGGAGGTGTGTTTCCCTTTTCAGGAGCAAACACAAGCTGAAGTGTCCCCAGTGTTAAGTGCTGCAGCTATCAGAGGTTACAGCTCCACCAGCACAGGGAACAGGAGCCCCACCCTGTCCTTATTGTCTAGAGCCATGGCTGTCTTGCCTTCCACCCCTCTGAAAAAAGCAGGATGATCATCCCATTTTTTTGTCCTGAATAGCTTTTTCCAGGAAAGTATTAGTCAGCAGAGTCCTACACCATGCCAGGGATGTTGCCAAGATCTAAGCAGCAGGGATGTCTGTAAAACAGTGCTTTTTGTCTTTCTGGTAGGGGTGGACAGGCTGAGGCATCCTGAGCAATGCTCCTTCCATCTACATGCTGTTCTACGTCCTACCACTGTCCCAGGAGATGAACTGATAGGAATAAGGCTTTCTGCATACAGTTTAGTCCACCTTGTTTTTTATTTTTTCTCTTGGGAAATCTCAGCTGTAGGCTTGAGTGGGTTTTTTGCCTTTTCCATCACTGCAGAAGTAGAAAGGTACTGCAGAGCCAAAGTCCTTTTCATATTTTTCAGCTTAACTAATGGTATAAAATTAAATTGTGGTCTTCTTAGGCCCAATTTCTAGTAAAATAGTCTCTCTGAATTTCCTGGGGCAGACTTGGTTACATCATGCCCAATGACATGCTGCTGGCATATGGCAGTAGACTGTAAAATGGGGAGAAGTGAATCAAAGGCGTGTTAATATTAATACATCCATGTTGCTTGCTGCTCCAGGAATGCAGTAGAAAGGGAGTCATATGTAGTTTATAGAAGAAATGAATACATTCCAGATGTTAATCATGCAAGCAAGCCTTGTATATACAGAAAGGATTTTCCCAGTGCCTATATTTGATCTCCATATAAAGAGATGGGTTTTCTAAAACCCTTCCCACTACATGTCAAGATAAATCAGGGATATTTTTCATCTTCAATCACAAATGTAGTAAATAATACTCGTCTACTTTAGTATTTGTTTATTCATAAACATTCATTTATTAATGAGGTACTAAGATGAAATGTTAGTGGAAACCTAATGCATGTGAATGTTCTGAACAGAGTTTCTGCTCTGTCAGACAGTTTCTGCTGCTCTTGTCAGGTAATGCCAGCATGGCAGAATATCATAAGGTATACTTGAAGATGGATCCTAATCCAACAGACATGACAATTCAGGGATTCTGCAGGACCTGGTATTTGTTTGGGAAAAAAAAGGAAACGCCAGTTTTTAGGCTGTTGCTATTGCCTCTTCAGTATTGGAAGGTTGCAGTAGGTATATTCTGTTAATGTTAATTTTATTCAAAAGCAAGAAAATATCATCACTTTGCAAATGTTGTTATGGTGGAGCTATTTTAAGGTTTTGTGGTGTTTTATCTCCTCTTTTTGCATCTGAACTGGAAGCAGATGAACCCAAATGAAATGTCATATTATATTATCTTTCTATGTTGACAGAAATTAATGCCTTTCAATATTAAATATTTATGTAGATAATGTGATCTCTGCATTCAATCTACAATATCTATGGCAACTCAAAATTAACATTTTCCCTATACTTTCCATAAAAGGTTAATAAACAGTCTGTAGACTTGAAATAATATCTCTAAAATAACCAGTGGTATAACTCTGAATGATCAACCGATTCAAGAACATTGTTAGCTGCTGCCAGCCAAATTGTGAATGAGAGAAGAGATGAAATTCTTCAAGTTATTCACTGCAAATTATTTGCTCAGATTTTATTATTGTAGTGGTGTTAAAATATGCAATATGCACAGCATGCAAAAATATAGTAGGCATCTTTAAAAAATGAAGACACCAACTTGGAATGCAATTTGGTTAAATTAAAAGGCTGGACAACTCCTGTTCTCTGATGTTTGAAAGTCTGAATGAGAGACTTGAAAGTCATAGGAGGAAAAACCTCTGATATTTCTGTTACTGTAACAAACCTCTGGGGTTTTGGGATGGATCACCTGTTGGATAGTCCCAAACCAGCTTCCAGACAGTGAGCTCCAGTCCAGGACAGCCAGTCTGAACCCTGGGCTCCAGAATGTGATGCTTTTCCTATCAAAAGTGACCTAAGCAGCCTGTCTTTTCTGCCTCAGCCTAGCCTTTGCAAGCACTGCTGTGCCACATGACATCTCTCTTTCTTCTGACACAGAAGTTTGTGGCTTCTTGTTAAATAATAAGCTCAGAGACAAATATAAATAAAATCAGAAAGTCAAAACCAACAAAAAACCCCATTCAGAATACACCTGAATATCTGCAGGTTGGCACAGTCAAGGCTGATGTACATGATAAATACAAGAGTATTTATACCTACACTGAGGCCAAGTCCCTTATGGTGCTGAATTACAGCTCAAATCCATGCATGTGAAGAATGAGTACTATCCCTCTCCTTTTAACTTCTAGGACAAGTGATCCTAAAGTCCTTGTGAGGTCAACATTGTCATTTTCATGCAGAAATCACTTTGTGCTAAATTTCTTAGAGTGCATGATATGTCCTGCACAATGATATATGTCCTGGCACTCTCCCATTTCCTTTGCCTCCATTTTCAGTGAGTGACTGTGCTCCAATGGAGGCAGCCAAGAAGAATGGGACATTATTTCTATGGCTGCAAACACAACATGACATTTTTTACCTGTGCACTGCCTTTCTGCACTCAAAGTGTTAAATCTGAGCTGCAGGTTGCCCATAGGCAAGAGTTGCAGCCAGGGATCTCAGATAAACCCACTTACCCTATTCAGGATGAACACATGAGCTCTTTGAAGTCAGTCCTTTCAATCAGGGTCTGGTGGGAATTGCTGGGAATAGAGAGGACCCTTGGAAGAGATGCAAAGTACTCCTAAGCAGAGTAAGGGAAGCTTTAGTGAAGGATGGAAGCAGTTTCAAGGGAACTTCTCAACTATTAATGGCTGGTCTGTCACAAGGAAAAACTGGTCTCTGGGGATTACAGACTTGGGACATCTGCTTGTGGAATGGCCATAAGAGATTAAGGAATTACTACCTCACGGGTGGTTGTTTGTTTTTTTTTCTATTTGCTGCTCAGCAGACTGATATTTGGTTTGGTGCAAAAGAAATTGAGACTGCTTAAACCCTTTTGGATATAGGCTCCACCTGGTTTTTTTTGTTTTTTTTTTTTAAATTTCTCCAACTGTTTTTGGTCTCCCTTTTGATCCATACATCACATTCCAGGTAACAATTCTCTCCTGGAGGGCAGACCCATGCAGAATGCCTGCCAGGATCCTGCCTAGCACCCAGTGAGGGATCAGGCCCCTCTCATCACCTAGGGGTCTGGTGAGAGGCAGCAGAGGCTGCTGGCTGACAGGGGACAATGTCTGGGAGACTGGGAACACTGCTGGCTCTCTGGGAGCCTTGGCATGGGCTTGCTGACTTGCCCTTTCCTGTGGCTCTGACAAGTAGCCCAAAAGTGGATGCTTTTGGTTTAACTGGGAATGACCCTATTCATCAGGATCTGACTGCTTAGCACCTCCAGACTGCTTCTGGTTGTTTATATTTAAGAATAAATCCTAACAATTGTTGTTCAAAGCACGAGCTGACAGCCTGCAACATTTTTGTTAAAGAATGCTGGGCAGAAACTGAAGAGAACTGAAGAGTTAATGGGTGTTTGTAAAACAGGCAGGAAAAACCCCTCTGATCCATGAACCTTCACCACAACACCTTCCATGTCAGAGGAGAAGAGAAGCTGAAAGGGCAAGAGCCAAAGGATTCGACAGGAGACCAGCAGGGCAGGACCTCAGGGAGTGATGAAGCAAATACTTACATAGGAGATCTGTGAGGTAAGCAGACAAAGTTGGTGCATCACTTTGAATGTCAGCAAAGCAGTTTTGCAGGTATACTAGGATTTAATGTATCCATGGAAGAACCCAAAGGTGCAAGAGGGACATGCTGAGAAAACTCAGTACTGATAATCAGGATACAGCACCTTCTGGGAGGAGCTGAGGTTTCCAGAGACTGTCCAAAAAATTGTGGAATCAAAGAATCACTCCAGAGGGGTTTCAGCAAAACTGCACTCCTGTGGGTGTGTGGGCTTTACCTGAAAGCAGAAACATCATATGGCACCAGGCCTCAGTGTCTGCTGACATTTAAAACAAGAGGAATTTATCTCCTGCTTTGTAATGTACTGAACACTTAATTCTTTTTAGTAGCATTCTACAATGTGTATCTCTGTTCTCTCTCATTTTAATCCCTGAGCACAGAAGAAGTGTTTATGTTCCCTTAAAGTATGCTGGAAATTTTCAACTTGCAAACTGTAATGATTATATTATTTCAGGAGATTTTGCCTGGGGTACTGAAATATTTTAGACACTGTTGATATAGTTTTTGTGGGTTTTGTCCTTCCCCAAGATCTTATGTAAAAAAAAAAAAAAAAAAAAAAAAATTCATAGCAGTAAAACTTATTTGTCAAATCTGAGTAACTCCACTAATAAAAAAATTTAGTATCTCTGACTGTATCCAGATGGGTTTCTCTCTTGTGTCAATTCATTCTCAGATGAGATGGCTTTTTGTCTATATATAAATAAATATATCTGCTCAAGGCCCCAGCTTTCCTTTTACTGACAGAACTGATAGTATTGTATTTGTCCTTCAAAGTCATGCAAATGGAATCCTCAAGATCTCAGTATTAAATGCTGGCTAACCTGATTATTTTCTTTATAACATAAATGAAATTATTACTATACCCCTCCATTTTCACACCCTTTATAAACTCCTGGCAGAAAAAGGAGAGATAGATAATAAGATACTCGAATCACTTTCTTACTCTGTTATTAGCACATGAAGAAAGAACTTATTGAAAACAATAATTCCTCAGTTATTTGTCTTTATTTTAATTTTGCTTTGAAGCCAACATATTTTCTCTGAGATTTCATTAGCAGCCATTTTGTAAATGAGATTCTCACTAGTAAGAACCAAGTTTGAGTGCTCTACCACATTAAAATTTAACATTTTTCTATGGCTTAATATAAATTCTTCTTAATGCAGAGAGTCTTTTCTGCAATGTTCATAGTTTAAAAGGCTGGATCTAATTAAGAACATAACTGCCTAAAAGTAAAGTGCTTCAGTACCTAACTCTGAGGCATCTGGATTCTCAAACATAGTCCAAAACCTGAAGGTACCAAGCAATGGCTTGTGCTTAAGGGAAAATTAAAGCCTCTTACAAAAGTATCCAAAACAGCCATCAGGGTGTAAGAGCAATTTCTAGTAAAGTTTTAAAACCTCCTCTTTAAAACCTCTAGTAAAGTTTTAAAATTGAGATAGCTCTATTTCTTTAAATTAATTGAGTTTTACTCTTTCCTCTTTAAAAGGATCAGTCAGTGGGGGAAAAAACCAACCTAGACAACCCAAAGAATCCAATTAGAAACTGTCTTTGGAATGAAGGCTGAAAATCAGGATGGTGTGCTGATGCATCATGAGCTTTCTGCAGGTCTGCTAGGAGCCTAAGCTTCTATCCATCTGTGAAACCACACTTCTTGTGGGAAGTCAGGCCAGTCCCTGGAAGGTAAGTAAGAAACATGTTTTAATGCTCTGAGAAGTGGCTTAGCTGCTTAGGCCTCAATAGAAAATGGGCAGGACCTGGCCTATAAGTGTACTTGACAAAGACAGCTGGGAGTTCTGTGGTTTGATATGAATTTACCTTGTCTGTCTGTGCAAGGAAAGTGAAATTTCTTAGTTACAAAAGCTATAGCTGACTATATAAATTCCCTAATTTGTTTTGGCCTGAATTCTTATTCTTTACTCAAACCCTATTTGTTGCATTTAATTAGAAGTAGGGTCTAAAATGCTCTCTGGACTGTTCTGCTTTCACACCACAGCTCTGGCAAGAGAAGAGACCCTGAGAATTTTTGCTGCTCTTGCAAAGTGAGAAGTGTGAACAGGAACCATGATTTCCAAGCAAAGCAGTGACTTGCTGTTGCTTGAAGATGTACAGTGATATAGGTTCTTGAGAGTCTTGGAAACAAATGTGTCCACATGGAGCTGTTTTAGCTGTCTGGGACCATCCTTGACCAGGTGACTCCAAGTGTTGTTGATGCTGCATTGGCCCCAGATTTGCTCAGGAGTATTAGCATGCCTTCTTACCCCAGGACAGGCTGCAAGATAAATATTCACATATATATTAATAATTTCTTCAGAATCCTTTTCAAGGGAGCTCACAGGGTAGAAAATCCCTAACATCCCTCCCTGTGAGGTGGAATAAGTTTCTGGAGCTTAAAACACAGCAATGGTGCTACCAAGCAAACTCAGTCTTGCCCTGACTCTTTATCTTTCTCTTTCTTCTCTTCCTTGTGCTGCCTCTTTTGCCTTTTTTTGAAACAAAGTGATAGACAAGGCATAAGCAGTGCATATCCATGTGCAGTGTGAAGATTCATGTCTTTCCAGGGTTAGACTCCATCTGTAAATTGTAACTACACATATTTCTGCATGTTGGCTTGCTGAGTTTACAAGTGTAGTCATATGAGCAATAAGCACTCAAATCATATTGTTATGTGCTCGTGCCTGATTAGCTGACTTGGAGTGTAAATGTGACCATCAATAAAAAGGATAATGAAAGCTTGTTATTTTTAAACATACTTAAGTCAAAGGAAAAACAGTTCAGCATGACTGTAGAAATAATAATTGGTTCATTACCTGTAATCATGTAAGTCTGCTCACATTATCAGGGGCTAATTGGAGAAAGGAGAGAAAAAGGGAGTATATCACTGCATACACGTGTGATGTCCATATCTACATGCATTTCACTGTATTATATGTATTTCATTAATAACTTTTTAGATAAATCAGTATAGGAGGAATGCAGCAATGCAGGAACAGAGGTACTGAGAAAATTTAAAAGTTTAAAATTTAAAAGTACATTGGAGGAGAAAGGGAAATGTTTGTTCATCATTTCAGCTTTAAATAGAAACAACTTACATTGTTATAGAAAGCACCAGAAATGACACCAAGTTTTAGTAGAAATTCTAGTATAAATAATTTTTGAGAGAGGCAAAGTATGTTATCAGCATGTGTCTTTTTCTTTGCAAAAAAAAAAAAAAAGACAGATATGTAATGGAAAGGCCTTTTAAGTATATTGTGTCTTCTCTTACTACATTTTTCAGAGTCTTGTTCACAAAGTTTCCTTTCTATTTCTCTAGTAAACTGATGACAAAAATTATTTGCCTGAAAATATCCTGTTGGTTCTGACAACAAACGTGGTCTCTGGTGAAGGTTACGAAATTTTATATAAATATTTCAGAAACTACTCCATGGGAGCAGCTCCTCTCATTTGTCCATTGTATTTACTGCTTGGCTTTGGTTGATAGGAAAATATTGTACTACAGAGCCTTCTAAGCATTGGGAAGTAGACATCATATAGACTCAACAATCAAGTAGTAGTATCAGGACCAAAAGTCTTTGGGTTATCAGGTTATGCTGATGCTCTGCAGCCTTGGGTACAGTGCAATGTCAGAGACTTAGGTGTCATCTTCTTTGTTTATTGCTATAAACATACAGTCCCAGGGAAGGCTGAGATATTTGCATTTCTCTAGGCAATATGTGTCTCAGCATGGTAATGCCAGAGTTTGGAAAGGGCAGGAATATGAATTGATTGCTGCTTCTTTGTTTATTATTTCACTTTTATGTATTGTTTCTACTGTAGTTGTTATGGGAACTGGTTGAGATAGTTTTATATAATGATGTGAAGATGTGTGGGACAGAGAGTGGCAAGAGTAGAGCACTTTGTTATACATCAGGTTTTTTTCCTAGGATCTGGCAGCAAGAAAACAGCCATGTTTCCACCTTAGGCAATTGTATTTGTCAAAGGGACCATATGGCCAAATGACCATCTGGTTAAACTGTGGAGGACAGATAGTGAGGTTAGATGAACCCAGGCTTTGGTCTTACCCAGTAAAAGCCAAAATTAAAAGTAAAAATTTCTTTAACTTTCTTCTTACAGAATGTGAGGGATGTTATCTTGAGAAAACAATCAAGATAATGACTGAGAGAGGAACTGCTAAGAAGTTATGTATTTGGTTTGAGACCTCTTGCCTTCTCTTTCTATAGTAGAACTTGGGGATCTGGAAACTAAAGATCTCTCCAAGGTTTATAGGATGTCAGGTGCCTGGAGATTTTCATGACTGTTAGAAGGCTGCAATATTTGAAAGTCCACAAGGACCAGCTAATATTTGAGTAAGGTAAGACTCCTTTTTAACTTGGAGTATTCATGTTTATTTTCACTGGGGGTTTATAGGAATTATTCCTTCTGTGACCTGCTTGGAAGCTTAGATGAAAGGACCAAAGTCTCCTAGCTCTAACATTAACCCTTAGGGAAATAACAGAAAAAATAAGGCAGTTATAGAGTGATCCTTCCCATGGTATAATTTCTCAGCTCCCAGCAATCAGCTTTTCAGTGCTTTTTTTTTTCCTGAGCCAGAGGTTGCATCGGGACTTTCATGTTTAATATCCAATGATGTACATATCTTCTATGAATTTCTATAATTTTTTTTAATCCAGATAAAGTTCTGCTCCTATAGACAGCAGGTTTCACAATTTCATTATATATTACATAAAAAATGCTTCCATTTGTTTGTTTTTTTTTTCCTGGTAAAGCAAACACTGACAGTAATAACACCATTTCTTAGTGCAAATACAGACATACAGGAGTTTCTGCTGGCAGAACTGTGATGATTAGGCATCACTTCTTGGCTATGCCAGAAACTGTGCTGGCAAGAGTAAGAGTTATGCTCTAAATCAGGTAGACTTCCAAGAAGACAAAATGGGAAAACCTGGATTTTCACCATAGCATGAGAGATTTTGGCCTGCATTTGTTGAGAAAACACTTTTATTTTGGTGGAATTCAGCTCCATGATCACTTTTGTTTCAGACATATAAGTAGATTATTGGCTTTTTCTGAGCCTCTTGCAGATGCCTAACTGGGAAAAAATGACTTCTACAATGACTTCTACAACTGTTGTAGAGTAATATTGTACTACAGCTACATGAGTTTAACTGTGCACCTCATCTCACTTTACCAGTGTACTGAAATATGATTTCTTCCTCTCTGGTGGTCCTCCTCAGAAATCCATTTCATAAATAAACATCAGACAACATTGGTTCACCAATGCACCCAGAGAAAGCAGCAACCATGAAAACATGTCTTCTCCTCCACTTAGAATTCCTCTGTTTATATCAAGGTATGGGATTGATCCATAGCTGAAATTACAGCTCTGCAAGGCAGAAAGATGAAATACAGAAACTTTATGTATGAATGAAATGCTTTGTCTTTTCACATTTGTGAAAATTATCTCTTAAAAACTCATTTCCTTCTTGTGGGCTTGACATCTCAGTTTTGTCTTGCACAGGAAATGGATTCACAAACCAGTTGGTTTTCATATTTTTTTCTGTTTAGCCTGATCAGATGACCTTTAATTTCTTTTAGATGGTTTTAGCTTTCACTGCTTTATCTCCAAACCTCATTTTATTTGCTTATTCCAGAAGTGACCCTCTAAAGTTTCCTTGTTTTTAGCTCATTTTAATTAAGTAAAAAAAAAAAAAAAAAAAATTAAAGAAATTAAAGATATGTAAAGCTGCACACAGAACAGTGTGTGTTTACATGTGGTGATGGTCTGTTCCCCCTTGACTCCCTTGTTCATTTCTGCCTATTTGAAAAAAACCAAAGAAATTACAGCAGTCCAAACACAACTGGCAGGAAAGATCTGAATGTCCATCAGTAAAATAATGTGTGCAGTTACATTTGGGATGATAAAAAAGTGTGAGGAAACATGATTGCTATATATCAAATAATGGACTGTGCACAGAAAGAAGAGCAGGCCTTCAAATTTAGTTTTCAATGAAAAAACCAACCAAACAAAAAAACCCCACACCCAAACAAAATCAAAACCCAAACAAAAAACCCCAAAACACCTTGGTCAGTCAAAGTATTCACTTAAATCAGTTTTGAATTCATTATCTCTCAGCAGAACATGGACTAATATGCACAGGTTATTATTCAGGGTTTTATGTGATACAGAGAATGCTCAGGTGTATTGTATGAGTAACCAGCAATGAGATATGTGAGCCCACACCTCTGCCCAGTGAAAAGATGATATGGATTCCAAACCTTGTGGCTCCCTCCCAATTAAATGTGTCTGACTTCAGGAGGGACAGTGCCTTCCTGGTTCATCTCCAGACCTTTAGAAAGAAGCTTTCTCCTTTTTGGAGATTTGGTATCACCTGCACTAGAGTTTGTTAGTGTTTGTTTGGAATGGTAGAGGCATTGGGCAGCCTTGTCAGTGAAAGGATGCTGAACTATATCTGCTCTGCTGTGGTCTGAAAATGTCTTGGCTGAAAAAGAAATATTTAAAGGATTTTGATCACTGCAAATGATAAGTAATAAGTTAAAGTAACAGAAGGCTTCTTGAATGATGGAGGTGTCTGTCTGTAAGACAGACTGTGGCACGTGCCTTAGCATGCCCTAGTGTTTGTTATGCTGTCAGCTAGAGAGCATGTGAAAGAATTGCTTTTCAGCTGGACCTGCATGTGTAAGTGAACACAGCCAGCTTTCCAGAAAAAAAAACCTCTGCAACTCTCACCAAAGGTGGAACTTTTTGGATTGTCAGATCAACTTTGTGGGACTCCTGAATGGCTGTCCTGGAGATAGCAATGGTCTAACAAGTAATGTTTCTGTGATTTCTAGGACTATATTTACAGGGAGAATGTACTGTGTTCCTCTGCAGAGACAGAAAACTGGAGAGAATGCCAACTGAGGCAGAGGCTCTGCACAAAAGCATTTTTTAAACCTTTTTTTTTTTTTTGACAATATTTGCACCGAGACTGAAGACAAGACAATACCTGATATTGTAGTATATCTGCCAGACAACTTTAGGTTAACCTGTATATTCTGAATTAAAAGAGAATGTAATGGCACCTTTAGATTGTCTGAGCTCTCTAGATAGATCTGCAATGATTCTCCATTTGTTTTTTAATGCATTCTTGCTTTTTAATTTGTATTTGTAGAATAGGCATCTTGGACCTGTGTTGATACCTCTAGACTGCTTGACACAGGAACACTCCACAAGCAGATTTAGAAGCTGTGGTGTGACTTTGCCAGTGATCATCTGTTCTTCAAGTCTGAGAACAGAAGGTTAGAAGCGCAGGAATCCTGGATGAATGTCTGCCATTAGCAAAGCTGTCTGCTTCCATTAGTTGCATTTTGTGTCATTCTTTGAAGTCTTTTTTGAAGAAACATGTGCTGTCTAGCTCACAAAAGCACTAGTGAAGCTTACCACAATGTTAGCCACTTTTACTCTCCCCTTATTTTGCTCAGCAAACAGGTTTTTGAAGGCTAAGAAAAAGTAAAGATATAGTGGAATAGCAGAAGTATGCAGAAGTGGCATTAGTTTTTAAAGGAAAAGGAAGAACTCTATTAAGTCTGAGTAAAAGCAAGGTATAAATATTCAAGGTAAAATTATTCACCCCTTAGACATGTAGCTAAGCAGATCCAAGAATTTATTGAATTTAAATTAGAGCAAGCTTTAAATTACTAAACATCCCTGCTTTTCCCCACCGTACTGAATGACTGCTTCTGAATACTTTCAGCTGTGTAACTAGGCAGATCCCATTCTGGCTGTCTTGACCAGAACCAGCAACTAAAATGGAGGATCACACTTTGTAGTCAGCCTCTCAAGGTGTCATCTGGTGCTTAGAGTGGTTCTAACTGTGGATACTCCAGATGCCATGATCTACACTTGATGGTCACTATCAAGTTGTCCATGTGATTAAGAAGATAGGCAGAGCAGCACTCTTTCATTTATAATATAGAGCTATTATTAGTGTGTGCTTCTAAGGAACCACATGTGAGGCTCTGTGATGTGAATAATCAGGCATTCCAGCTGCTTTTGAGTGATCCCAGCACTGACAACTGAAAGCAGGAGGAATTTTTCTCCAGTATAGAACCATTTATGACATCCTGTTATGCAGCCTGAAATGAGCTCCCATGTTCCAGGGAGAGAAAGCTCAACACTGTGAGACAACATACATAATCACTAAGAATTTGGCAAAGTCAAAAGCCAAATCCAGGGCCATTGATTTGACAGTCTCATGTCTCATCTAATGTCTGTTGTTGTGGTGTTGCTTCTTAAATTATGAATATGTTCTTGGCCTGGTAGAAGGTACAGAGTACAGATATTCTGGAGCACAGCTCCAGAATGAGGGAAAAACAGAATTCTGCATCAGTTTCTGGTTTTACAGGCCACACCTACACTTTGTTCTCTGCCTGCTCAGCAGTGTGGATAATCAGAATTTTTAGAAGAATTTTTATTATAAAAAAGTACTTTGGGTGCTTGCATTCCCGGTACAGAAACTATAGAAAAGCTCATTAACTAATCTCAGACTTTAGCCTAAAATTATATTCACACAAGCCTGCTTACAAGGGAAGGAACAGATAACAAAGATTACATGGTAAGTAGGACCCAACAAAAGAAAACACATCACTGGCATTGTGTTTTCCAGCCTTATGTGTACATTTGTTGATTTAAGATAAAAATGCATGTGGTTGTAAAGCTGGCCAAAGCATTAATTGCAGATAAATGTAGAATTTGAGAATTATCTCAAACTCACCTTTTTTATTATTTGATCCAAGGAATTTGATCATTGAGTGACATAAAAGGTGCAAGGTATTTATAGGACTGAAAGAAACTGTTCAGCCAGGGATTCTGCTCCCCTGCTACCTAAAGCAAAAGGGTCATATGATATTATTCAGTGGAAGCTGAAGCTACTCACGATTAACATGTCAGTGTTATTGGATCACTTTTTTCTATATTGAGTCTTAGGTCTGAAATGATACAGAAATTTTTGCTGCAGGCAAATTAGGTTAATGGCAGTCCTGTTCCTTGCATTCCAAACTCAAACTGAACAGTCCTCCTTAGTCCAGCATATCCTCAGCTCGTCCAACCTTTCTTTGAGACAAGGCAGTGCCTATTTATGTTCTCTAGAAATCCAGTTTTATGCACAGGCTGATTAAATAAACATAACAATTTCTGTAGGTGGTTGTGTTTAAGAAAGCACATGAAAGCTGTAGGATGCAGGAGATAACATGAAAGTGAGAATGTCTCCTAGAGTAAAGATGTGAAATCTTGTTCAACAGCAAGCTGCCTGAAGAGCTCAGCATTATCACCAAAGGAAGAAATGAAATCATCACAAATTCTTTTGTGACCAGTACACATCTTCTTGGTTGGTATAGGAGACTAAAACAGGGGGAGAGCTCTCACCGTTCCAATTAATAAAGAAAGGTATTCAGAAAGTGTATTGTGATTCCAGTCATCATATTTGACATAGTAAAAAGCAGCCTTTTTCACCTGATGGCTACTACTTTGCATGCTTTTATTAAAAACATGGCTGAATGAAGAATCAGCTCCATTCTTTTAGTGCAAAACCATCATTGCTAATAAAATTTTTGTTGGTTTTGGTATCATATATTTCTTAAATGTAAATACCTACTTTTTACAGTTCTTCTGTCAGATGTCTCCTGAAGATGCAATCATTTCAAATTATTTTATTTATTCAGTGTGTAGCATTTCATTAATATTTTTCCTCATTTTTATTGTTTACATTATATATATATATATATATAGCATATGTGTCTATATTTTTCAGGATAAGTACCTGCAGACATTTCGTATGTAGTAGAAGTAGATACTGGAAGGAAATGGAAGGAAGAAATCAGTTAGTAACAAAATTAACTTCTCAGCCTTTTGCATGTTTTGATCCATAACTTGGTCATCTGCAATGAGGCCAGAACTGCAAAGCAGACATACCTGATGCCTGACCATAAAAAAAACCAAAGCAAACCAAAACAACCCAACAGTTACACATATCTTCATGTTATTTATGCATTTATTTTGGGAAAAGAGAGCAGTTTGTCAAACATTTAAGGTTGACAGGCAAGTCATGTTGTTGCAATGCAGGTAAACGCTGTCATGAGTGACACTGGCTGTGTCACTACGTGCAACATTAGCCTGGGAATTTGAGAAGACAGGCTCATGAAAAAAAAATGAATGTTGTCAGACAACCCTGCATTTTTTTATTATTAAAATCTTGAGTGAATTTAGTGCTCATGAAAGTGAGGGACTAAGCTTCTCTGCACATCCCTTTCAATAAATCTCAGTTCTGACCTGCAGCACCTTTGCTATTCTAGTTATGGGCCTTGAGCAGAGATTGTTCACCGTATCAGATTGTGGGAGGTTTGTGAAATAGATGGCTGAAGACTTAGATGAGGCCACTGAACATATTCTTATTTGTGACCCAACCATGACTTAAGCCCAGACTCTCAAAGAAGATGGGCAGTCACAAATTAAGCATATATCACACTACATCCCTTTGGCAGTCAAAATAAAAATTGTTCAATTGCGTTGAAGGTTTTTTACTTATAGAAACTCCCATTCTGATAGGAGGTTACTTCAGTGAATTGGTGTTTTGGGGCTTTATTAATTTTAACAATTGTGCTGAGACAGCTGTCGAGTGAGCTGTGTCCCTGTGTGTTGTGGAAACATTTTTTTGCAAAACATCATATTCAAAACATGAGTACTTACAGCCCTTCTTTATCCAAGTGAACTCAGGTTCTCCTATAAAGCCAACAAGTGTTATTCAAGAGGAATGAGAAGCAAGAGGGGCCAATGGCTGCAAAATGCGTGCATGGGAGGCTCCAGTCCCCGCAGACACTCCTGGGAAATGGTCGCAAGTGCTCTGGGCAAGTGTGAGTTTTATGAGTTCAATCTGCTCTGTGGCCATGAGGAAAATGGACTGCAGTTAATCAAGGATTAGCAGCATCACCTTTTCTCTTCAAGAGAACATCAAATCCCAGTCCCTTATGAGAAAAGCACTGAGCAGATGTATGGGTGGCACTGCAGCAGCAACCGTGAGACTGTCCCTGAAGTAATCACAGCTGGGGATCACTGCTGCTGTCCCTTTCACCCTGCAAGAGCAAGCTCTAAGACCCTGAAATGCAGAGGCTCTGGCTCATACTTTGTGTGTTTCAATGCAGAGCCTAATCCACTTAGGCAAGCACAGAGTGAAAATATCATTGCCTTTACAGCAGGAGCCGAAGGCTACAACAAATCTAAATGCCATAGCTCCATCAAAAATAAACACTCAAAGCCATCTTGACATCGAGGGTATGGAGTTGAGAATGACATTGAGAATTTAGGAAGAGTTTAATTCACTCTTCATGCAGATATAACTGCACTTTTAAAGGATTCTGGTGCCTTTGCAGTGTTTTTGTAATCTTCAGAAGGCTGACAAACTTTTCTTCTGCCCCCTGCTTTCTGTGTAGTTTTGAATTCTTAGAACATGGTCACTTTTTCTGCAGTGGTGAGTAAATAACTTAATTACAGTGTCCACCAAATTGGCAAAAGAAGTAGTAATCTACCTGGAATGCCCCTGACAACCTGCCTGTTAAGCAAAAAGCATATATTAGTCTGCATTACTTAAGGATAAGTATCTGCAAGAAGAACTTCTTTGTCCTTTTAGTAATTCCAATAATAAGAATAAAAGACTGGAAGGACTAAATAAATAGTAGCAGAATTTACCTAGTGTATATGTGTGCACTTTATTTCACTGTAATCCTGCCCTGTATTGAAACTAAAGCCAAAGTGAAATTTATTTCTTGAATTTATTTCTTGAAATTTATTTCAAATTATATTTCCCTCCTGGTTTTTAACACATTTATGATTTCAATGTTCCCAAATTAAAACTGTACAATAAACTGTAAAGAAATGAGATTAACTATTATTTTTGATCAAATTGAGAAGACAGTGCTAAATTCTTAAATGAAAAAAAAAAGTTGTCCTTGTAAATTTTGCAATGTTTGGCTGTAGTCCACTACTTGCAGAAGGAACTGCTCTTAGCACCTGATTTATTTTTGGTTTCAGTAGACTTACACTGTTTTGCAATTCTGATTGCTCCATTAGAAAATTGTGATGTGACATTAAAATTTTAACTGGTAATGCTCTGTTTGCATTTTGTCCCACTTGGCTTCCGATTGCCAGAGACAAGCAAGAAAGGAATATTAAGCATTCATTAAACAATTTCACAAAAACTAAAACTCCAATTAAAAAAAACCCAGAAGAATAATGATAAAATTATTAAAGTTTTAAAGACATCAAAATCTATTCATCTTTTATATTTATTATTAGTTGTATTATACTGAAAAAATGAACATTTACCAAATTATGGCTGCATGTTTCTGCTCTGTGGTTGTTAAGTCTGACCTCTGTCAGCACAGAACACTAAAACTGTCCCAGATCAGGCCAGATTCTGTGGATGTAAATATAAGCAAATTCCCAAAACCTATAAATTGTCTTTATGCATTGCTATTGAAAATTCTTATACTTTCACTACATTGTCTGCCAGTCTATCAAAATGTCTGGGGACAGTTTGCTTTTTATATTTGAATATTTTGACTTTCAGAACATTTTTATTTTACATAGCATAACAATATATTTTTATTAGTGGTTCTAGGTGGGTTTATTTAACACCTGCATAATTTTAAAATGGTTCCTTACAAAGTGACCATAAATGGATGTTTTGCTCTGCAGAATCTCTGATAAAAGCATCTCACTATCACCAATAGTGATAGAGGGGGTGGAGTGGGCAGACTTTGAAATTTGCTTTTATAAGTCCAAATCCTCAGGCAAAATAAACAATATTATTTGAGATTAAAAAAAAAAATACACACAGAGATGATAAGAAAAAAATCTAATGTCTGCAGAAGGCTGTGCTTCAGCAAGCTAGGTATATGTTAGTATGTTTGCTTATTTTTTAAGTTTTCCAGTACCAAAATGCATGTTTAAATGATTGCATTTGACAAAGGAAAGACAAGGAAAAATGGTGCAGCATCTTTAATTTATCAGTTTACATGAGATGCAGGCAATAGCCTGTGGGTACCAGATTGTGATTTTTCTACTCAAGTACATTCTCATGTTTTACTGATGAGCTATATGCCAGACCCTTGTGTTCTGTATAGTAAGAGTTTCATGGAACATCTGCTTCAATTGCTCTATCTCTTGTTTTGTTTTGTCACTAAACTCACTTATGCTACAGAAGCACTGACTATAAAAGAGGCTGCTTTAATTCAATAGCATATCAAAAAGGTAGATTCTCTAATGCTTGTAACACAGCTATTTATGTCTAATTCTTTCCACTGCACCAAAAGTGGTATAACAATTGACAACAATATTCTGTCATACTTCATAGGATGCCCAGTTTTCTGACCTGCTAGCATGTTTTTAACTAGAAAAGCTGCATATGTGTACATGCATGTCTAAGTGTGTGTAGCAGTAGACAGAATGACACACAGGGAGGTGTACATGCCTGTCTGGATTTGCAACTGGATGTGTGAGACACTGATGGAAAAACATATAAGTGCCAGAAGAGTAACATTTTCCCCATTCCCAATGCCATGTATCACAAAGGAAGATAACAGAGAAATAAGTCAATAAGGTGAGAATAGCTTTGACTTGTTACTGTGTGCTTTAGCATTTACATAGTAAATGACACTTGATGTTTTGTGTATATTTAACCTGGAAGGATAAAATGTTTTACAAGGGCAGAGAACATTATAGGAGAATTTAAAACAACGTACATCACCCTTTGTCAGTTTATTAAATATGTTTTCTTGTTCCATTGGTAGTCTTGGCTGTTCAAGACTGTGCCTGTGAAAGGATGTTGGGGTTTAAAGGTAACAGTTTCACTTTAATTTGCTGTACCATGGTCAATTTGGATGGAAAAAAGAAGTGGATTAACTGAACAAAAATGAAATGAAAAACAGTTTTTAAAAACTGAAAGCGTGTCTACAGAACCTTTACAATATTCTCCAGTTTTACAATATAAATGCATGAAAGAAAAAAAGGAAGGAGCTTTGTAAAAAAAAAAAAATATTATAAACATTCTTCCCACAAATATTTTTTATATCCTTTCTCATATTTTTGATCTGAACAAATGCTGAAGATTATGGTGTTGTGAATGTCCCTTTTAAAAACTGTAGTCTGGTTTGGATTTTTTACCCTAATTTTACTCTCACCTGTTCTGACATCCAGCCTAAAAAATCCTGTTAGAAACAAAGAAACTATGTGCAGATGCTGAAATCATCTTTAGTTTCGGTGTCCTTGTTACTGAAAGGATATGTGGCTATATATATATATATATCTATATATATATATATATCTGTGTGTGTGTGTATATATATATATACTTTTTTTTTTTTTAATGTGGTTTATCATTGTATGTGAATTGCAATTGACAAGGTTGGGAATTAGCCTCATATTATTTTCAGCATATTTCACATCTACACATCACAGGATGGAAAATGAGAGCCTTAGACAAACAGTATCCTTGTAGAAGATCATTAGGAATCCCACTGTGACATGCCACGTGGAACCTCGTTGATTCAAATTAGTCATCTGCATTGTTCTATATTTCAGACTGCAGGAGGTTTCAACTTATTTTACAAAACCACAATTGTTATACGTTTATGGTCAGAGTAACAAGTAATGTTCTGCACTCTCAGAAGACACCAAAGACACTTTAATATGTACTCATTATGCAGCTCTGCCTGCAAAGCTATTTAGAGTTTCATCAGTGTCTGGGTAACAAAGCTCTGTTTCCTTAGCTTTTTACAACTGAGCTGTAAGCATGAACTCTCAGTTAAATACAGCACTGTATAGAAAGTATTATCTAGGACTCAGGGTTTTGATTTTCCTTTTTTTTTTTTTTTTTTTAACTAAAAAGAGGTTTTGATGATATACACTTCTGAAATGAATGCATCCTATTGCTGATTTTTTTGTGTGTAGATGTAATACAAGTTTGACCAGTGCTAAATCCACTGGGTTTGGCTGAAAAAATACAAGAGCAAAAAATGCTGTTTGTCACATTCTTAATTTACTGTGAGATCAAATATGTACCTTTAAAATAGAGTTTACAGTAGAGTTATAAAATAGTAATTTATGATGGCTATTTGATCCCACATATGTCTATGCAAAATCTTTTGCTGGTATTGCTAATAATAATATGTATATTTTTAACACATATACCTCCCCCAACTAGAATGTCTCAAGAATTCATGTTCTTTATTGCTTGCTGATATTTACTGGTGCAAAGCCATCTATTTAAGTAAGAGATTTATTCTAACAGTGCATTTAGTCCCACTCAGGATCCTGTCATGAAACTCAGTAACCTCAGAAATACTTGGGTCTACACTGTGTGTGCTGCAGATAAAAATAACCCAAACCTAAACTTGTTAGAGGCAGGGGCCTTTCAAATGATCCTAACCTGAGAAGGGCATAAGTAATTTTTATTTTCTAGGAAGGTATCAGAGTTTTAATGTTCCTAAAATAAATTTCATTTATATTTATTGTCTATATTTTTAGATACAAATCCACATACACGGAAGAATTATTCATATGAATTCTCCTCCCTTTGTGCACAGAATCAGGAATCTGATATATTACTTCAAGAATACATAACACAATATCAGAGAAAGAATTCAGGAGTAGTGAACAACTCAGGGGACCAGTAATAGAATATGAATCCTAGGTTGTTGGTTCAAATCTAATCCAAGTTGGAAGTAACAGCAATTATTGCCATCTAATGTCTTTTCAGTGATCTGTATGAAATGAGTTTGTGGTCTCAGTGTAGTTCCTAACAGACAGGTGTCTAGATCACAGCTGACACTATTCTTGGCACACACAATGTAGGGACCAAAGCCCAGACTAAAAATTGAGCCGCACTTTGGTGTCAGGGCAAAACTCAAGCATAACAGCAGGAGAATGTGTAAGCCAATGAGTTTTTAGAACCTATCAGTGAAAACTATTTCAGTCTTCAGGCACTTGCCCAGGAATCCTCTTAAGATCTGAGAATATTTTCAGTTAAACAATAAAGGTGAAATCACTCTCACAACATCCATATTAAAAATTAGCACCCAAAAGTACAAGAAGAAAAATATAAAAGGAGCAGCTACAATAGTTGCAATTCTCTTGCTGAAACTCATGTGCTTACATTTATTCAAGTGCTTCACTGTAGAATAATTCCTTTAATAGCTTGCAAATCTCTCCTGCACATTATGCTGTGACATCCATATACCACATGGCATATTTCACAAATCACTGATAGTAACAGCATTGTGGATACATTTGTTCTCCTCTACTTCTAGGAAAAATCTTTACCAGCTAGGGACACTGCTCAGATGACCCTGCTGATGTGATCATTTATGCCACTTGTATTACAAAGCCCTCTCCTTCCTCATCCTGTTTGGGTGTGTTAGATCAAAAATCATGTGCAGAACAGCTCAGTGGTGACTGCTAGACATGGGTTTGCTGGTGTTGGGTATCCCAAAGGATCTGCACAATCCCCCTGTGACTCTTGCTACTGCAGTGGACTGCTAAATAACGTGGGGGTTACAGAGATGCACCCTGGGTCTTCTCCAATTTAAACACTCATTCAAAATCCTATGGATATACACTGTAGTCTAAAAAAGTCACAAAAAAGAAAAAAAGAAGTCACAAAAACACTAGAAAACATCAATGTTTATATATGATCCAGTTAGAAAAATTTGAGTTCTGAAAAATCATGTTATTTATAGACTTTTCCCAATGGTAATCAGTTCTAAAGGGACTGTAACTTTTATAGAAAAACACACACAAATCAGTGTGCTTAAGGCAACTAACTGGCAATTATGTGCAGTTTTGATTATGGGAATTTACATTTCCACAAAGGAATATAATTACAAGGGAAGTAATTTTTTTTTTTGCTTTTTAAAATATTTTTTTTATTTTAATGTTAGTCTTGTACTTTTTGACCTGGGTTTCAATTTAGCAGAGATTGAGAAAATTTTAAAGAACATAGATGCATATATGAATGTTTATACAGTAAGTATCTGGCAGGCAAAAACCCTTCTACTGAGGCTTATCTTGATCTGGGGTCCACATTAAACGAATTACTAGGTAGTAAAGCCAGTAGAAAAGAAAGAACTCCAGAAAGAAAAGCTACCATGTTTTATCTACTACAGGTGATAGATATTATTTGCCCTATTATTATTTTATATTATTTATGGATCACTCTAAGAATGATGTATATGAGTTTAATATATTCATGTAAGATATTATATACATGAGAAGAAAGACAGAAAACATTTGGGTCTAATTCTTACATAATTTTGTCATGAAAATTGAATATCAAGAGACTTGAAAAGTAAAAGGAAAATAAAGGAAATAATGAAAGGAAAGAACCCAAAAGCAATAATAGAAAAGAGAAAGAGTGATATTGTTAATAAATGAAGGATTAGGAGACTTAAACAAAAGGAGACTTTAATATATGATAGAGAAGAAAGAAATAGAAGGACTTTTAAATTTAATAGACAGTTCATAAATTAAAAAATCTGTCATATAGTATTAAAAATCACACTTAGCATTTCACTGAGTAATATATTATTAATTTATGTTATGATATATGATTCACTGTAGTGCTAATAATTTATATTTTGTGTAAAATTTTAAGTCTAGATTTCTAGCTTTAGTAAGCCTCAGAGTTTTGTCTGGCTTTCCTGCCTCTAGGTTTCACGTAGTGATCAGACATTCCTAAAAGAAGCATGAACCCTGTGTGAGAGAATTACAACAAATGAGCAAGAGAGTTCCTTGTTTAACACAGCATTTGAGGTCACAACTGTATTGCTGGGTTCACCAAATTATTACAGAGTCGTTATTTGTAGGGATAGGACAGCCCTGTATGTTCTTAGCACTTACACACCCTGAAGTATTTTATCTTTAAATTTCTAAAGCTCTGAACATGGTTTCACCCACAAGACTGTGGCTGGAATAATAAGACAGCTAAATTCCCACACAACATTTTGCAATGATGGAGACTAAGGTATGGTGGTTGTTTTGTTTAAAAAGAAAGAACAAAGAGCCTGAAAGTGACCTGTATTACAAGGCCAGCTTAATATTTTTCAATTTCTTAGTCAATCCCCCTGTTTCTACTGAGGTCTTCATCAAAAATCGTGGCTTTGGCTTTTCCTTCCAACTCCCCTTTTAATATCTGGCAAACCTGCACCCCTCAACACCTCTCACCATTTCAGGCATGTCTGTCACAGATATTGGGCTAGGGGTGATAAGCAAGCCCAAATGAGGACTCCTTCCATCAATCTGGATTGCTGATGCACCAAATACTGTTCCCCATTCTCTGTCTAGTAGTATATCAGTTACAATCCCCTCTCATTCCACCTCCTCTCAAGCAGGTCATCAGTGCCCAATAACCTGGGCACCAGTAAGCATCACCTTTAAAATAAACTGCCCTGTTTCTAGCTCTTCATGGTTACTCATTAGTGATGGTCATCTGTGCCAGAGAACATAGATCTTGAGTTTGGTGCAGTTTATCCTTCTGTTTCTAAAGAGAAATTACATTGACAGCTAGAAACTGGCAAAAAATCCACTCCAAAGCAACAGCAAAACCAAACCCAGACAGACATGGTCTGTTTGGGAAGTTGAAATTCCTCTTGCAGCCAGCACCAATGTGGCGCATAACTGGGCAGTGCATTTGAAGGGCTGAGAATAGATAATTCTAGAAAACTGGACAATTAAATGGAAATGTTTGTGGGTATTTTTCTCCTTTTCTTTTCTTTTCTTTTCTTTTCTTTTCTTTTCTTTTCTTTTCTTTTCTTTTCTTTTCTTTTCTTTTCTTTTCTTTTCTTTTCTTTTCTTTTCTTTTCTTTTCTTTTCTTTTCTTTTCTTTTCTTTTCTTTTCTTTTCTTTTCTTTTCTTTTCTTTTCTTTTCTTTCCTTTCCTTTTCCTTTTCCTTTTCCTTTTCCTTTTCCTTTTCCTTTTCCTTTTCCTTTTCCTTTTCCTTTTCTTCTTTTTCTTTTCCTTTTCTTTTCCTTTTCCTTTTTCTTTTCCTTTTCCTTTTCCTTTTCCTTTTCCTTTTCCTTTTCCTTTTCCTTTTCCTTTTCCTTTTCCTTTTCCTTTTCCTTTTCTTTTTCTTCTTTTTCTTTTTCTTTTCATTTTTTCCTTTTCCTTTTCATTTTCCTTTTCCTTTTATTTTTCTTCTTTTTTTTTTTCTTTTCTTTTTCCTTTTCCTTTTCTTTTTCCTTTTCTTTTTCTTCTTTTTCTTTTTTTTTTCTTTTTCTTTTCCTTTTCCTCTTCTTTTTCCTTTTCTTTTTCATCTTTTTCTTTTTTCTTTTCCTTTTCTTTTCCTTTTCCTTTTCTTTTTCCTTTTATTTTCATCTTTTTCTTTTTCTTTTTCTTTTTCTTTTTCTTTTTCTTTTCTCTTTCCCCTTTCCCCTTTCCCTTTCTCTTTTCTTATTTTCTTTTCCTTTTTATATTTCTTTTCTTATTTTGTTTCCAGTGATTGAGGATGGAGACTGGTTAGAAGTACGCAGTGAGGAATCTCATAATCACAGCAGGAGGAGGGAGCACTGTTATCCTCACTGCAGCCCAACCCTGTGACAGCAACAGAGACAGTTCCACAGCTGCTAGGGAGGAACCCAGCCAAGAGAGAAACCCTCGAGCTGTCAATGGATCCAGATGTCGCTGCTGCTGCTGCTGCCATTGGAAAGAGATACACCAGAGGTTGTCATCTGGGTGTGTGACTGCCAAACTCAAGTGCCTTTGGGCCACAGCTGTTGGCCTTGCTGCTGCAAGACTCTTGAGTAGGAAGAGGAGTTAAAACTGTGCCAGCACAGTGGGGAGACAGCTACCAAGTTAATGCTCAAATGGTATCCTGGAAGTTCTCAATTTGCTTTGTAGTTGTTTTGTTCAGTGGGAAAATAGATGCACAGTAAAAGTTTAATTTGCAACTGTAGCTTTAAGTATGCAGTATGGTGGTTGTGCTTTTGTAGATTTATGATGAGTGACAAATGAATGTCTGTGTTATAGAGTACTCAACACATGGAAAAGCAAATATTATACCAATAAAGCTTTTCTGTCTGCTTTAAGTGGTTAATCAAACTCCATAACCAGATCATATGTTTGCTGGATATCATTAAAAGAAGAAATAAGACAATGACATGGTAAAGGAATGACATCTTGACTGGGCAAAATGTTAGCAAGTGTCTGGTTTATGCCTTAAAAAAAAAAAAATAAAAAAAAAATTACTAAGATAAGGCATTATTTGAAAGCCAAAAGGAGAACATTTTGAAATCTTGCTGCAGCTTTTTGGTATGATATAAAACACGGGATTTAAGATTGTAAAGATTCCCATTGATCAGCATTGATCAGTGCTTTGTTATGCTAGTTGTTTTGATGGTTTGCTTTCATTTGGAGACAATTTATATGTGTATCTCCTGGCCCAAGCATTTTCCTTTATCTTAAATAGTTTATTTCACTCCATGACATTTATCCTCTTGGTCTGTTTATAGAAGGCATGCACATCCCTTCTGTCCTGTCCCTTGTAGCTGTTTCCCAATTCTCACTTCCACTAGTAGGTTTCATTCTAGTTACTCTAATAAGCTCTACTCTCAAAGCCCAATCTGCTTCTCAGAAACTTTGTCACTATAGATATTTCTGTTAAAACTGTGGGAAAAACTTCGTACCCCCAAGTAAGCACAGATTATAAAATAGGATCCCTATTTCCTTAACCAGTTCAGCTTCACTGTGTGTAGCTGTTACAATTATTTTTTCTTAACGTGGGTTATTAGATCATGCACAGTACTCCACATAAGGAGATACAATTACTTAAACAATGGCAAGAATGTTTCCTCATTTTGATTAGGAATTCATTGTAGCGTCTTAAGCATCTACTTCTGCTGGCTTTTACAGACAGAATCTGCCCTTAATATGGCTTTTTGTGATTTTTCTTTCTTCATAGCTGCATTACTCCATGGTTTATGGGACAATGGACCCCGTGCTAAAGAGATATTGTAAGACAGACTAGATAGGGCACAATGATGCAAATCTCAAGAAAAAAAGGTAGCAGAAAATTACATTTCTAAGACCTTTGCATCTCTTTTCTATCCTGAATTCCACTGCCACGACATTGCAAAATCTTCTTCCAAAGCCTCTTCTTAAAAGACAGAGACCTGGAGTATTGCCAGCAAGGAATTAGTTGTTTATATGTTGCACTTCCTGGCCAGCCCACCAATATCAATTCCTTGGTTTGGGTCATCTCATGGCCAGCTATTTTTGACTTTTAGGCTTTAAATATCTCCCAGATGTCTTCAGAAGGTACAAGGGAGCTCAGTGCAAATAATGCTAACCTGCAGTAATAGAGGTAGTATTACTGAATTATTGCCCAGAACTGGTGGTTTTTTTTGGTTTTTTTTTTCCTATACCAAGTATGGAACAATTTCTGTAGTGTTCACTTTCCAAAAAATGAAAAATAAGTAATACTAATGAAAACTTACTTTGCAGAATGATCATGGCTTTGCAAAATATGCTTCATTTCTGCATTCAGTAAAGCACATCCCTTATGTTTCTAGTTGCAAAACTGCATCAAAAAGAAAAATAAAAACAGCTGATCAGATCTGTGTCACCATGAGCAGTCAATTTAATTTTTATGTGGGTGTAGAGTTTGCATTTTTAGCCAGATATAGTGATTTTACTATATATAGATACAAAGGTACTTCATGAAGATACAAAGGTCTTATTTTACATATCCTATGAGAAGATTTCTGTGAGTAGAGCTTTCCAGTAGGAATAAACTGTGTCTTCAGGAAGCATAGCAATTTGAAATCTGGTGAAAGAAAATGTTGCTAGGAGTTTAAGAAGCAGAAGAGACAAGGCAGAATGAGGGAAAAGGAATTCCAAAGTTCTGAAAGAGTATTTCCCTGATGCTGGAATTACTGAACTCAGGCAAGATGTCATAATCCATTTTTGGGATATAATCAGCTTTTTTGAGGAGGCAGCTAATAGACCAACTACTTTGCTGCTTATCATGCAAATATAAAATTTTATGTGGAGAAAAGTAATAAACAGACTAAGAAGCTTTCCTGAAAACTAAAGAGGTTAAATTTCTCCATGTTTACCTGAAACAGTTATTTTAACTTGTGACTCAGAATCCAAAGGAAGAGATATAAAAGGAGAAACCTCCTCCAAAGGAAAAACTCATTTTAGCTAAAATAATATTAATCTTTGTATTGAGATACAGTGCTAACATATCGAAATGTGTGCTTCAGACCAGGTGAACTGTTCTTTAGTAAAGTGATATAATGTATAGTCATGCAGAAAAGCAAAAATTCAGTTTTATTTAAAATAGACTGAGGGTCTTTTAAAAATTGTTTTAAAGTGCCAATTCATACATACAGTATATAGGGAAGTGTGCATAATACCTACACAGCACTTTTAAACTTCTGCAGAATTTTACCTTCTGCTTCAGATGGGAAAGAGGAAAGATATGTGACTGAGACTCCTTACTACCAGAAATCCTGACGACTTCATGTTGGAATTTTCTGTATGCTCAGTACTGTTTCAGTTGTGAGTCTGAATGCTTTGAAATATTAGGGTGGAGTGTATCTTTTTGTGCTTACGTTGGATATCTGTAACCCTCATTATTTCTGCATTTGTTAAAATACAACTCTCTGTTCAACATACAGACAAAGCAAAAGGCTTTGATAAAACCTGATCTACATTCAGAGATCTGCTATGATCTCAGCTTTTCTAAAGTGGCACATTGCAAAAGGCACAGTACTAGTAGAAGGTACTAAAAGAGGTTACTTTTATCAGCTTCTCTTTACTTTTTCTTGCCAGGAGTGTTTTCATTTACATACCTGAACCATGTCATTATTGTTGCCTTTGCTCTGTCTCTTTCTGGCACTTCAGTGGCTTATCACCTTTTCTTTTTTCTTTTTCTTTTTCTTTTTTTTTTTTTTTTAATGAACAGTGTGCTCTGTACATCTCTTGTGTTGATTTCCTGAATTAATATTAATGATTCCTCTTTCCAAACCACAAGATCCTCTGTTGATGTTTGCTTTACCATACTTCCATCAAACATACTTTTACAAAGTAAAAGCTCTTTTTCCTTTCAGATTCTTTGGTTGGAAAATAGACAGTTATCTTCCACAAGGTGTGTAATTGTTCCTGGTTTGTTATCTGGATAGATACAGTTTTCTTGCTCACCTAAATTTATATTTTATATTTTTAAAGAAACACTGCATCATCCCTTTCCAAAGCAATCCACAAAACAGGCCCACAGATCAAAAAAAAAAAAAAAACATAAATGTGGGGTTTTTTTGGCTTTTTGTTGCATTGAAGTTTTTTTTCTGATTTTTTCTGTTTAGAATGAAAAGTGCCACAAATGGAATGCTAAATTTTAAATAGAGTGAACAGTGTACATTTTTAAATAGGGTTCTCATCTCATCTCTTATGCATTTCTAAAAGGAACAAAACACAAAAGAGCCTTTTAAAGATATAACCAGAAGAGATGACTATTATCTTCTCCATCCCTATCTCAAAGAGAAAAAAAGTACAGTATATATTTCATTCTCAGAATGCTCCATTTCCCCTCTGTTTTTATGTATTATGTCTCTTTTTGTTTTGTGTTGCTTTCTACTCAGGACTTTGTTGCCCTTCTCTAAAATGGTAATAGCAATAATTAAAGAACAATCACTGTACATCTGCATCTCACAAATACTCTTCCACCTCAATCACGAGTCTTTTGACTCACTGATAATTAGCTGCTGCATCCATCACAGTTCATTTTTTCTTTCTTCTCCTTTTTTTTTTTCAGTCAGCTGGTCCATCTGTCAACCAGAGCACTAATATGACTGTTTACAGCATCAGTTGTCTTCCTGTTTTATGCATCAGACTACCACCTTCAGCTCCTTTGAAAGGCTTCTACTGTTACAAGTTAAGTTGAGCATAAAACTCAAAAATCCTACCTACAGTTATTTTATTAATATTAAAATAAATAAATAAATAAATAAATAAATAAATAAATAAATAAATATTTCTTTAGAAAACTTTCCCTTTGTCCAAATTTACTTGCCTGCTTACATGTGGACCGTGAACTTTTGGTGTCATGAGTTTTCCCTAGACTATATGAACGTGGTGAGCAGCAACACTTGCAGAGAAAGACAGAGCCTCCTGCTGTACGAATGTGAAAGAAAGGAGGCTTTTATGCACTGGGTGTGCTACAGAGATAAAAACAAAATGGTCTTCCTCTTTTTATATTGTCTGCCCTGATCCCCAGCTCCATCACCTCCCCATGCCATTAGGCTTTGTCTCCTAGCAACATATGGCCCCGCACCAGAGCCTGGGCTGGCTGCTGCCTGTATGCAATCAGCCTGTCAGTCACTTATGGGAGAAAGTGATTGAGCTCTGTCCTGGATGCATACATTTGCAGCATTTAGACTCTGCATAGGCATGGTGATGGGAGGACAGGTAACAATGTAGGTTTGCAGTATGCATGGAGTAAAGCCTCACTAAATGAACATTGTTCTAAGTGGAACAGAAGACATGGTTTTGAATTTGTGTCTATTGGGAATAATCCTTTATACCTTTTCTTTATCTGTGGTACTGACTTTACAACTGCCTTACAAAAGGGGAAATCTATACTCCTTTTAAAACTAAAGTTTTCTGTAAAGTTATGTAAGCTGTCATTAACTGTTTCCCTGGCATGGCCGTGTTCCCATTCACTGAATCAGATCAGGAACAAGTGAACAGACAAAATTTACATCCTGCCTTCATTATCTATAGTGGCAAAGCACAAAAATGCATCCTGCATGTTGGATACTTGCATTTGCAAGTCATTGTCACAAGTAAGAGCAACATGACTTTGACTCCTAGGCCACAATAACAAAATGGCCAGTGATCGACAGTGTTTCTGGAGTGGTGCAATTGATGGATAATGTTTGGTAGGAGGTATTTCTAACACCTAATGCTAGACATTTGTTTGCAAATGTTTGTACTTTAGCTGCCCTTAGTGCCAATGGGGAGAGGTAGGATTTAAGACCTTACAAGCCTTCTGCTGTGATTATACAGGCAACATAGACTCTTACCTGTTCTGAGGTATGCAACATTAAATGACTTTTCAGTCACATGTTACATTTTCCTCTCTGGGAGACAGTCTCAGTACACCAGCTAACTTATGACATGCTGCAAAGATAAATCTTGATGCTTTAGATCCTGTTGTGAGCTCTTACCAATGAATACACCTTAAATGAGGCAAGGGGGACAGGTGTCTAATCCAAACAGGCAAAAAGGATGAAGCACAAAAAAAGCTGCTGTGGGAAGTCCCAGCTTTGAGCTCCCTACACCTAATCGGGTTCTACCCAAAGATCCCCAGTGACAGATTCACATTATAAGGCTGCTGCTTGAAATGCTGGCCACAACACTTCCTTGGCTCTTGCAGCCCCAGGCCTTCATCAGGATTCCTAAAATTACCTCCAAAGAAGATTTAAGTTTATATTCCATGGGGCAGTGAGAATTTTAGACTGTATAATCAATACCTTGGATAGCCTGCCCCTTTTAAAAATTGCTTGCAATTAAATCCTTAGAAAAAGTGTGCCTTTCTGGAGTGAGGGACAGCAGCAGCAGAGAAGCAGACATTTTGGGATAAAACTTTCCTTGTATGTGTTAACCTGCACTACTGCTTATTCACAGTCTATTTTTTTTTTTATCATTCATAGATTAACACACATGAAAAAGTGTTGCCTTTCAGGCGCCTGCCTGGAGGTAGACTTGATTCCCTCTGTTGATTCTGTAGAGACAGTTGTTCAGTGATGGGTAATCAGCACTTGGAATTACTCATCCCTTTGGTGTTACAATACAGCAATTAGTAATTAAACCAGTGCTTGCTGAACTCAATGAAAGACTCTTACTGACTTCAGCGGGTACTGGATCAGACCATTTATGGAACAGCTCCATTTTGGTATCCAGCCAAGTGGATAAAGCCACTCTTTCTTTCTGTTAATACAGTGTTTAGCCCTCACTAATCTGGGCACAGTGTTTAAAACAAAAAAACAAAACCTAGTTCTCCAGAGACTGTACTTCTGGAAATTATACATTTATATGTAGTTCCAAGCAATTAAGTAACTACATAAGCACTGGACATCTGAATTTTCCCATCAGACAAGACTCTTGGCTCTTCTTCCATGTCCAAAACTCAGATCTCTAGCTGTTATACTCAAATAATAAACTAGCTGAACACATTTCACTTAACAGCAAGTGAAACAGCCATTTCTGATCTCTGCATTCCAGCATTTGAATCCTCAGTCGTTTCATACAGACTTCTGGTAACAATTAATACAACCATAAAAAGAAAATAACAGGGCAAAACATGCACACAAATTGAAAGCAGATATCTGAATGTTGTTGTCCCACAAATTTAGATCAACCGCATGTCTGCCTGGAAACTTGTAACCAGCATTCATGAGTGATGTTATAATATAAAGTGTGGTGGAGAAATGACAGTGAAGCCTGTTTGTACTTTCTGGAATTAATATATATATGCAGATAATTAAAAGAATAATAAAAATACATAAGATGAACATACACAAGGGGATGGTTTAAACATCATCTAAACATGTCATATGGTATGGGCCTTAAAGAAATAAAGTCTTACAGGATACTGGCAGACAATTCTGCTGCTGGTACCAGAATTTAGCAGTTTCACTGCTTGAAAATAAATCCTTTTAGTTAATCCTGCTCCGTGGGTGGAATTACACACACCACTCCCGTTATTGTTAGACAGGAGTGCAGACTGAATTCCCATGAACTTTTCTGAAAAAGTAACTTGCAGTCTTTCCTACGCAAAGCTTTATTTATTAGAAATGCTTTTTAACGTGTCATGGTGAAATCTTATCATGGTAACATCAGATATGGCTTCTGTAAGGGAGTGCACATTTCACCCTTGATGTGTACCTGCAACTCTTATTAGCATGACAGGGCATTTACTATGCATATCAAGAAGGGAAAATGTGAGATAGTGAATTCTTTCACCCAGTGTGTTCCAGAGAGCAAAATTTTAGCAGCCAAATGTTAACACCTGGCACAGTAAAGAGTTTGGTGCAGACAGCCAAGGTTATTGAATGGGAATGTGGCTGCACTGTAAGCCTTCCCTTCGCCATCTGGTTCATTATGGAATATGGAATATATATCACAATTATATGAATAAATGAAAAGATATGCAAGTTAACTGAAATGTATGTGTTCTCTGCTTTTCTGCACAATGAAACAGCCATCTGGGAATCAGTGTGTCTCACATTTCAAGCACAAATCAAAGCAAGCAGCAATTCACTCCGTGACGTGTGCTTCATAGAAAACTGGACTTCATTATCTCAGAGTTAATCACTTTGGAGTCTTTTTTTCAGGTTTTCACCCCCCTTCTTCCCCCTCTCTCTATGGATACAAAACAAAGCTATTTGGAAATATAGGGAGAGTACCCTTATTAAAATTGCATTTGGAACACAGTGTGGTTAAAAAAAAAAAAAGGAAAATGGAAGCACATTTATCTGCACTCTCGCCTCTCAGATCCAGGCTCAGAGGTGGGTCTGTAGAATGGGTAGAAAGAATGGCTAGATGGATATATTTTTCCCCCTCTCCTTCTTCACCTCTGTTTGTTTTATATGCATATTTTTCTTTTCCACATCTATGCAGCACTACTGACTAATGGAATGGGTGACAAGGATCCAGAGCACATGCTGTTGCCCAGCTAAAGATAACGAGAAGTGGATGGAGTGGGGGGCATGCTGAGAGCCAGAGTGCCGAGAAAGCCACCTCTGACCTTCACCATCTCATGGCACATATGATATTTTGGGTCAGAACTGCACAAACCACACAATCATTCCCCTCCTGCCCTGGATTTCCTTTCTCTTCTGTGGATGGTGGGTGCAAATCCTTGCAATAGAATGCAGTGGAAAATTGCTGTGGGAAAACTCTTCTGGCGCTAATCCGAGGGAAAGGATGCTAGGACTCACAGGAATTAAAAGACATGGTTTCTGCAGTTACACTGGCTATGTGTGCTAAGTGTCTTTGCATCCCAAGGCAAAGAATGTGTCTGATAGACAAGTCATGATAATGCTTTGGGAAAAGCAGACTTAGAACAATGAATTACTGTAGTTCCATTTCATATATGTCATTTTGTAGCCCTTCTGGAAAAAAAAAAACTGTCTCTATTAAACAAAAATCAAAAAATATAATTGCTGGAAGAGGTTCAGACACATTTGCTCCTTTTCCAAACTTCATTAATCTCCTTGAACACAAGATTTGACTGATTCTATGGGCTTGTAGCCAAGTTCCTAAAAAATAAAAGTTAAGAGCAGATACTGATGATTATTGCAAGACTCCTTCCTATGCTTATTCCCCTAAAGAAATAAAAAAGTTTTAAATATTATGTGGTCTTAGAGAGGGCATCTTTTTATGTATGGAAAAATTGACTAAAAATGTAATTCCTTCTTTACAAGGAAGAGACTGGTTTTCTAGTGGCTTCATTTTGGGAAGTGCTTATGTACATTCACAGACGGATACAAGAATGAGGGAATGAGCCCGTTTTTAAAAACCAGCAAACTTGTATGTCTGCATGTGCTACATTGTTTAATCTTCGTATGGTCCTGTGGAGTTATAGCCCATCTAGGACCAAAATATCTTCAGTTTTCAGTCCTCCAATTTATGACAAGTTGAGCACCCTCAAGACTGACAGAAAATAATGACTATGTGGCTTTTGATGGTATAGGAGCAGATCCTTGAAAGAAGCTGAGAATCATCAGCCCCTTGTAATTCTAAACTCTTAGTAAGCAGCAGAGATGGAAAAATAGCCAAAACCAAAGTTCACTTGAACCCCTGTTGTCTGAGGTCATTTTGTGAATATCGAAAGAAAATCTGCTTTGAATATGTTCTTCCTACTTCAGTTGTCTAAAAAAAAAAACCTTCAGGGTCAAAGAAAGGGCACAGTAAATTCTGAATATCTGAAGATGTGGAGCTGATGTATATCCACTAAATGCTAACATAATTAAGATATGACTTCATCCTTCAAGCATTATGGGTGCTGCATTTTCTATTGTAAATCCTTATCTAGTTTATAATAGTCTGCTAAGGGCTAGGTTATTTTTTCACTCTGCACCTCAGATATGTGTATTAAAAATTATAAAAATCAAATTGACTTCATAATTGATTTTTTATGGATGTTATTTGTTTTGCCATGAATATTTCATAAACAATTTTTTTCCTGAAGTATAGCATCATAATATGTGCAACTGAGAGAGACAGATAGCAGTGGCTGCATGTGAATCTATATGAAATTAATGCTATCCCTAAATTTAAATTCTTTGTTAATATGTTGTATTTTCTTATTAAGTGTTTTATCTTTCTTGTTTTGAAATCAAAGGGGAGCTTGCCATTGTCTTCAGTTAGAACATGAACAGATATATTATCCCCATTTTACCATTAGAGTTACTTTTGTGATTCATTTGAAAAGTGGTAATGAAAGAAATGGTCCAGAATCTGTTACACTTTTTCCCATGTAAAAACCTTTATTCTCGTGAATCATTCCACTGGGGTCATTGCATAAAGAGGAGTTGCAAGACAGAGACAGCTTTTCTCAGCTACATGAATTCTGACTTTATCAAGCTCACATGTGGTGCAGCTGAGGCGATGAAAAAGTGGCTGAGAAGATGAGGAGGGTGGAGACCTTTCAATTTCCCACAGCACAGGATTTCTAGGGATATAGAGGAGAGAAAATGAGTATGAAAAGCCAAGCATTACTCGACACAGGGCTCTCCTTGGGGCCTGATTGCTCTGAGCCCCTTGGCAGGAGCCTCCCTGCTGCAGGGACAGGGTGTGTCAGAGACTCCTTTTGAGGATGCTGTGAGTAGACCCTGCACAATGGGGACACTTTCCCACTGCTGAGATTTCTGCTTTGAAACAAAGCTTGGGTTTCTTTGCACTTCTGTGGAGGAGATGGGTAGTGTTGGCTCATGGGCTGGGGCTCTTTGTGCACAGGGCACGTCCAATGTGCCCTCTGATTTTGAGCATCTAGAAGTTCATTCATCCTAGGGTAAATGGGGTTTGGGAAGGAGTCTCTCTCTATTGACAGGAGAGTCTGGACAGCTGGCTCAGAACTAACAGTTTTGAGTGAGAATTTAGGTCAGATGAGTGGCACCCTTAGCCAAATCCTCAGCATTAGTATCACCATCAACTAAACATAATCTGTGAGCAGCTTGTGACACCTCAGGCTCCTTCCAACAATATTTTTCTCTTTCCTGGTGCCCCGTGCTGCACTGCCACATGCTCAGATAAAGCAAGGCAAGCCCAGTGGGTGAGGACAGCATTACCACCCGAGGATTAGCTCTTCAACAGCAGATGGCAGAGAGCTGTTAACCTTTTGCTTTAGTAGGCATTAAGAAAGAGGGTAACAAGAGTATTCCACCACTAAGGATGTATCAGGCAGCATTAGCAATGGATAATTTGAAGGGTTAAGAAGTTTTCCCTGTGGGAATTTCTTAAAAAGTTAATCTTTTATAAAGATTGAAAGTTTCACAGGCACAAAGTTTGCCTCAGAGAGATTTAGTTCTTTTAGCCTATGATCTTGATACTTGCCAAAGGACAAGCTAAATGGGAATTTGCATCATGCCTCCACATATGTTTCACATATTTCACATGTGGTGTCTAAATGGCTTCTGTGACCTTAGTGTGCAGATCACACATTTTTCACATATGCTTTGTGTGGTTCACATCTGTTTGAAACATTGTTTCTGACAGTAGAAATCATTATTGTTTTACAGCAGGCTCTAGTAATTTAATTCAAGCAGCAGAACTTGAGAAGATGCAGAGTGGTTTTGGTTTTGGTTTAGATTTTGTGTTGACTGCTACCCATTATAATTGCATACCAAAGGAGAGATTCACAGCCCAGGCCAGAGTTTTCAATTAGAGTGATCAAGATTTTTTTTGTCAACAATGATTTTTTTCCCCCAGTGAATACGCTGACTTGTCAAAGTTGTTGCTCTGGCAAAAATGGGCTTGATCCAAATATTGTTGTATTCTGAAGGGTTTTCTGGGTCTCTGATTGAATTTATGCACAAAGCTAGAAAGACAGTGGTCCACTGGTGGGTACTCACACAGGGTTTGGGGAAGCTAAGCTTAATTTTTTATTCTGTAATATTTAGAATACAGCTTGGACATGACTCTTCTGTTAACCCTTTTGAGTGCCCCAGTGTCTCAGGCTGGGAAACTGATTTTTCTATGCCTCACTGAATTGTTTCTATAAGCTGGAAAATGTCCTGCAGAAAGAACTTGAAAATGATAGACACTCAGAATGTGGTAGCTTGGTTGTTAGAACGAAGATGAAAGAGAGTCTTGCCAACATCCTTGACGCAGCATATGCTTAATTGTTACTACAAATAGAATTCCTCCAGTGGTATATTCTGCTACTGGACAGAGAGGGCTCGTACCAGACATAACAGAGATGTGTATAAAAGTTCTTAGCCTAAATAAGACCAAACAAAAAACTTAGTGTCTCACTCACCACTTCCAAATGCTTGGGCTAATCTGAACAGGTGTGTTCTGTAATGGCAATTTCAAAATAATTTGCTAAATATTGGAGGCACCCAGGCAATGTGGAGACACTTGAATTTACCTATGATCCTGTCTTCCATAAAATGAGAAAAGCCTGCCAACTGTTGAATTTATTCCCTTTGTTTTTTCCATTTATTTCTATGTACATTCCTCAAAGAATTTGGTCAAACACCTGTTTCCTTGCCTACCACAAGTAGCTTGCTTCAAATTGCAAAATATTTTCTATCTCATGTAATTCCAATTATAGGTGGTAAAATATTTTTTTTAAATTTCATATAAATCAGGAGATGATAGCCCTTACGTTACAGGTTCATGGGAAAAAACACAGTCCAGCCTGTATTGCCATGCTGCAGTTGCAGACCTACAGCTCTTTGCACCTACCTGCACTACCAAGATTGCCAAGAAACGGGAGCAGTCAAGACTATGGCACTTAGAAAATGGATCTTGATATGGATACAGAAGTGACCATACTGGATGTTGCATGATGGAATATATGTTTTCAGTCTGAGCAAGGTCTGAATTACCCTCTGGGCAGAGAACTAGTCAGTAATTTGAAGTACTATATTGAGCTTTATGTTTATTAAGACCCCCTGTGCTCCCCTCTGCTAATGATACTAAAAAGGGTTTCTGTTCCTGTTTCCAGTGCACAAAAGGGAACACATATAGGTAAAATGGTGTGGCAGGACAAAATGCAGTATGTGTGCTCTGTTTCTAAATCTGTGCTTTTTGAAAATTATGCTATGAACAAAAAATTTCAGCTACTTTATGTATTGTGGCCTGGTATTTTATATTTTCACCTAACATTTTATTAGATAGCCTTCTGTGTGAATGTCTCTTATTTATGCATAGGTTTTGCTTTTCCTTCTAAAACAATCACTCCTTTCCCTTTGAGGGCAGAGGGACCTGGATACAATGGTTCAGCTAGTTGGGGACAGAGAAGTCATGCAAAGGAAAGGTCATGAAGGGGATCCCTGCTGCTCATTTGCCCTGCTTGATGGCATACGTCTTCACAGCAGATTTATAGGGTTTGCAAGCAAGGGCTGAGTTTGACAAAGGGACAGGGTCAAGAAAAAATTAATAGGCACCCCCTCCACAGGAGGGAACTGCTGCTGCCTCACATATGCAGCAGGAACATATTTGAGTTTGGAGTGCGTGTGTGTGTGTGTGTTTGTGTGTGTGTGTGTGTATTCCATCTCAGTCCATCACAAAGCCCCTGCACATGGCCTGTTTACTCAAGCTTCTCACAGGCATGCAAGATTTGGCTCAAAAAGAACAAACTTCAGCCACAGAGAGGACCCCTGAAAACATTAACCTAAGAAGCTACGGTTTGCCTCTCCTCTCCTTGAAGTATACACGCAAAGCTCATTAATGCTAATGACAGTCTAGGAACAAATGAGCCATGTTGTGCCACAGCTACTTTATCCCATAGGCAGAGCTGGAATGTGGCACCACTCACCCAACAAGTTACCTAACACAGACTTGGCCTCATGTTGAAAGAGATTTGAAGCTGTAAGCAGTTAAATACATAGCCTGCCCCTTAGGACTGCCACCGTAAATAAGCATTTTAAAAGAATCTCAGTCTTTAATGAAGAACAGAGGGAATTTTCAATCAGTAATCAGAAACAGCTCTCAAATTCAGGGATAGTGGAGTGGTATGCATATTTTTATTTGGTGCACAGAAAATACATTGTTTCTGAGCTATTCCTGTAAGTAGATTCACTGTACTGTTAAAACCTTAGTGGATCCTGCAGTGTTTGTGATTCTCTGAGTATTAAAGAAATTAGAGAAAGCTTTCTAAAGTAGTTAGAGGCACCACAGTGAGAAATGATTACCCACTTTAAAACCAACCATGTACAATTAAAAGAAAAAAAAAAAAGGGAGAGGAAGAATAGACACCCATAAAAAAGTCTGAGTTGAAAGAAAGGAAAAAGAATTTAAAATGTCTATCTGTTATAATCATTCTAGACACTGTGAGACTACATGTGCTGTAAAGGAAGATGGAGAAGTAAAAAGACACTTGTCTAATTGTCAGCAAATTATAGTAAGAATTACATTAATGCGACCTAAGGATATATTCCTGTTAATGAGTCAACAGGATTCTCGGGAGTAAATTAAATTCCATGTTGCTGAAGCAAAATGTACTTCAGTCACAGCAGAAAGACATCGTTAGTCAGAGAATATATAAATAAAATAGTTGTTAATATTAAAAACTATAATCGGTGAAGCTCTTGTGCTGAAATCCTAAAACTGTAAAAAACCATTAAAAGAATCCACAGTCCTGCACAGTATGATATAAATACAAATATATATAAAACAGTGGAAGCTGAGGCCACAACCTACGAAAACAAGGAAGTGAGAAATGGTTTTTGTGCTTAAAGAAACAGATATTGGGTAATACAGAGATCTGTGACACATCAATATATGTGTTTTGACATCATATGTTATCAGTTTTCTTCTCTCATCTTGTACAATTCTGTTCTTACTTTTCACTCCTAGGTAGTGGTTATTTCTTATTCTGTTGACTCAAGGGTTTTGGGGAATTCTGTTTCTGGTGCAATGTGTTGGAAAGAAATCCATAAAGGATATATTGCCTTTATCTTGTCACCATTTCATAAGTTTTGTGAAATTCTTGGTAAGACTTGAGGTTTTGAATTGAGAAACCAAATGAGAGAATCTGAAATCCGAGAGAATCTGTATTTTCCTAACAGATGGATAAAGCCAGAAATTAATGTCCTGTTTCAGGGCAGTACTAAAGGGGCTCAGTCAGTAGTCAGGTAAATCATTCAAGACTGAATAATAACAACAAGTAGTACAAAGAATAACCTTCCTTGAAACACACATGCCCTATTGAGAAGACATTGTTGTGAGAAAGAAGCAAACATTGTATTTGGGTCCTCAGAGGCAGATGAGACATTTAAATCTGGCTATGGTCTAGGTCACTGGAGTGCTGAAGTCATGAAAGAAGGGGAGAAAAAGCAGAGATGAGAATAAATGAGTTTGAAGCCAAATCTTTCTTTAGTCCTCAAACCTGTTCAGAAGCGTCTCAGAAAATTCAGTGTTCTGTATATGTTGTAAGCAACTGTTTCAGCATTTTAGAAATATTTTGTCAGTGTCGTCTTACCTAAAGTAGGTCTTTCAATCTATGTAGAACTCATGAACAGTTTTGGCTCTTCTGAAGACGAATTTTTAAGTAAACAAATAATTTACAAAAATATATTTCATCTCTCAAATTTTGTTTAATTATCCAAAACAATGCCAACCTCATAGAGTATGTTTTGACACATAAGAAATCTGTGGGTATTTAATTAGTTGGTTTTTTTTCCCTTTAACTTAGAGACAGAATTTATTGCACTACTAAAGAATTTCTTCTTTCATGAAATCTGGCAAAAATTAAGACATGAAAATGTGTTGGTTCTTAGGAAATCTAAATGTGGCCAGGAATATGCAGTGATGAAGTGTCTTAGAACTCTTCAGTTTCTTCAGCCATGCAATCTCATTAAAAATTACATACATGAAAAGAAAGATGTCACCAAACCATTTCCTTACAGTCATCAACAAAATTATGAACTGGGGCCTGTTCAAAAGCCTCCACATATATTTCTTTCCTCCAACTCAAA